>JAPEVW010000051.1:1157903-1412903 GCA_027921565.1 Artemia sinica | reverse complement strand
AATGAATCAAAGGTCAACGAAAAGTATAATTTTCTTAATGTTTTTTTTTTTATGATAACATCTTTGGCACGAAACACAATTTTATTTCATGTTTACATACACTTATCAACACAATTTTTCAGTCTTCTGAAAATTTTCTAAGTCATCTGTCATACGCTTTGTCTTTTTTATGATTATTTTTGAACATTTTGTATTTTTTAGCCCTAAGTGTACAATTTATATCATCCCTGCCATGCCTATTGGTCGTATCTGACGTTTTCACACTTTTAAATAATTACAAGAAACCGCTTGCTAAGCTCTTTACAAAGGGAGGATGACTGGGGTAATGAAGATGGGAGGGGGGATCAAAGTATGATTTAACATACGTTGCCCCCCTGACCATCCCTTGCAGAGTAGCTTAGCCACACGTGATTTTGTCACGTGACAGAAGACAAATGTATTTTTGTGTATTAATGGTTATACGGCTGGATTAAGATTATTGATGGAGTTATTAGTAGTAAACCCCAGGTTTCAAAAATAATCAGTTATAGGTACAAAAACAATCACGTGACGTGATCATGTCACGTGATTTTGACTTGGTTTTTGGTAATTATTTCCGACATTTGAAAATTTCAAATATGGCTTTTTGGCGTGGCGTGGACGATTTTCCAACCTTTAACATGCTCAAAGTACTTTAATTTATTACAACCATAATTGTTCATTCGTTGTGTGTACGATCCCTACTGATACCTATTGGCCGTATCTGACATGTTCACAGTTCTATAATAATTACCAGAAACAGTTTGCTAACTTTTTCACAAAGGGAGGATGACTGGGGTAATGAAGATAGGGTGGGGTGAGAGGGGGGGTGGGTCGAAGAATGATTTAACATACATTGCCCTCTTGATTCTTTCTTGGAATACAGCATAGCAAAGGATTTATGGTTATCATCTCTGAAGCCTAATAATGTCAGATACGACCTTTATTGGGAAAGCAACGATATATATTTTTTTTGTTTATTTTTTAGAGCTTTGCGGTTGAGAAAGTCTCTGGGAGGGGGAATGCGACAAGTTGGTATATTGGCAGCTGCTGGCCTATTGCTGCTAACGATATGGTAGACCGTTTGGCCGATGATCATCTGCATGCCAAAATCATCGGAGAAGGTATCCAGAATTTTAACCATTTTCTTTTCAATTTGACTACACTGCCTTTCCATAGTAAAAATAACAAAAGGTAGAAAAAACGAGGAATTATTTCAAGACAATAAAAAAATTTTTAAATTAATATCTAAGAGTCGTGTTAGGCAAAGAACACATTAATATAAAATAAGGCTTATAATAAAATATTTCACCATTGGAACTAAACAAAAACTAATTTAAAACAATCCTAGCATCATCGCTTCAAGAAAATTCAACCAGGACTGAAAAACGAAGATGAACACGAATCAAGAGCATCTTTCCAATGTAGGCCTTGCTTCTTTGGCAACTAGCCTTAAAGCTTCTTTTAATACAAATTCATTGCCATTATAACAACTGGATTAATAATATGTTAAATCAATAAAATGTTGATTATATGTTATAATATATTAATCATACAGTATATATATATAGTAACATATAAATGATATATTAACAAACGTTAATAATATGTTAAATCATTTAAAGAAAAAAAAAATGTATAGTGTATGTAGTGAATATTTTTTCAAATCTCTATTTAAAGAAGTATTGTTATTTAAATAAACACAATTACAATCGAAAGTCTTTGTCATAATATCGTTCTGTTGTTTCAGCATTTTTTTTTGTTTTTGTGGGTTCTACGGACATAATAATTGCCAGAATCACATGGTATTTGATAATACTACTACAATGACTACTACTAACAACTCACCGCAGCACCAATCCGTCTGAGACCAACACAGCCATGCACGCTCCTCCTCCATCTCAATCTATTCAAAGCCTCCTTCTTACACGCTCCCAGTATTTGATACACTACTCTTTGACGAGGAACTGGGGTCTTATCTTTGTCAGAGGGTATTCATGATTTTTAAATTACTTGTAAAGACTACATACACATTATATTATATACAAACTTTTTGAACTGTCATTGTAATTTTTTGTAAATAAGGAGGGTAGGATTTGAAGGTTTATTAGAAGCTTCACATGATAAGAGATCCTTTATTTCAAGAGAATGTCTTTTAGCCTATGCTTAATTGTATTATTAGTAAAAGAGATAGGATAATCGCTTTCAAAAAGTTTATCTCTGAAAAGTTTAATTTTGCTGTGACGTAACACTACGAGGCAGTGTTTAGGGGACACGATCTAAGAGAGAAATTGCAATACTTCTTAACGTACGGGGGTCTATTAGATTTAAAATGAAGGTATCTGTTGTTTCTTATTGGTTTTCTGTAAATAATAAAATCTAGTTCATGACTGCCACGAATATATAAAACATCTAAAAACGGTATTTTACTTGCATTTTCTGGTTGTGTGTATCGGTTGTTCAGTCGTGTTGTTGGTGTTCAGTTGGAGTTTTTAGTTGTGTTTGTGGTGCATGTGGTGTATTCAGTTTCAGTTTGTATTCTGCTTGTATTCAGTTTGTAAACTCCAAATTTCAATTGTATTTGTTATGATGCTCAAAAAGCCCCTAAGTTCACCTTTCCTACAGTTCTAAAAGGATGCTACATCATCCATGCATCGTCCCCGTTAGATGTGTTTAAAAAAATATGAATCAAAACCTTAATTTTCAAAGTATTCTATATAGACATTCGCCAGTAAACCTGAGAGGTACACCCATGGGCAGACCCCTTTTGCTGATAAATAGATTACCAAACTGGAAATGCATTAAATACTTGTTACTAAGTTTAACCAAGGTCATTAAGAGATCGCAATGAAGCCCAGATGCTGCTGTTCTATTTGTTCTATTTAATTCTGTATATGTGATTCAATGTCATATGTCATTATACTTAAATATTTGTTATAGTCCTTCTTTTGGTTCGTTTTCTTCTATTTAATTCTATTTCTATTAATTCTTTCTTAATAATTCTGTTCTATTTAATTTCATATTTGATTTTGTCATGTCTCATTGACTTAAAATATCTCTTTATGTTCAATCTTTTAATTTATTGTTTCCTTTTATCTATAGCAATCAACAGCATGACTAGTGAGAACATCTGGGTTGATATGTCAGCACTAGAGTCAAATATCTTAATGGTTGATACCAAGAGACCCCGAACTCCAGAAGATTTGGCTGCACGCCTATCTCAGGTCTCTTTTTCCTTTTATCCTTTTCTCTCTCCATTTTTCTGTCTACCTTTCTTTTCTTATATCTCTTTTTTATTGTCTCTCTTATTTGTCTTTCTTTTTTCTGTTTGTATTTTTTTTCTTCCTTTTAATAATCTTTCTTTTAAAAATTATCCACAACGAGTTCCCGGTTTCAGGCTCGGAACTATTTTTACTATTCTGTTCGTTGAACTGTACAATACTAAGCACAATTAATATACTATACTGTACATATACTCTACACTATACATTTTTACTATCTACACATTGTACCATACATAAACATAATGTACACGTACATTATGCCATATATTTTAATATATATATATATATATATATATACATTATATTTATATATATATATATATATATATATATATATATATATATATATATATATATATATATATATATAGTATATATATATATATATATATATATATATATATATATATATATATATATATATATATATATATATATATATATATATATATATATGTATATATGTATATATATATATATATATATATATATATATATATATATATATATATATATATATATATGTATATATGTATATATATATATATAATTTCTTAAACCACATTGGCCTGACATCACATAAAGAAAGAAAAACGAGCAAAAATGGGGTTTTTATAGGCCAAATGAAGATACTGAAAAAACGAAGCGAATATTTCGAGAGGACAAACGCGCTGAAGAAGAGAGGCGTTTGTCCTCTCGAAATATTCGCTTCGTTTTTTTCAGTATCTTCATTTGGCCTATAAAAACCCCCATTTTTGCTCGTTTTTCTTTCTTTATATATATATATATATATATATATATATATATATATATATATATATATATATATATATATATATATATATATATATATATATATATATATATATATATATATATATATATATATATATATATATATATATATATATATATATATATATATATATATATATATATATATATATATATATATATATATATATATATATATATATATATATATATATATATATATATATATATATATATATATATATATATATATATATATATATATATATATATATATATATATATATATATATATATATATATATATATATATATATATATATATATATATATATATATATATATTTTTTAAAGGTAATTACTTAAAACGAGAGAGAGAGAGAGAGAGAGAGAGAGAGAAGAAGAAGAAAAGAACTGTCGTCCTAATCCAGAAATTGATAATGAGCACTTGAACGAGGTTTTAACCTTACTCATCTATCCATTTACCTAGGACAAAACAGTATAACCGAACCGTCAACCAAATCAAAATTTCCAAATCCATGCAAAGTCGTCATCAATAAATTTAAGCTGTTGTAAATGTACAAGCAAAAGCATCTGAAATCTAACGAAATATTTCCAAATAGTAACCTTTCATTTGGGCTAATCCAAAGAATACCACCTGTCTAAATGGGTTTCGACGCTTTACTTTCTTTACCCTGCATGGTGGAGCGTCTACCATAACCTCTTTTATGGTATCCCTATATTAGGTAAAACTTGTGAAATACCTGCATACTATTAAAACTATTCCAAAAATACATACATACAAAATAAGATTAGTTCTATCCTTAATAGAATCCCACGGGTCAATGAAACGTAAAAACAATTCTGAAATAATTAAAGACTCTATGGGCCGGGAGTGAGTTATCAAACAGAGTGCTTTATTGGTTTCTGGAACCAATTATAGATTAAAAGTTTTTCAAACTGATCTGGAAACATTGTACAAATACGATAATCTCAAAAGAAAAATGGAAGAAAAATTACATCAAAATACCTTCAGTTTTTCTTTATAATTTTTTTGTATATTTACCTAAAAATTCATATTACAGAAAACTAAATTTTTTTAAATTGCCAACTAATTTTATTGGCAGAAAAACCTCTTAAGATCAGATTTTGGCTATATATATATATATATATATATATATATATATATATATATATATATATATATATATATATATATATATATATATATATATATATATATATATATATATATATATATATACATATATATATATATATATATATATATATATATATATATATATATATATATATATATATATATATATATATATATATATATATATATATATATATATATATATATATAGTTATATATATATATTTATATATATTGTATTTATAACCAACTAATAGCAAAAATATAAATAGCGGAGTAAAAAGGCATAGAAAAAAAAAATTAAAAGAACTAACTATGAAAAAAATTATTTTCTCAAGACAATAGAATGGAGGATATTTATTTTTTCTAATATCTGAAATCCTACCACTTAGCACGGTAACTTTACTAAATACATCAATCATCCAGAGTTTTGACAGAATCTTCCTATTACGGTACCATGGAGGAAGAAAAGGAGGAAATATCTTTCTTATGTAACAGAGGATAAAACCCGGAGAGATATTAGAACTTAATGACCACAAAAACAGAAAATAATTTAAATTAATTTACGATTATATTTACCTCAGCTACGAAAGCTTAACAATTCTGGAGTAACCTGAATTTTCATCTTTGAGTCGGAAATCGGCCGACAACGGAAAGATTGTAAATTAATAGTAATATTCATACCCAAACCCCTAAAAGACGCCACAGAGAGGACAGAAACGAATTGCATATCAAAAGTGTTGCAGCCGAAGGAGACGGAAAGCCAAAAGTAAGGCATTCGCACTTGGCGAAGTTTAAATAAAGACCAATCCAAACAAAAGCTTCAGAATGCCATTAATAGAATCTGACAGGCTATTTTTACTTTTGCCAATAACAAGAAAGTTATCAGCATAAGCTAAATACGAAACGATAGACAACCCAGAAAAATATATCGGAAGTATATTATTGACTGCATGAGAAATGTAGATTTTGGATGGATAAACTAGGTGACGAAACAGCACCTTGTCTCGCCCCTTTCCGAAACATTAGTGTTTTTTTCTAAAATGAAACCATTAACTTTAAGAAATAAAGAAGGAGAATACCAAATGCTTCAGCAATACAACGATAGAAAGATATCAGCTTCGTAAACAATTAATGAAAAGCCGGAAAGAGCCAACAGATTAAAAATGTCAAGAGCATAAAGGTGAGATCTGTTTTAGTATGTGTCCTTCTCCCGTTTCTAAATTTAAACGGATTTTGTGGCGATGGTACATAGAACCACTAAGCCTCATGACTTCAGTTGTTTTAAAGTTTTTTTTTTGTATTCTTCTTTTGCTGTATTTATGGGCTCTGAAGTGCAGCTTCAGCCCATCTGGACTTGCACTGTCTATTTTTCGGGAATCAATATTAATTTGGTTTCTTCAGAATTTGTTTTTTTCGAGTGACAGCAGCTACCATGTGTAAGAGGATGCTGTGGATAGGCTACCACTTTGGTATTTTTATTATTTTTAGCTTCTAAATATTGCTTCTTTTTTCGTTGGTGATTTTCTATATTTTCGAGCTTCTATTTGGGCTATATTGACGGAAATGTTTAATTTTCGTTAAAGAGTAAAGAGCTGAAACTTCTTGATGAAGTTTTTAGAGAAAATGTATTAGTAACGAAAAACAATTGTCTACTTATTGCTTTTATTATGATTTAGCTACAAAATATGCGTTAAATAAATAAAAAACGCAAAAAAAAAATAAATGCTGAATATAGAAAAAATCTCAATATTTGACGCAGAATTTTTCCATAACATTACTTTTTTTTATTTCTTACAAAATGTTTACATAACCTTTATGCTAGGGCCTCTTGAAAAGAGATAGGGAAAATCGAAAAAAAAAAAACTTGTAATTATTATTGAAAATTTCGAATTTTGTTTTATTTTGTATACGAATGACAATTTTCAATAAACAAAAGCTTAATATATTTTCCAGTACAGATCAAGGAAGTACAACTCTAATGCAGCATTAAAGGGTTAGTGACCCTTACCATACAATTATGTCTTACATGGCACAAACACGAACCTGTCAAAATTATTATAACGGTACATGTCACAACCCTTCTAAGGGCTCTATCCAGATTTTAGTTACTGGGGTGTAGTAACTGTAGGGCAAACACTCAGGTTGTGGTAGGGACCGATGTCCAGAGTTGTCTATTGCTGTTGATGGTAAGCTTGTGGGTATATTTTGTTTAAGTATAACTTGAAATATGTTAGTTTCTGATCTCCAGATAAATCCGTAATCTTAATACAGAAATTATTTTAGTGTAAATGTTGAGAAAGTTTTTTTGGGGGATGCATGGGGAAGGATTGTAAATCCGAAAACCTTATTGAGCACAAAACCCTTTTTTGACTTATCAAAGGGCTAAGATTTTCATCTGAGATGTTACTTCTTTCTGCTCAGACTATCGTCTTTTGAGTAACCAAATTGCAAAGATCTAGTAGTAGCTCACTGATTTTAGTCAAAAATTATTTTAGCCAAAAATGTGCTAAATAGAAAAATGAAGAGAGAACTTTGATTACAATCTCGTCGACGTCCTTAGACCACTGATTAGAAAGGTGTTTCAAAAATAATGGCCTAAGAAGTAAGATCATAGTCATCAGTGTTTCATTAAAATCGTTTTCTGTCAATATATTTTAAGATCTTAGCTCATTGATATGCTAAAGAACTTGGATTACAGCTTTCGTTTAAATTATTTAAGAAAAATTTTATAATTTATTTTACAGATAACGGAAAAAGAATCTGAAGAATTAAAGGAGAAGATTGTGGTGCGTTGCTTTGGAATGACTCGAACACGTATGCGCATAACTACGCATGCTGACTTGTCAAGACAAGACATTGAAGCAGCGATACGAAAATTGAAGTATATAATTGCTGAGTATGACAGCGTTTCATAATTTGTCAGTTTTGACGTGTGGTTAAAGTTATTTTTTTTCAAATATATTTTGATGTTTAAAATAATTTAGAGCTGGTCCGACAATAGTAAAGCTAGACTGAAATAAGGGTTCTTGAGATGTAGCCATGGGAATTGACGAAGCCTGGAGTTCAATTTAGAATTATCTGTGCTGTTGGTGTCAGGGTTGCCACCAGATAAACAACGCATATCTTTGCTCATCATATTCGAGCATTACTCATTTTTTTCAACTTTAGGTATCTAACCCTATTTAGGGCAATTACCGTACCCAAACCAAAAAGTGTAGATATGCCTGTGTTGCACACACCAGGGGACGAGGACAGGTTTACCCGAGACTGGCTACCCTGTCTCTGAGACTGGCTAGAGGGAGTAATCAAAAGAATTTTTTTTATGTGCTGGGCTGGAAACTTAATTTTACATCCTTTCGGCAAAGTTAGAAAGTTTGGTCAAAATGATAAATATGACTTTGTAAGGCATTTATAATGGTGTAATTGTAACAATGAGCTATGGATTGGTATCTGCTGGGGATATTTTTTTTTATTATCATAAAGCTCAAAACTTATTCTCTTTGACAAGCCAAACCAGCCCAGACTAGTCTAACCTAACCAGAAAAGTCTTGCTAGCCTGAAAAGTATAAACGAGGCCGAGTTAGTCCTTGTAACAGGCTAACCTGACCTAGCCTAAATCGTAAATATTTACGTAATGTTCACCTGCTTCAACTTTAAATCTTAAATTCGTATTATTTACATAAAAAATCATGGGGATTAAAAATTGCTTTGGTTAAATAGCTTGTGATAGGATTTTGGTCTTGGTTGTTTGCGGACTTGGATCAGCTCTTTACAAGATGAAAAAGACATAATGAGAACATCTGAAATGCAAATGGCAAAAAAAACATAACAAATAATATATATCACACTACTACTAACAAATCACCAGGACCAAGCTGCCTGAGGCCAACACATCTACGCTTGTTCCTCCTCCATCCCAATATATTCAAAGCATACCTCTACACCATTCCAAAAAGTTTCAGTCTGCCTTAAGTCCTTCCTTATGACCTCCTCCCACTCAATTTGGGGACAACCTGCTTTTCGTTCAACCCCTAGACAGTTGGCCGAAAAGACGATCTTCGGCAATTTGTCATCCTTCATATGCACAGCATGTCCTAGCCATATAACTTTTCCCTCATTATAGCCCTACAAAGTGGATTAGAATCACATTTTATGTACAGCTTACTGTTTCAAATACAGTCAGTTAGACGGGTACTCAAAAGAATATTTAGACAGTTCCTCTTTAAAATATCTAATAAATCCTTCTCCGTCTTTGGGAGCACCCATCTGCCTCTGTCAAACCTGTATCATTGCTCTCCTGGATATTCATTAGCCCTTGCTGCTTTCTAGAAACCGTAATGAAATTTGACCAAAACAAAGCTAGATAAAAACAGAATCCAATGCCCTCTTACCAAATGAATCATTTTAGCACAAACTATAAATTTTTGTGTTCATAGGCTTTCCTAAAAAAGGGGGAAGGGGAATCTCTACGGAAGAAATAAAACTGTCCCCTCCCCCCCCCCCAAAAAAAAAATCAATTCGTAAAGGACCTTGGATAAGTTTTTGCTGCTCCTTAAAAGATGGCATAAGCTATAATTTATGCCTGATACTTCAAATGGTACCGTATATGTAACGAAACTGAATAGCTGAGAAGCAAACTTTATGCTGAGAAGCCAGCACTATCTGACAGCACCAACTCGATTCTATCTAAAAATAGGTGAGTCACTAATTTGGAAATGATTTAAAGCGGTAGGAATGATTCGTACAAATCTTAAATTCGTTTTTATATACAAAGAAACAGTGGAGATAATGAAGTTGCTTTGATTAAAGTGATGCAATGCTTAAAAATCATTTTGCGCGGCTTACCGTCAGCTGACCGTCTCAATGACAAAGGTTCCGTAAGCAGATTCTCCCAGGAGACTAGCTATCACCGAAAGCTGGCGATAGTTTGTGGTTTGACTCTCAGATTTGACTGAAAAGACAGTGAAATTTTACTGCCCTTTTGTCACCGAGTTTGTCAATCAAAGCGGGTATCACCAAGGGGAACTCCCAAAGCGATCAAATTATTTAAATGATAATTCCTTTGAACTGATTTTTAGTGTTTTGGAGCATTTATGGTAGAACATTTTACCCTTTTCTGAACTTTCAAAAAAAAATCCACTCTGTTTAATCAAAATTAAAGCGATACAATATCTTAAAGTCCTTTTGGGAGCCTCACCGTTAGCTGAACGTCTCAACGACAAAGACTCCGTAAGTAGATTCTCCCAGGAGACTAGCTATCATCGAAAGCTGGTGATAATTTGTGGTTTGACTGAAAAGCCAGTGAAATTTTACCGCTCTTTTTTCAGCGAGTTTATCAATCAAAGCGGGTATCACCAAGGGGAACCCCCAAAGCGACCAAATTATTCAAATGGTAATGCCTTTGAACTGATTTTCAGCGTGTTGCTAGCAGGTATGGTAGAAAATGCTTAGGGACTGCCCTTTTCTGAACTTACAAACAAAAAAATATACTCTTCCACTGAATGGTTTTTCTAAGATTTTCGGGAAGGTGGGTGTTGGCTTTTAGTTTTTTGACGCTTATTTGGATCTCTTATCCAAGCTCTACGCATTATGGCAAAGACCTTCAAATCAATTCTAAGTAGTTTCGCCACACAAAGTAAAAAAAAATTATAGTGGACGAGCTAGGGTGATTCTTTAAGGTCCCATTTCGCCTTAGAAAGCTCATAAATCAACCCTGAAAAAAAAAATAAATAGCAAAATAAGATATTCTGAGAAAAGATAATCTCAGATCTAACAATAGTCTAAGAGATAAGATGATCTGAGATCAATCTAAGATAATCTGAGATAATTCGTGTCATAGCTCAACGGGATAGTTATCAGCCCTTGCTGATTGGTTCGATACTATCATCTCTGGGGAAAAACAAATGAACACGCTTCCGGGATCTTTCTTCTGGCAAAAAATACAGAATTCCATTTTTTTAGGATAGGTGCTTGTAACCAATACAGTAGGGCTCTCTGATGCGTTGAATCTGATAACGTAATTTACATTAAGATACTTTGACTCTTAGGGGTGTTTCCCTCATTTTTTGAAAATCTGCCAAATTTTTTCAGGCTTGTGGCTTTTGATGGGTAGCACTATCCCTTTTATCACTGTTTAGTGAAATATTTGAAAAAGCTATGCTTTCTCGACTACTTAATTTTCTCAATTCTAAACACATTTTTCTTGATTTTCAGTTTGGTTTTAGGGCGAAGCACTCAACTGAGCATGCATGCGCAACTCTTTTGAATTATTTACATACAGCTCTTGACTCTGGTCTGATACCTGCTGCTCTTTTTCTTGATGTACGAAAAGCATTCGACTCATTAATACACAAGATTATTCTTTGGAAACTGTCCCATATTGGTATAAGAGGGAATGCTTATTCTTGGTTTCTATCATATTTATCTGGTTGAGTCATCTCGGTTGATCCGCACTTTTCTAACCCTTCGGGAATAGAGTTTGGCGTTCCACAAGGATCTGTTATTGGGCCGATACTCTTTTAATCTACGTCAATGACCTTATTAATGCGCTTCAAAATTTCAAACCTACCATTTGCTTTCGTCTTTGTCAACCAGCATACGTCACTAATTGTGACAGGAGTTCGTCCTTACCAGATGCACTTATTGTTTTTGCTGATGACAGTACTCTTGGCACAGCTGGTAGAACTGAGTCTGATCTTCGTTCAAAGATAAATGCCCTTTTTGAAAGAGTTATCCAATGGTTTGATGTAAATTATCTTGCCTTAAATGTAGGAAAGTCATTTTTTTCTCATTTTCTCCAGAGTTTCAAAGGCTCGCCCTGACTTAAATGAAATACACGTATCCAGAGGCTCTCTAAGTAGACCTAAGGATCGTTGCGTTTGATTCCTAGACATCTTGCTTGACGAAAATCTTTCCTTCAGGCATCATATTGACCTGATTAAAATGAAAGTCTCCAAGAGTCTTGGAATCATTAGAAAGCTCAAACACATATTTCCAAGGTCGATTCTTAGAATCTTGTTCAACAGCCTAGTTAAGTCTTATGTTTCATATTGTTCTGTTATTTGGATGTCAACTTTTCCCTCGTCTCTGATGCCATTTTCAAAACTTTATGATAAAACAAGGACTCTAATTAAGGAAACTAACCGATCTTCACTTAAACCCTTGCTTGATTTGAAATCTCTCTATTTTCTTTCTTGTTCCTCTTTCATTTTTTTACAGTTGCACAGCAATCTTCCGGCTGTTCTATGTAATAATATATCTTTTGTTTCTGATCAATCGACTTATCATCTCCACAATTCCAGCAATTTACAGATTATACTCCATCAGTGAGGTCTGACTTCAACCCTCTGACAACTTGCAACAGGATTTGGAACACGCTCCCTGTGTCTGCACGAAGCTGCCACTCGTTTGGTATGTTCCAAAATTATGTTAGAGATTTTCCAGCTAGTAATTAAGTTTTTTCCGGTTTCCCTTGGAGTGATGTCTCTGGATTGAGTTGGATATTTATTTGAGTTGGTGAATTCATGTGTTATCCCCTGCATAGCTTGTGATTCTGGGGATTATTAAGGCGGGCGACTGATTTTCTTATTTATTTATTTTTTTTTACTTTGTTTATATATATTTTTTTTGTGTTGGTATTTTTTTCTCCCCTGTTCTTTCCCGGCCTTGGAACCTTATGAGGGAGATTTTGTTGATTTAGTTTTTTGTTTATGATTTTTATTGTTAAATAAAGACCTCACTCACTCACTCACTAAACATAATGAATTTCATATATTTGAAATCAGCATATTAAGCCAATCCTTTTGATATATCTATTGATACGAAAATTCTGTTTTTAGAGTTTCGGTTATTATTGAGCCGCATCGCTTCTTGCTTACAGTTTGTTACCACAAATTGTTTGAATAATTCATTACCAGCCTTGAATTGGGGCTGTTATAAAGGAAACATGTTAAAAAAGAATTCCTATTTCATAATGTGCAAAAAATTGTAGTTAACAAATTTTGACTGTAGTTTGAATATACTCTAACCCCACCCACCCGCCAAATGGGCAAATATAAAGCCCAAATTATGTATTTCTCATGCATTTTGCCATGCGTCACTCTTGTTTCAACCCGTGTTCCCGTGAATTGAATTGACTACGACGAAATAAAGAAACATAAAACCACATAGAAAATATATAATTCTGGCTAAAACTACATTCAGTACTGTTGAAATTTCAGCCATTACAAGACAGACGCAATTATTACTCGTATTGGAAGGCAAATTGCCAGTTTTGGATCCTGCTTTAAAACCGAGTTCATTATTATTGGATTTTCAGTTTTGGGCTTAATCCAAAAAAGGGTTTCAACGTTTGGGCATTACTTAAAAAATACCGCCAGGCAAGGCCATATCCCGGGGGGAAATAACGGGTTGGAGCCCCTCCAACCCTTCGAAAAAAACAACAATTGTCCAAATCGTAAAAATGCAACAAAAATGCATATTAACAGATTCTAGATGCTTTTTTTTGTAATACCGCCCTCCAGGACAAAAATCGTGAATACACCCCTTCCACCAGTTGTACTGAACAAAAGCCTATTTCTTAAAGAATGCACCTATGCATGTTTTCGGTTTATTTTTTTTTACTTTTTTCTGCGGTCCTACGATTGGGTTGTCTTATCGTAACTTGTAGAGCTTGAATAAGAGATTCTATTACACGACGCAACACTAAAAAAGCCGACATCTAGTTTCCCAAAAATGTCACAAAAACTATTTAATTTCTTTTATTTGTCCTGGATATAGAAATTGTACAATAACTTTTTTGAAAAATCAATAACTATCGATGAATAACAGTTTGGCCAATTTAGGGCTAGAATAGAATTATCACTAGTTGGCGGAAATGGTGTGGAAATTAGCGCTTTTCATTTATTAAGGTATCTTTTGCGATCATCAAGACCTTTCAAAAAATTAAATTTTTGTCCAAAAGAGCTCTCTTCTGATATTCTATAATAATTGATTTGACACGCTTAAAAAAAAAAAACAAAAAAAAAAAAACACAGCCCCTTATTCTTAGATAACACCCAAATTTTCAAATTTAGTAGATGTTGAGTCAATTCTTGTTTCAAAGGGTATTATTCATTTCTTCTAAAATTTTGGAAATTTTCTTATTCTTATATGTCTTAATTTTTAGTACAGATTAGCTCAAATCTAAAAATTCTTTATATTGATATTCGCGTTAATAGGTACAAGCATGGACTAGGGACTGTTGAGGAGATACATAAATAAAACAATCCTTATTTCATAATATGCAGAGTACTTGGAGTTGACATATTTCGACTGTATTTTCATTATACTTTACTTCCCCCCCCCCCTAATGTGCAATGTATTAGCAAAATTATACATATCCCATAGGGTTTTTGTTTCTTGATTTTGTCACAGTAAACTCAATTTACGGAACACGGGTTGAAACACGAGTCACGCATGGTGAAATGCATAGGAAGTACATATTTTGGGCTACATGTTTGCATATTGGGCTTTTTTTTTTTAATTACTGTCAAAATAAGGTAACTAAAATTTTTGCATAATATGCAGTAAGAATCGTTTTATAAACAAGTTTTTTTTTCTGAACAGCCTCAATTCTAGGCTTATATCTATGAATTATTTGAAAAAAACTACGTTTTCTAAAGAGTTAAAGAGGCTGAGTTACAAGGTCGAACCTTAAAATGTACTGGGATTAGGAGGCACAGTTGGGGGGCTGTCGCCCCCCAAATCCCCCGATTTTGCAGCCTTTAAATAAAAAAAAAAGTTTTTTTAAACTGAAAGTAAGGAGCGACATTAAATCTTAAAACAAACAGAAATTATTTCGTATATGAAAGGGGCTGTGCCCTCCTCAACGCCTCGCTCTTTACGCTAAAGTTTTTATTGTTTAAAAAAAAGAGTTGTGAGAAAGTCAAAATTTAGCGTAAAAGCGAGGCGTTGAGGAGGGCACAGCCCCTTTCATATACGGAATAATTTCTGTTCGTTTTAAGATTTAATGTCGCTCCTTACTTTCAGTTTTAAAAAAACTTTTTTTTTATTTAAAGGCTGCGAAAGCGGGGGGTTTGGGGGGTGGCAGCCCCCAAACTGTGCCTCCTAATCCCTGTACGTTTTAAGGTTCGACCTTGTAACTCAGCCTCTTTAACTCTTTAGAAAACGTAGTTTTTTTCAAATAATTTCTGCACGTTTTTGTACAGTTTATTACTTATTATTGCTTGACTAACTGTTAGCTGTTAGCCCCCGACTGTGCCTTCTAATCCCTGTACGTTTTTAAAAAAAAGAGTTGTGAGAAAGTCAAACTTTAGCGTAAAGAGCGAGGCGTTGAGGAGGGCACAGCCCCTTTCATATACAGAAGCGGGGGTTTGGGGGGTGGCAGCCCCCAACTGCACCTCCTAATCCCTGTACGTTTTAAGGTTCGAACTTGTGACTCAACCTCTTTAACAGCCCCCCAACTGTGCCTCCTAATCCCTGTACGTTTTAAGGGTCAACCTTGTAACTCAGCCTCTTTAACTCTTTAGAAAACGTAATTTTTTTCAAATAATTTAAAAAAGAAACTGAGTTTCTTTTTTAAAGTTTAAATTCAGTATATAAAAAATTTGCTCTGACGGTGAATCGAACCCGGTTTTTCCGTCTAACAGTCTGAAGTATCAACCGCTGGACTAATGAGACACAATTGTAATTGTTTTTTAGTAAATGTAATCTATTTTCGCAAAGCAAATTCCCACAAAACTTGATATTTGGTTTTTGGAAAACAGGGAAGGAGTGATCGGATTGAGCTGAAATTTCGAGGATAAGCTCCCGGGCCCTAGGAAAACTTAACCTCCAAATTTCAGCCCAATCGGACAACGTTAAAGGGGGGTTGTGGTGAGAGGGTTGAAACTTCCGGCCCAGTTTACCCCATGAAGATAAAGTCGGAGGAGGATGAAATTTTGCAAGTTTCTTAGTTTGAGCTTGGGCTACAAAATGCAATTACTGCCGTCTCTCTGCGACCTCTAGGACCTGAAATCGCTTAACATTGTGGTGGGTCGCCTCTTTATAGAGGCACAAGTGTGCCTCCTTGATATCCCTTACCCCAAAGAAACATCCTCCACGGAAAGATTCTCCCGAATAAACCCCTCCTCCAGCCCCCCTCAACCAGAAAAAATCCTTCCTGAAAACGTCATATAAAATCATATAAATATGATAGTAATTATTGCAGTAAGTGTTCCTATTTTTTTAGGACAAGTACTGTACGTAAAGCTGTTGCATTAATAAAGAAATATTAAATTCAGAATTCTAAGACTTACAGAACCTATTCTATAAATGAGACTATAAATTCTAGTATAATACAGAAGTTTCCAGAAATGAACAGGGGGTTTTTTACGGGGGTTCCAGAATTGAGCACCTCGGGTTTCCTTCGACTGATAAAAATAGTTTAAATGTCATTGACACTTTTTCCCTTCGTTTCTACGATATATATCCTTGTTAAGACTTGTGACACAATAAGTGTCACTGTCACTGTGTCTTTGCCAAGAAGAGGAGGAGAATTTGGAGCATTGTCTGTGTCGTTGTCGAGGTCTTTTGGGGGTAAGGGAAAATTTATTTGGGAATGATGGAGTGCTGCTTCCTGATGCCTTGAAAAGTACGTCGTCACAATTTATTTGTCTAGTGGGAAGATATCTTGATGAGTATTTTGCAAAAAGAAGAGAGTAGTTTTTATTTTATTTTTATTTTTTTTCTTTATTATTGTGACGAGTGCTGTAATTTGTTAATCTTGTATGTTATTTTTGTACATGGCCACATTTTGGCTTGAAATACACGTTATTTTATCTTATCTTATCTATAGTAAAAATAAAAAGGATTTAATTAATGCCTTTAAATACAGGAAAGCAACGACGGCAATGAGATTGAAAAACAAGGAGCCGAATACTCCCGTTGCCACAGCTAGCGATTAAGCAGATAGAGAAGCCATCTCTTAAGTTAATATCATTGGGATTGCATCCGGTAGAACGGCGTATCCCACTATGTAAAGGCACGAAAAGCAAAAGCAAAATATGAGACTTCGGGGCTCATAAGTAGTACACAGATAAGAATTGCAATAAGACTAATGATCATTTTATAATTTCCCAGCAATAGCAAAATTCTTCGTCCACATTTTTCGACTCGAAGAGAGGAGAATAACATTCAAAAAGTATAGCTCCAATAAAGACAGCAAAGATCTGTGAATTAAACTTGTGTTTCGAAAACATGTCTGCAGTAACGTGTTTTAATACTGCGTTAATGTCAGAGAATTACTGAGGGAAATTAAGAAGAACCTGGAGCAAAGATTACAGTCAAAGAACGGGATCTTTCCATATATAATCTAGAATTGGGACATTTTCCGAATTCTTTTGTTTTTCATCTCGTTTTGTAGTTCCTTTAGTTCATTGTCCCACTTTTTCTGTGCCTCTAAGCAATTTGAGGAAGGACGTAGCATCTCTGAGGGCGGCCTTATCATCACGATTTTGTTTTGGGATAAACAGGTACTTTGGACTTTCTGGAATTTTAAATATTCATATAGCCAGGACACAAACAGTAAGTAGTACAAACCAAATGGACCAAGGTCAAGGCCAAATCAAAGGTCTATGTATATATGAGCCCAAAGTGATTTTAGCCCTAAAACTTGGGCGACCAAAATCGAGAAAGTCGTTGTCAGCTGAAACGTTGTGGATACAGCTCCTTTAACTTCTAACGGAGAAATTTCTTGAAGATATATGATTACTAGAAGATGACATATACCAGGGCAAATTCCAGCATTGAGTCGATCAAAAAAGAGTAGCTGCCAGGATTTGATAAAAAACCCACCTACTTCCAAACCAGTTCCGACGAGTATAAAAAACATGCTGATAAAAAGCCCATTTTTCTATCTAGTTTATCTGCAATGACTTTGTTCAAAAAACTAAGAATAAGGCCTCCCATAGGCAATTCAGAGACAATTAGAGCATAAAACTCACTTTCACTTCATCTTGAAGGTGCTCTTTCTCGTTCTTGGGGTCTTTGTGTTTGAGGTTTCAAGTATGTGGAACCCCGGCACGCTGTATGGATTTCTGGCTCTATGTCTACACCTTGAAGACGGACGAAAACTTTATCGAGGAAAGACAGGTCCTTCAAGTGATCTTTTGCAAGAATCAAAGTGTTCATGAAGTACTTTTTATCCACCTATAAAACCAATGGATTAATCGATATCTAAAAAATATCAAAATATCTAAAAATACTAAATCTTGAAAATTTTAGTATGTAAAAATAAATGTCTAAAAGTCAAAATAAGATTAGCATAAAAAATTCTCTTTAAGGAATTTTACACTTTTCTTTTCGAAAAAAAAAAAAAAACAAGCGGAAGGTTAAAGTATATTAATTAATTGACAATTATTTTAGAAAACCCCCGAAAATTCAACAAGTTCTGGATCCGAAACATTGACTGCTTCTTAAATATTCCGACAGTTTATTTAATGACTTATTTGGCTGCTTGTATGTTTTAGGGAAAATGGTTCATTTCAAACAAAAATTTTTCACCAAATACATTGCTTAGGACGTTTTTCGGTCTTTGATTGACCTTATGTTAGTTCAGTTTTGGTCCTGTGCCAATTCCCATCCAAAATACCACGCAATGCTTCCCTATATATTGATCTGTCGTGAAGACCTAACGATTTTTTTGGAAAATCTTACGATCTAAGTTCAGATCGCAGGATATATACATAAGGATAATCGGATATATATCGATAATCGGAGTAATACTCCGATTACTCCCAAGCACAACATAATGGCTCAAAACTGAGCACAAGTGGCAACCCCTTCCTGCTTTTGTTACAACTCAAGCCGCTTGCCACAAACAAGCATGGTTTAATAGTGTCAGACTTTTGACACTAGTCAATGCGATAAGGACTAGTATAAAAAAACGGACAAAATTTAGAGGCCAAACGAAAATACTGAAAAAAAACGAATATTTCGAAAGCAAAATCGCCTCTCTTCTTCAGCGCAAGCAAGAAAAATTAAGGAAAATGCCAAAAAAGACAAAGAAAAAGTAAAAAACAAATGCGAAGATTCAATGTGAAAAAACAAACCAATCAAATCACAGAGCATATCTCCTCCACTGTGTATGTGGCTCCATCATATATTTATTTAAACTCTACTTCATAAAATGTAAATTTTGTATATCTCAATTTCTATTTTATTTGAAAGATTTTCTTGAGAAAAGAAAGTATTTGCACAGGTCTAAAAATAGGACAGAAAGTGGTTGGCAAAAATTTTCTCAACTTTAAAAGAAGGGACAAACTACAATAGAGGGAAGTGGGAAGAGTAATAGGGGTATTTTGCAATTTTACAGTTTTCCATCTTCGTTAATTTCCAATTGATTTTAGATAGTTCATGTTCTTAAGAATTCGATCTTGAATGAGAATATCCAGGTGAGGCACCACCATACGGGTTACAACTTCAAGTAGCCCCCCTGTCATCACTGGTTATAAAACTTTTTAATTGTGCATGGTCAGAGACAAAATTTACGTCTAAACCACAAAAGCCAGTATTTTAAAAAATAAAAATTAATCTTGTATTATGATTTGTAGTAAACTGTATAATATTCATTTCAAGTGTTTTGAAACATCTGCAAATGGTGACGATTTGGGGTGGCTTATTCGTGCTAATCCGATACCAAACTACTTTAGGCGACCAAACGACCAGCCCACCAAATTTATATCATTACGGTATAAGAAGGAATGCTCGCGCTTAGTTTGATTCTAATTTGTCTAGAAGGGTTACTTCCATGGATCCTCTTTTTCACTCACCGTCTCAGGTTGAGTCAAGGGTACCCCAAGGCTTAGTTCTGTTCTAGGCCACCAAACTTCTCTAGTTCAAACTACTCTAGGCCACCAAACCACCTGCCCGCCAAATTTATATTATTACGGCATAAGAAAGAATGCTCGCACTTAGTTTGATTCTCATTTGTCTAGAAGGGTTACTTCCGTGGATCTTCTTTTTACTCACCGTTTCAGGTTGAGTTTAGGTTACCCCAAGGCTTAGTTCTGTTCTAGGATACCAAAATTCTCTAGTTCAAACTACTCTATGCCACAAAACCACCTGCCCGCCAAATTTATATCATTACGGTATAAGAAGGAATGCTCGCGCTTAGTTTGATTCTTATTTGTCTAGGAGGGTTACTTCCGTGGATTGGATTCTCTTTTTCAATCATCGTCTCAAGTTGAGTTTATGGTACCCCAAGGGTCAGTTCTATTCTATGCCACCAAACTGTTCTAGTTTAAACTACTCTAGGCCATCCTTCCACCAGTCCGCCAAATTTATATCATTACGGCTTAAGAAGGAATGTTCGCGCTTAGTTTGATTCTTATTTATCTACAAGGGTTACTTCCGTGGATCCCCTTTTTCATTCACCGTCTAAGGCTGAGTTTAGGGTACCTCAAGGCTTAGTTCTGTTCTTAATTTATGCTAATGACCTGATTTTTCGGTTATGAAAAAAGAACCAACAGTTTTCTGTCATCCATGCCACCCCAAAACTTTCCATGTCCACAATATAGATCTCCATCAACATGTAACGACACTCTGATTCCCTTGGCTTCAAAAATTACAGACTAGATGATTTTCCAAATCCCAAGTTTCAATGGAACCATTGTTTTTATCCAGAATAGCCACGTAGCCCAGTTTTCCAAGCTTAAAAACCCAAAACATGACAAATTAGAATATCGCACGAAGTTAAAAGAACATAATAATCACAATGAATCAAGCAGGTGAAGCAATATTATACATAATGTTCTCTTTTTTTTTTAGCTCAAACCATTCATGGAAAGACATGCAATTATGGATAGGGGTTTTCCCGACAAGCTGAATTTAGAAAGACTTGAAACTTCGGATAATGCTTTTTTTTCTTCTAGAAATCGATTTAACGCTATGAAAAAAAACAGCCCCGAACAACTGAACAAGACTTACACATCATTTTAATGGAAGCACCAATAATATCGTCCTCTCTGATAGCAATATCTTTACACCTTCCGAAAAACGGTAGCTGTTAGATACAACATTTGTAACGTAAGTGAGAGCAATGAGACTTTCTGGATTATCTTCCAGCAGCAACAAATTCCAGTTAATTTGGCATTGAAAACGAAAAAAACAACATGCTAAGACTGGTGACTGCAGAACTGCCATTAAGAATCTCCAGCTCGATTTGAAGTTTTTCTACTCCTACCAACTAACCAATCAACTTTTAAGTGTACTCCCAGCTTCTAACTCCGATGCTGGAGCACACTTGTGCTTGTATCGCCTTATCTGGGGTATTACGAGGGATCCTGTAAATATTTCATATGTTGACATTGTTTTTTTAGGCTTACACAGTATCCCAGTTTTTTCTTTCTTCAATTTTTTTTTATCTTGTGAACAGCCTCTTTGAATGGAGTGATGGCTTCTGACTTGACAGGACAGTCAGGTTGGAAGGTTTGTCTCAGAAGAGAACATGAAAAAATTTGCTATGGAATAAAGTAATGCACACATAACGTTGATCTGGTCTAGATTCAATGATTATTTACATTTTAAATAATGACTTTTTATTATTTGAATAATTGTTAATAAATATAACACCTTTTTTTCATTAACTCATGCAATAGAACAAACAAATTAAAAAAATTCCCGTTTCTAGAAAGTCACCTGCCCCGTGAACAATTGTCCTACTAGGTAAATCTCACCAATTAAGTCGGCCTTTGCTTAAAAGCATAAAAAAATAAACATATAAGTATGAAATTTTTTTAAGAAGCAGAAGAAGAAGACGAGAAAAAAAAATTATTCATAATACCTATTAGCAACTTCTTCTCATCCAGCGTGAATATGAGGTTTTTTTTTCTGTTTTTATTTATATGAGAAAATTTCTCAGAGCCCCTAATGCTGTTCGGAAGGCTATTTCAAAGGGAGGCACCCACTCTTGGGTTGAAACGAAATTTAAAAAATAAAATTAAGATTTTGTTTTAATTAAAAACACACAAGGAGAATTTTTCTAGCCCAACTTGTCCTAAATTGAAAAAAAGGCATAAATTTGTATTCTAGGGTGCGCAATTCTTACATGGTGATCTGTAGGCGTGGCGATTAAATTTAAATCGGGTTGAAAACGAAATTTAAAAAATTTCGTTTCAACCCAAAATGTTAAAATTTCATCATTTTTCATCATTTTTCAAAATTTCATTGGTTCAAAATTTCGTCTCATTGGTACATGAGAAATTTCATTTCTCACGTACCAACTTATTCAAATTTCCAACTTATCTTCATCAATATAATTAGAATTGTTTACGTTATTATTTGTTTATATAATTTTAAAATGAATATTTTTTGCTTTAATATTTATCATCCAGTTAAAATATTACCTGTTATCAGAACAGTCAGAATTACTTAAACTATTACTTACTTTAATTATTTTAAACTATATTATTATTACTTCGAATTGAAAATTAAAATACACAAGTTAATTATTAATCTAACAGATAAAGTTTAATCGACTTATCCTCTCCGCTTTCTAAAACCCCATTTCTAAGGCTAAAAATTATCACTAAGCACATTTGCTTCTTGAATAAATCAAGCTTATGCCCCTATAATTAGGGCACTTACTCTTATGAGTTTTCTTATATTGGGGTTTAATTGGAGTTTTTCTGAAATCGTTAGGGACTTTTCGGTACTGGTGCATTATATATAACACAGCGCTATAGACTGTACAAGGAACAATCAGACAAACAGGCTTTGCAATCCAATAATGGCTTACAAAGCATGAATCCTTATCGCGTTTGTAATATTTAAACTATGGTTTTTTGTGGTTTAGGAGGGGCGAAAGGTACC
Organism: Artemia sinica; assembly: GCA_027921565.1. Lineage (NCBI taxonomy): Eukaryota > Metazoa > Arthropoda > Branchiopoda > Anostraca > Artemiidae > Artemia > Artemia sinica. The sequence goes on along the minus strand of JAPEVW010000051.1, from coordinate 1,389,812 downwards.
TAGGTTAGGTAACGTATTTGATATAAGTAGTAAGGGTGTATAAGATTGAAAACTTACATGAAAACTTACATTGAATTGCGCAAGGAAAACCCACGCGTGTGTCATTACACTTACACGTGAACATTCTAAAGAGCTGGCAAAGATTGCATTATTGTTGTCAATTGCGCATGGAATTATACTTCAGCTTCACGTGGACATTTTTTTTTTTTTAAGTTGGCATGGTATATAGTAGTCCAACATGTTTTGGGAGCATAGTCGAAATTATGTAACTCAACCAGAGTGTTTTTTCGAGCCAACATCCATTTTTTAAGAACCAATCATAGACATTGGTGCTTGCTCAATATACGGTAACTCGAGTAGTGATTGGTTAAAAATAAAAGGACTGGTTTTTTTATTCATCCTTGAGATTTCGTATAAAATGTTCATACCTTACGATTTAATTTTCATTATGATTTGATATATTCTAGATAATACACCGACAATTATTAACTTTGGAACAATAGATCCGTCAATTTTCAATGTGAGTACAGCTTACTGAATTTCTTAATTTATTTCCAAATAAAAATCATTTTACCAGTAAATTCAAATTTCAGGGGCATATGCCCCCCTCCCCTCCAACAATACAAACCCACAAAATAGTATAAGTATACTCGTTAGAAAACGCAAAGTCTGCTTTTTTTCTATTATGTAAACAAAAACTCATCCCTGACTGCTATGTTTACGAGCATAATTCTGTACTTTTACTTATCTCGTTCAAAATGTTTCTTTTCCCAATTATGTATGTAAGTTATTTCGTCTTTTTCCAGTCTAAAACCGCATGTGTTTATAATTAGTGAAAAGGGTCCTTTTGGAGCGAAACTTCACACGACTTATCGCAAAGATTAATGCAACATGTCTTTGTGATTCAACACACATTCATGAATGGATTGTTTTTCGGACAAATTAAACGAAAGATATTCTATTTGATGAATGCAAATGGGGTTTCATAGATGATTAAGAGGCTTTTATAAAAATATAAGACGGGGGAGTAATTATAACACCATCTTTGCGGGGTGAAAAAAACAAACTATTTCGTAAGGGGGAGGGAGGGGGGAATTCTTTGTGTAGACTAATTTTTTGAAATCCCCCTTCACTCCAAACTCAAAATTTTTCAAAATTTTACTTTAGAAGATTTTTAAATATTTCTAAAGCGCTAAGACATAGAGCGCTACAAACATCAGAATTGACTTTAGGGGGTAATTTATATCATGGGAAGATGTTTTTGAAATCCCCTCTCCATGTCAAAGTTTTATTCCCATGTAAAAGGCATATTTGGATTTGAATATTATTTTAAACTAGGATTATCGGAGGAGACATTGAGGACTTGGTTCTGGATCCGAGCGAATTGCCTGGGAAAACAACTGTAAAAAAGGGAAATCAGCCAGTTATGTAAATATGTAAATGAAGCGTTGACATCAATAAGTGAAACTTGATATTTATGTTATTTTTCTTGTGGAGTGTAATTAAGAATACTGTTCTGTATGGTCTGTTTTTTTGGCTTATAATAAATTATTATTATTATACATATACTGATAATTAGTAATCAAAATTTTAATATTATTTGATTTATTAAAAATTTTGTTCTGGCCTTGGGAAGGCATAGGGGTTTTGTGTTCAACTTATGTTAATTTCTGCTCGTTTTGAGTTTGACTCGGTTATTTATTGTAATTTCTTTTCGGTTTGGGTTTCATTTATTTATAGATGCTGATTAGTGGCAGTTTACCGCTTGGTAGATTATTTTATTTTATTTTTGCTCATTTTTTGTTTAATGGAGTTCTTTACTTTTCTTTGAAAAACTTATTTTGTAGAAAAAGTTTTTTAATTAATTACATATAGTATTGGTTATTGGGAAGCATACAGACGTTTTCAGGGGGGATTTTTTCTAGTGTGGGGGGTTGGGGATTAGGTGGGAGGATCTTTCCATGGAGGGGGCTCTGGATTTCCCAGCATTATTTAAAAAGCGATCGGAAATTAAATAAAAAAAAAGTTTTTTCAACTGAAAGTAAGGAGCAACATTAAAACTTAAAACGAACAGAAATTATTACCTATATGAGGGGGTTTGCCCCCCTGGTCAGAACCTTGCTCTTCATGCTAAAGGTTTTTTTAGTACTTTCAAAAGAGCTATTTATTCTAATTAAATACCATTGGTGATTCAGGGTTCATTCTTGAAGAATTCGAACAAAATCAAACTTTAGCGCAAAAAGCGAGGTACTGACGAGGGGGCAAACCCCCTTATATACGTAATAATTTCTGTTCGTTTTAAGTTTTAATGCTGCTCCTTACTTTCAGTTGAAAACACTTGTTTTTTTATTTAATGACAATTATGATTTACGCGTAGTAAATGTATTTTATTTATTTATTATTTTGAAGTTATGGTTTAAGGGTAAACCAATATACTACCAGCATGAGCGCAGAAAAGTTTACTGAGAGGAAAAGAGGGGTTCATGGGTGTACCAATGCTTTTTTTTTACTTTGTTTTAAAGCAAGGTCGTATCCAGGGGGGAAGGGTTTGAACCCCCCTCCCCCCAAAATTTTACTTTAGTTGTTTTTTTTAAATATTTCTAAAGCACTACAAATAACAGAATTATCTTTAGAGCACAATTTATCTGTAAAAGAGGGGTCATGCTAAATTTCTCTTCTTTTTTTTTAAAGGAGGAGGAAAATTCATACAATAACTCCCCCCCCCCTGAAAAGAGACCAAGATGGAGTCATACCACATCGATGCAAGCTGCAAGACTATCCATCATCAGATATGCTAGCTCCATTACAAGTTCTCTGAACCAGGCAGGACCATCTCATGCCAGTGTCAGCTATGCACAAACCTCTATGCAACCTGGCAGAAAATTCAAGAGTGAATGGATGCTTTCTCATAATGCGTCAGTCTTGTCTACTCAAGATCGTGAGGGGGTCCCCCTTCATGCTGTGCCAGGGGCTTCAGGCATACAAGTGCAGTTTGAATTTGTAAATGTATGTATTTTACCTCTACCTTATACGTAATTATTTACTTAAAAAAATGCTAGGAGGAATTGAGTTTTGTGGATGGTATGGAAAAATGGTACGTGTTGAATATTCGGGTAAACATACGAGTAGAAAATGCTTCACTATAAATAAGGCTATTGTGTTTTTCTGAACTTTCTGTGGCGGGGGTAACTATTTACTTTAAATAATTCTAGGAGGAATTGAGTTTTGTGGATGATATGGAAAAATGGTACGTGTTAAATATTCGGGTAAACATACGAGTAGCAAAATGCTTCACTATAAATAAGGCTATTACATCTTTGTGAACTTTCTAGGGCGGGGGTAACTATTTAGTTTAAATAATTCTAGAAGGAATTAAGTTTTGTGGATGGTACGGAAAAATCGTACGGGTTAAATGTTCGGGTAAACATACGACTAAGAAACGCTTCACTATAGATAAGGCTATTATGTTTTTCTGAACTTTTTGTGGCGGGGGTAACTATTTACCTTAAATAATTCTAGGAGGAATTGAGTTTTGTGGATGATATGGAAAAGTGGTACGTGTTAAATATTTGGGTAAACATACGAATAGAAAAATGCTTCACTATAAATAAGGCTATTGTTTTTTTCTGAACTTTCTAGGGCGGGGGTAACTATTTACTTTAAATAATTTTAGGAGAAATTGAGTTTTGTGGATGATATGGAAAAATGGTACGTGTTAAATATTCGGGTAAACATACGAGTAGAAAATGCTTCACTATAAATAAGGCTATTACATCTTTCTGAACTTTCTAGGGCGGGGGTAACTATTTAGTTTAAATAATTCTAGAAGGAATTGAGTTTTGTGGATGGTACGGAAAAATGGTACGGGTTAAATGTTCGGGTAAACATACGACTAAGAAACGCTTCACTATAGATAAGGCTATTATGTTTTTCTGAAGTTTCTGTGGTGGGGGGTAACTATTTACCTTAAATAATTCCAGGAGGAATTGAGTTTTGTGGATGGTATGGAAAAATGGTACGTGTTAAATATTCGGGTAAACATACGAGTAGAAAAATGCTTCACTATAAATAAGGCTATTACATCTTTCTGAACTTTCTAGGGTGGGGGTAACTATTTAGTTTAAATAATTCTAGGAGGAATTGAGTTTTGTGGATGGTACGGAAAAATGGTACGTGTTAAATATTTGGGTAAACATACGACTAAGAAACGCTTCACTATAGATAAGGCTATTATGTTTTTTTTGAACTTTCTGTGGGAGGCGGGGGGTAAGTATTTAGTTTAAATACTTCTAGGAGGAATTGAGTTTTGTGGGTGGTGTGGAAAAATGGTACGTGTTAAATATTCAGGTAAACACACGAATAGAAATGAACATGATTTTCCAACTTTATGAAATAATGCTTATTTCACATAGAAAATAAACCTTTTTTCTATAGATTAATGAAATAGCAGCGCCATTGAGTCATGAAACATCAGAATTTACTGTACCTGAATCAATTCTAGACTACCAATGGAGTTTAGACACGAACCTTCATTAGTTCTAGACAATATGGAGTGGCGTAGGGGTTTTCTTAATGATTTTTTTGGGGACATGGCCAGCCTAGACGATTTAACTTGTGACATTGACATGATGGAGGATCCGTAATGGGCAGATAGATTTATGCGTGAGCATTTAGGGGATGTTACTAGTGCATCCGAACCGGGTCCTCATAAGGAAATCCCATCACAGGACAATACAGGCTGGCTCGATCAGCTGTCCCCAAACACCTTGGAATACGTACTAACAGGCCTAGGGGACTTCATGCCATCTCCAACCATTGCAATTGAACAGACTGGGGGTGGTGCTATTGACAATTCTATGTCACCCCCCACCATTCCGCTTAATGATATACCTAGTGCTAGTAATAGTAGTATTAACGATACAACAACAACACAAGTATCCCCTCTTCCAGATTTTTTTCTGTCCAACTCTGCCTTGCACCACACAAAGGTCTACAGCGCCAAAGTCGGTGATCCCTTCAACTCTCTAGTGTCGGGGGATATAATAACAGATCCCTCGGCCATTACACATTCATATACTAATAAGATTCGAGCCATTCTTGAACAACAGATGGGGGCGTGGGGGGTGGGGGGCAGTTTAAAAGCATCAATAGCACTAAAAATATTTTTTTTGAATGAAAATGCGGGTGAGGTGTATTCGAAGGACTTGCACACAGAGATGTTGCCTATTCGCCCGCATTTATCAAATTATGGGGAGGTTTCCTAAATTGGGCTAATAGTATTCAAAGTAAGTGGGAAAATTATAACGAGGGGGGGTAGTGGATCTGTGGTTTTGTTTATTGAAAGTTTAAATGTTAATACATTTAAACCCACGTCAACCGTTTGGTTTTGGGTGAATCATATTGACTTTGTATTTAAACTCTTTGTTGATTAAATATATCACTATAAAAAAATATATGTAGATTTAGAAAGGATTTGATTGTAAGAGGTGGTGAGGCTGGGGAGAGGGCTATAGTTTTAAAATATCATTCAGATTTAGAGGGATGTAGGGGGATACAACGAATCTGTTTCGATACGAGGCTGCAGTGTTTCAAGTATGCATTTTTAATTGCAGCATACAGACCACTTCAAAAAGATGCATCTAAGAAAAAGTTGGATGAAATGGCAGTTAATGGTAGGGAGGGTTCAAAGTTCCCCAAAGTGGATTTTAATTGTTTAAATGGTCAATTTCCCGTGACACTAAAAGGATTAGATATTTTCGAGCACGCTAATGCACATTTAAAGATTGGTGTCACGGTGCTACAGTATGAAACAGAATTTGAGGAGGGCCAGCGTTACGATAAGAAGGGGGTATTATTTCCAGTGCGGGCTCCTTCAATTGAATCAGTAGAACATTGGGTGTGGCTTCTATACACCCCACCCACAGACTCCGATTCAATTGGTCATTTTAGTCCAATTACGGATTTTAGTAGGATTTTGGGGGAGGATAAAAAGGGGAATGTATGTTATTACTGTCCAACATGTCTCTAAAAAATTTCGCTCTGATTTAAAGTTAAAGCATCACATGAAACACTGTAAACGTCATGGATACCAGGCTGTGGAGACGGTAAGTGGAGATATAGCGATCTTACGTTTTAAAAATTTCGAAAACACGCTCCTGCAGAGCAATAAGATCGCTTTAGACTGCGAAGCGAAACTGACAGACGTGTGCAATCCGTCAAATTCAAATCATGTTAAAATACATGAAGTCATAGGGGTCTCTTACGCTCATGCACAACGAGATTCCAATAATACCATGCAAGTGCTGAATGTAGTTGAGATGTTGGGTGACGGTGAAGACTGTATGCGCTCGGCATTGGCTCTGCATCGCGCCTTCGTTATGCAAACTATCCTATGCTCTTATCACCAGATTACATAACGGCCATTAAAAATCGTAAAATGTGTTGGGTTTGCAAGGGGGAATTTGATGATGGTGTTGGGAATTGGGGGAGTAGGAAGGTGATCGACCATGATCATTTGTGGCAGGAAATTACATCGAGGGGGAGTAACTTTAGGGGGGTAGCACATCAGTCATGCAATTTAAACGTTAGACAATAATATTTCTTACCTGTTTTTATACACAATTCCAATTACGACTTAAAGTTTGTTCTACCGGCGTCGGCCCGCATTGCCAAGGGTGGAGTTGTAGATGTCGCATGGATAGATGGTTCTTTTCCATATAATATCATACCCAAATCATCGGAGAAGCTACTGCTGCTAGAATTCATGTGGAAAAACAGTTGACAAGGGTAACACGTGCCTGAATAAAATCTGTTTTTTAGACTCTTTCAGCTTCTTCCCCAAATCTTTAAGTCATTTGATTCAGGTACAGAAAAGTGACAATTTTGATAGCTTCCCCCTCCTCATACAGTGCTTCCCGGATGATGAAATGTATGATTTATTAACGAGTAAGGGTATATATCCATATGATTATTACAACTCTGGCTCGAGGCTAGATGAGGTGTCACTACCGCCCATTGAAGCTTTTTACAATTCTCTTACTGAGAGTGAGTGCACCACTAGCGACTACGAATTTGCTAAGAGGGTTTGGGTAAAGGGTGGATGTAAAAATGGGTGGGATTATTGTAAACTATACTTGGCCAGTGACGTACTCACTCTTCTGGACACTGTGTGCAAAAATACGGATAAAATCTATGGGGAATTTGGGTTGGATTTAGGTTATTATTTTTCCACTCCTCATTTGGTGATGGACTTGATACTTAAAATCAGCAAAGAAGAAATAGGTCTGATCGCCGATGTGGATCAGCATCTGTTTGTAGAGAGATCAATGAGGGTGGGTATGGTTTTCTCGGGGATCGTATCATGAAAACTGATCCAACCAGAGAGCACACCGATGAAAAGTCGGACGCAGTTTTTTTGGATATGAATTCTCTTTACCCATCGGCAATGTATCACTACTGTTTGCCGTGTGGGAATTATAAATGGCTTGATAATCCGTGTGCTTCGAATTTCCCCGACATTGCCAGTGTTGAGGAGAATGGGGCACAGGGATGGTTTTTTGAAATTGACGTTGAAATACCCGTGGAAATCCATGACTCGGTAAAAGACTTCGTTTTTCCGTGCATAAATAGACCGGTGGGTAGGGACTCTCTGAGCCCCTACAATTTATCTTTAGTTGAGGATGGGAGTATGCACTGGGTACCTTCAAAACAAAAACTAATTGCCGACCTCAACCCAAAACAGAATATCGTAGTTCATCACGTGCTATTGAAATGGATGGTGTCCAATGGTTTCAAGGTCACAAAGATTCATAGAGCCCTCCAATTTGATCAAAAGCCTTACATGAAAACGTTTATTGACACCTTTGTCAGTAAGCGTTCACAAGCGAAAACAAAAGTTGAAAAAGATGTCTATAAACTCATTTTGAACTCAGCTTTCGATAAAATGTGTGAAAGCGTACGAAACAGAAGTCGATGTGACATTGTAACCAATCCCAAAGATTGTGCTCGAATCATTGCGGATCCAAACTTCACATCGTTCACAATCATAGACTCTGATATGGTGCTCCTACACCGCAAGAAAAGAAGCATTGTTTTAAATAAAAATATTGCAGGCGGGAGTGCAATAACTGAAATATCCAAGAAACTCATGTTGTCATTTTATTATAATGTATGCAAGGTACAGTGGCCGATTGAGGGACAAGTTCAAGTGTATTACGGGGACACTGATTCACTCCTGTTAAAAGTCAAAACTGAAAATCTATTGAATGATTTGGAAATGGCGAGTACATTAGCTCACGAATGGACTACACTAATTGGGACGAATCCCTCTACCCAGAGCTAGTGATACCCCAGGCCCCAAATCAATTGTTAATGCTAAAATCTGAAACGGGTAGTGATCTGATATCCAGTGGTGTGTTTCCTGGTCCGAAGGTATACTATGTGGAAACGCACAGCAAGGATATCAAACAAGTTTGCAAGGGGGTACCTACACACTTTGTGAAAAATAATTTCGACATGAGTGTGTATAGAAACTGTGTGGAACGTAGTTTAGTGCCAAGAGCGAAAGTCATGGCGATTCGCTCTTTACAATTTAAAAACTACACAGTTAGAGTTGAGAAAAACGCCATGTCGGCCATATCGGACAAAGTCTATGTACTTGAGGATGGTGTGAAGGTACTACCACACGGTCATTATTTAATTTCAGACCGAGTTGAATGTGTAGAGTACAGAAAACAACTCGGTCTAGAAAAATTACCTTAAATTCATTTAAAAAAAAGTATAAATTGGGTGGGAGGTTTTTTTGGGTAATGGGGTGTTTTTTTAATTCTTTTTTTCTATATCACAAACAGTTTTCAATGTGTGTGTGTGCAAGGCAGATCAATTTCCTGTATTTAATGCCCCCGACCCGGGCCCCCCGCTTCCCGGCCCGCGGCGCTCCCCGGCCCGCCGCAGCGGACCCCCCGGCCGCCGCAGCGGCCGCCCCCGGGGGGGTGGGGGGGATCTCAAACCAAATGCTGTAAATAAAAGTGTTTGATATTATTTCAAGTGCATTATTCTAATAAATGTTGTATTTTTTCTATAAATAAATAAACAAAAAAAGTGTATTTATTTAAGTGTTTTTTCTAGTGCCTATGTAAATGTTGTATTTTTGATTATAAATAAATTAAAAAAGTGTATTTTTTTCATGTTTAATGTGCTTTCAATGTAGTATTTTTTTAAGTGTTGTTACTTTTTTATGCGTATAATAAAAGAAAATATGATTCTGTATTCGTCTTCTTCTTCTCATTATTCTTGAACGGAGTAGTAGTAGTAGGGAAATTGTTTATTCATTAGACAGTCATAGTCTACAGTTAGTTGTCTAGGTGAACTGTTGAAGGGAACATGTATCAATTTAAAAACACCATTCAGATCGTTTCTGTGTGGGCCGTCAATGTCAGGCAAAACAACACTCTTGACTAAAATAATTAAAAATTGCGATAAAATGTTTGTTGAAAAGCCGAAAAAAATCTACTACTGTTACAGTATTTGGCAGGAGTCATACGATAAAATAAAAGCAATTGCCACGACGGGATTGGTGCAGATACAATTCATACAGGGACTTGATGTTTTCAGCATTATTGAACCAAACTCTTGGCTGATTATTGACGATCTGGCTGAATCTATTGAACAATGGTCCCAGGAAATGCTACAAACTGTTCACTGTTCGCTCTCATCATGAACAGATTTCCGTTACTCTGGTTCTACACAATCTCTTTCATCAGAGCAAATGTATGCGAACACTTGCATTGAACTGCACCTACTATATCATCTACAGAGTTGTTCGTGATTCTAGCTCGCTAATAACTCTCAATAAAAAAATCTATCCAGGCGCCCCTAAATTTCTGCTCTCAGCATACAATCAGGCAACTAATAAACCCTACGGCTATATCCTATTGGATCTTAATCAAAATACACCCGAGGATCTGTGTGTGGTACACAGATATTTTCGACAATGAAATCACAGTATATCTCCCCGTGAACACTAAAAAGACCTATTAGTTGCTATCATGACACTGAAGAAACTACATGAAAATAGACATTTATTTTCAGTTCTAAGCACTTCAAAACCTTTGCTTAGGAAAGCCATACTCAAACATGGTATTGACAATGATTTTATTAATCTAATATCTGAACTTTGTTTAAATTTGACCGAGGGTAATGTTGAACTGCCAGGATTAGTTAAACAACAGGCAAAGCAACATCGTTCCATTGTACGTACATTGGCCTCTAAAAAGAAAGGAAAGAATTTTAAAAAGAAACGACTTCTTCAGGCGGGCGGTAGCTTTTTCACACTTTTACTGCCAATAATTGCAGGACTTGTAAACAGTTTCCTCTAGAGAGAGAATGGCAAAACCCTATAAATTGACTCCAATAGAACTCGCTCTCTTACCCATGGAACACTTTGAGAACAATCTGAGTAAATTCCTTGACAATGAGAATATTGAGGATGATAAAAAAAACTGCTTTTACTTCAAGATGCACTTCGCCGAGTGGACAAACATAAGCCCTATCAGTCGAAGCCCACTGGTATTGATCACAAAAAAGAATCACCTCCTCAGGATTCTGTTGCTGCTGCTGGAACACAATTAAAGAAGGAGGAATTGGATTCAATTGTATTGAAAATTGGAAATCTAATGCCCCACTCATAGCGTGAACAAAGTAAATGACTCTTAACCTATCTCATGGAAAGTGGTCAAGATCATATTCAAGTTAATGGAAATGGAAAGGGATTATAATTCAGGGCAAGAGTTATAATCTACTTGATTTAATCTATGATATGGTTACAAATCGTAAAGGACTTTTATCATTTGACGCTCATCTATACAACTTTCTAAATACATTAAACTTCCCCAAAAGTCTTATTAACAATAGACAAATTCTAAAAAAATTAAATGAACATGCATCAACAACAACAACAACAACGACACCATTAAAACATGAAGAAGAAGAAGAAGAAGAAAAAGAAGCTTTTAAATCAATCTTGGAAAATACTAGCACACCTAGTGGAAACTTGACAATGATGGGGAGGAAAAAGCGAAAAAACGTATCATGTCACCATCATCAACCACAACTAGTATACAAAAGGGTAGCGGGCGTTACACAACGTGTTTACGTTCAAAATGGTTGAAGTTCTGAAAGGTGTTTATGAAAATATTTGTGAAGCTGGGAGTTTAAGTTCACCCACCACTCTTTTCCAAATTCACTGGTGTTAACACTAAAAGTGTACAAGCCTATCTACAAAATGAATCAAGTTACACTCTGCATAGAAATCATAGTCTTCTTGCTAATCAATATCGAAAAACCAAAGCCTTTTTCCCATTGCATATAATGCAAGCAGATCTCCTAACTCTAGATGAGATTCAACAACGTCACAATACACCTTACAAGTACATTCTACTTGCAATCAGTGTTTATAGTCGTTATGCATGTGCAATTCCATTGCGATCAAATAGAGGTGTTGAAGTTGCCCAGGCCATTGAAATTATTCTCGAACAGGATTCATATAAAAAAATTCAAACGGATCGTGGTAGTGAATTTGTTAATCCCCATGTTGCAAAAGTAAATAGCGAAATATAATACACTGCTCTATCATAGTCATAGTCCTATAAAGGCTGCATTGGCCGAACGATTGATAAGAACTATTCGGCTTTTAATTTCAAGATATTGTACATTGAAAAATACAACGGCTTTTATTCATGATTTAGATAAAATCATGTTGATTTATAATCAACGACCTCATCGATCATTGTCCAACTCAACCCCAACGGAAGTTCATCATTCTGATCATGATACAATTGACACCTTTCTTAAACAATATTCCAATGAAACGAATGTCAAGAAGAAAAATAAATTCAATGTTGGTGATACTGTTCGAATTAATAAAACTACTAATGTTTTTCAAAAGGGAAATTACTTGTGGTCCACAGAACTTTTAAAGTGGCGAAAATCCTAGACACTCAACCCATAACTTATCGCCTGCGCGATACCAAAGATGAAGAGATTCTTGGCGGCTTTTATGACTATGAACTACAAAAAGTTTAAAATAAAAGTGAAATCTGTCAAATTGAAAAGATATTAAAGACACGTACTCGCAGGGGTAAGAAACAGTTACTTGTTCGGTGGCTAGGATACAACTCTGATTTTGATTCTTGGATCGGTGTTGAAGATATTGACAATGCCCAATGATTTCTATGTAACTTTTATGTCGAATGTTTCCGATCCTCTCTACAACGACTTGAATACGAAAAGTGATTTTTGGACGAAACTCTCCCCCGCCATCAAATTTGACGGTGTGTATGAAGTGGCTCTTGTCGATTGTATTCTCAAAAATACCTATGACATCCTGAGAAAGGATCGTGTGTATGATATAAAAGTTATGCCATTCGATTGGACACTCTTTGTCGACTATGAATGGTCTGAAGCACTTAAATCTAGCGAATATCCACATGCCAAATTGAAATATATTGAATACGATAATAATATTAATTATTCGTTGGAACACGATAGGATTTACATTACCTCACCTGTTGACACTGAAATAATTATTCTCAATGATAATCTGAGAGACGTTCTTGACTTTTAAACAGAATATGATCAATGGGAAAAATGCTGGCACCGTTTACGGGATGAATCAAGTTATTTTTGCTGATTATCGACCTGGTTTCGACTCGGACTCTAGCATATTTTCTCTATGCATCCTTTGTGAAAACATCGAGAGTCGGTAATTCAAATGTCCCCCTCCTACGTGTTCTTGAACGAAAAACATCTCATGAACTTGTTCATTACTATAATATAAAGCATGTTCAGTATGTTCCTGTAAACACTTCGTATTTGGAACTCTGTCAGTTAACACTAAGAAGTGAATTGGGTGATCCTCTAGCAATAACAAAAGGCTTAGCAGTGATTACATGTCATTTTCGACCCATTGTCGGCGATAGCACAATCACCTAAAATGAACAATAGGAGAATTCCATTTGTCTGTCCCGATATCGATTGTTATGTTGGTGCTTTGAGTCCACGTCAAATAGGTAATGGATTGGACTACTACAAGGGACGTACTACAATGTCTGGCTATGGTCTTGGTAGCTGGTTTGCTAGGCTATTTCGTTCTGCACTACCCCTTGCCAGAAAATATTTTGTACCTGCTGCGTCAAATTTTGCTGCCTCAACACTACAGGACTGGGGGTCGGGCAAGAATTTCAAGGAGAGTGTTAAGGAAAATATTAGATCTTCCGCAAGAGCCGTTGGTGAGCAACTAAAATCTCGACAAAATGGGGAGGGATTGAAAAGGATGCGTGCACGTCATTCACTCATCAGTCTCCACCCAGGCGGGAAGCGAAGGATATCAACAAGGACTTTGAGGAATAAAACAAGGAAGACCAATAAGCAGAAGAAGAAGAAAAAGAAAAAGATTGTTAGATCAAAGAAGGACTTCTTCTCTTAAGATGACTTATATCCCCCACAAGGAATCATATCCATTAATTAGTTCCTCATTGAATGTATTCAATGCTGAAAATGTTGATGACAGTGTCAAGTATGGCTACTATGAACAATTTCACTCCCAACAACCCCTCTCGGAAAATATACACTTTCAAATATTTTCCAATGAAGACTATTTCATTGATTTGTAATCAAAATTTATTGATTTAAATGTTGTGGTGAAGAAAAAGTCAGATAATACAACTCCAACTGTTGCCGACGTCTCTCCTACGAGAACTGTATTCTACACAATCTGTTCAAACAAATTAATGTATTTATTTATGGTACTTTGGTGAGCACTAGTAATAATTTATCCAGCAATGCAAGCTACATACAATTTATGATGATGACACCAAAGGCATACGAGGAGCTGAGAGGACAATCATTGGGCTATGAATATTGATCAGGTGTTGATACTGACGGCGAGTTGACTACTGCAGTGACCCAGGAGTATCATCTGGTTGGAAAATTAAATCATGAGATATTCAACATATCCCAATGGCTACCCCCAATGTCAAGATTGACATAAAGTTACAGCTGGCCCCATCGAATTTCATTTTGAGAAAAACACTTCCTGCAGCACCCGATGCAAATGTCATTATCACATCGGCAATTCTCCACGTCCGAAAACAAGAGGTTATGAGCTCTGTTGCATTGGCAGTGGAAAAGCTAAGAGCCAATGGTAACAACATTAAACTTCTTGTCCCCCATACGATCACCAATCAACGTCACATTGCCACCGGCTCTCGTAGCTATAGCGATTCATCATTTATCAATGGAGAAATCCCATCAAAATTGGCTTTTTGCTATTGTGAAGAGTGGCAGTGCCGTTTGATCCTGGACTGAATCCCCCCATGATTTTAATTTTTTTGGTCTATAGAGCCTTGTGTGTAAAGTGAATGGTATTCCACTGTACACTCTATCATTTGACAAAAAATCCTATACAACTCTGTACGAGTTGACCATGCAATCCCTAGATCATGACTCTCAACTATTTGAAAATGGAATAACCGATTCAATGTTTTCAAAAAATCATGGGGTAATTGTGTTGGACTTGTCGGGGACTCAGGATATGATCATAGTACGAACATGGAATGTACGTTTAGAGTGTACATTTGCCGATGCTTTGACTGAGAGTATCACGCTAATATCACTGAGTCAATTAGAAACCTATTGGGAAATCACACCCGACGGCAGTGTTCTACTAGACCTAGCACCATGAACACAAACCAAATAATCAACGTATTTAGTATGGATCCATACATGTTCCAGTACAAGTCCTATTGTATACCTTTGGACTTCATTGAAAAAATTCCAAGTGTTAACAATAACCTAATCATTGTTAATAGAAGTCCATCGACATTGAAGACTGGCCATTGGCTATGCATCTTTCAAACAGCGAAGAATATTAAATTTTTTGATCCTCTTGGCCTATCGTATAAATTCTACACTCCATAAATCAGCAACTTTATTGAAAACAGTGGGAAAACCATTATTCAAAATCAACGAAGAGTACAGGATTTAACGACCAAGACAAGTGGCTTTCATGCACTACTCTTTTTCATGTTCAGATGTCGTGGCTATACCTACAAGCAGTTTCTCGACATCTACGTTGACTTACCTCGATTGAACGACTTTCTAGTGGAAAATGTACTTACAAGCGTATTTAATATTGATTTTAGTGCCCTACGAATAAAATGTTCTAAAAATGTATGTGAAATTGTTTATTAATAAATGATAAAAATTTATATACATGATAAAACGACTTTTCTACTCTTTAGATTTCATCTTCTACTAGGTATAGGTATTTGTCGACAACAACTAGTGTAGGTAGATTATGTGAATTCACTGTATACTGATCCTGATGTACTGCAATGTCAGGGTGACATTTTTTACTTTAGAGTGTAACTTCACTCTTGGCATATCTCTTTGTATAGTCAAGATACTATTCTCATTCATTCTAGAGAATTCACATGTTTCAATTTGCTTATTTGAAGCAATTTCACAAACAGCGTCCTCAGGTGTCGAATCACATTCCGTCACAGCCAAATAAAAATCAGTGGGCTTATAATTATAACACCTATTGTCTTCACAGCGATGACGTAGAAACCATATTCTTTTGTTGTTCCAACAGTTGAATCGCTGACCCGGCTCCTCCTCCCAGAACAATCTAAAACCACAACGATACCAATCTCGTAGCAATAAACTAAAATCACGCTTAGGAGTCTTTCCAATCATACCGGGATATGTATTCTCCCACTGATTACCTTTATCATAGTGACAATTGGAGCATAGGTGCCCTCTAGGATGAGAGTCACACAGCTCTTCAAAACAGAAATTGCAATCTTTAATTTGTATAGCATATCCTCTATGCAATTGACACAAGTTGCATAATCTACACTTTTCATCATACTCTTCAATCATTATGCAATTCTCAAATGATGACCAACTGCCCAGTGTGTACATACATAGCGGACATGTATGGAACATTTTTTCATGTGTTGACACTCTCACTGCCACAATGAAACTGAGCTAGCAACAACAAAAAATTGTCTGAGATAGAGAGAGAGGAGTAAATCATCCTTGTACGCCATCTTTCTCATGAAAAAGTCCTAAATTTCTAAACTAATGTTTAAAAGCATATCCACAATATCATTTTGCAGTGTCGTGATCAATATATCAATAAATTGTGTAAATGCATTTTGACCACGATGTAGAAGCTTCATACAATAGTCTAATGATGGAGAATCAGTTGTCATTATATCGACAAGCATTCTCCGAGAAAATATCTTCCTTTGAATAGACAGCTCTAGAAAATCGTCATCTAGAATCAAACGTTTTACCATAAGCACTAGATTCCTCATGATTCGCTCTTTCTCAAATCTATCCATTTTTTTTAGAGTCCTAACACTCTCACAACTAACTACAGACTAACCAGAATTTTTTCTACTCTAAAAAATATACGCTAGTCTACTATAGAAAGAAAAATACCTTGATTTAGAAACAATTTTATTGAGCATAATTACAACAATAATGTTCACTGATGCATTTTTTTCTCATTAATATATTTCGATAGGACATCTAATGCTGACCGAAGTTTATTTATATGGATAATATTCACTTTTCCAGCAAAACATAGATGTTCCTCCTGCTTAAATTTGCTTAATGATATCACGTATCTATCATACATATCGTCCCATTCAAGGCATAGTCTACAGCCACCGGTTATTTCCACAGCCACATTTGGTACTCGTATATCGTTACTGCTACCGGCTCCATCATTAATCTCCAATAATGTAAATGCACCACTCATTTTTCTCTACTAATATCCTCTCAAATAAACTATTCTCTTTGAATTCAATTCTCTTACTAATATGAATTGTAATGAAAACCATCCCTTTTATTCAAATCCAATCACCAATCAAGTTATCGTATAGTGAGCAACCATCGCTGTCTCTGATTGGCTCCTAAAAAATGTCTACGTCAAACGGTACAATCTTGTGCAATTCTTATCAATAATAAAAAACCTTGCCAGCTTTTTAAAATGCACATGTCTAAGTATAGTGTCAAAGGCGTGGGTTTTCCTTGCGCAATTCAATGTAAGTTTTCATGTAAGTTTTCAATCTTATACAACCTTGCTACTGATATATGCTATGCTTTACCCCTCACCACCCCACCCATAATGTGCAAATATATAGCCCAAATTTGTTTCTAAACTTTTATATTTTCATCCTATTTTATTTTATTTCTCTAGCATTAACCGAACATGACTTCTTTCGTGCATAGCGCTGTGTTATACATAATGCACCAGTAGCCCCTTTTCTTTTCAAAAATTCGTTTTTAGTACTTATCTGTTATAGCAGCTATGTATATAGAAGCTAAGTAGAACCGGTTATATTTTAGTTTGTGATCTATATTGATAAAAATTCATTTAGCTCCACAAAGCTCCACATTGAGCCCGGTTCAATAATCGTTTCCAATTGTTGGAGGGGCTACGACACAGATGCGCTGGAGAAATTAGGCTTGAAATATTTGACTGTGAACCACACGAAGAATTTTGTCAACCCAGAAACTGGCGCATATACACAAGAAGTAGACAGAATGTGGGGTTCCGCAAAGTGGAGAAATAAGTGGCATCGAGGCACAGCCGTCACCATCTGAAATCATATCTAGCGGAATGCATGTGTCGGGACCATACATATCTCAAATTATTTAAATTTCTAAAAAAAAAATACATCAATAATTTATTTGCATGGATTTTATTACGTTTGTATGAGTTGGAAGAAAATTTAACAGGGGGAGGGCTTAAACCCCTCTAAGTCCTACTAGATATGAGTTTGGTTGAATGGTATTAGGTTTGTTTATTTTGGTGTAATTTTCATAATATTTCGATCCAAATGAGATCTTTATTGATGCTACAGTCTTTGATTTTGGTAATTATGTTGTAAGAATATGCATATCATGATCTTTGAATTTATTTTAACCTTTATTTGCAAATATAGATCGTCAAAAAAACGTTTTAGAAATAAAAATCATATTCTATTGAGTTTTAAGGCTGCGACAAAAAGATGTCAGTTTTTCAAACAGGATAGTATTTTGAAATTTATTTTGAAATTTTGAATATATTATAATATTTTGAAATTTTAGGTTTGCTTAGCACCAGTAGAGTAGTAACTTATGCTTTGCTCTCTCTGTGTTCCTTCCTGTGCTATTTGCTTACTTTACGTTCCTTGGCACCTTTCTAGAGCATGCACTTATGGATTTGCTTGGTTTATGTTCCTTCCTGTGCTATTTGCTTGATTTACGTTCCTTGGTGCCTTTCCAGAGCATGTACTTATGGATTTGGGTGGATTATGTTCCTTCCTATGCTATTCTAAGGGTTTATGTTCCTTCCTATGCTATTCTAAGGGTTTTTGTTCCTTCCTGTGCTGTTCGAAGGGTTTTTGTTTTTCTTCCTATGCTATTCTAAGGGTTTAAGTTCATTCCTATGCTATTCTAAGGGTTAATAGTAGTAATGGTACAATGATAGGTACAAGACAGGTACCCATATTGCTACAATTAAAGGTAGCAGAGTGTCTCCCCGTAGTAGCTACAATTAAAGGTAGCAGAGTATCTCCCGCCAATACAAGCAGACAGTGTAATTGAATGTGTAAATGAGTGTAAGTAATTGAATGTAACCTCTTTTCCTCGAGCTATCTGGAGATCAGATTCCTCTGGGAACGTGTCTTTGGAGACATGCGAACTAATTAGCTATCATTAGGCTAGATACGGACATATAAAATGCAATAAACACAGGTAAAAAGCAATGGATTTATTGAGACTTACATATTTAGGTGAACAGCAGTAGGTCACTTCAAATGACACAACGGTGACTGAGATACAACAATGAGAGAATTGCAAAGCTTGAACATCAAAAAAGTTCTGTCTAAATGGTCCTGAATCTCTTATGAATCCTTCAAAAAGAACTTTTACCCCACTATCAAACGTAGTTTTTTGTCCTGCGCTGTGAGAACTGGCTCACCATTGGCTCAGGTGGCCCAAGGATGCGAACCTTTCGTCCAATAAATTGTCTTAAATATTTCTGATGATTCAAACGTTCACACGGCTTTTATAATTTAAACTTCCTTAGAAATATTGTGCTTAGCATCTTTTTTATTGCCCGCTGTCTTAGCGAAATCCAAAGCTTGGATAGCGCCGTTCTTTGTCTGAGGCTAACTGCAGTTTTTGCTCTTTCCTGATTAAGGGCTTTTCATTTTTGACACTAGATTTAACTGAATTATAGGAAGTCGGAATTATCTTTAGAAAGAAGGAATTTGTATTTTGAATATATCGCATTTTGCTCACGGTACATATTACCCGTCCCATTAATTAATGACGTCCCTTCATTTTGACTTGCTTGCCTCTGGGCTTTTGAAATGTTCGCAATTATTAGCTATTTCTTCTACATAATTATTTTTATATTTATGTTATGGCTTAATCAGGAGTGCTAAAAATTTTCTCTATTACTTTTCTTATTTTATTCTACATCTCTATCTAAAATTCGTCTACCGGACTAAAATTATTCATGGTTCTAGGCTAGCTACTGTACTAAAGATATTTTTTTTTCTACATCTAGCACTGATTACTTTTACATTCCAACAAGGTTGGGGCTATTCTACCTTTACATAAGATTTTTTTGAATTCACTTTTTACAAGGCTTTTTTTTATTTTGCTGTCTATATGGAACACTACTTTCTATCTATGCTACATTAAATAAATAGCTCGACAACACTACACATAACTCTATCTGGACATCTAATAATACATACAAGAACGATTTAAAACACACAATATTTGGTTTACCTTGTTCACTGGTCACTGTTTGCTACGCAACGTTAATGATAGGGTATTGGAGGTAACATATAGTTAACATAAAGTTATTAAGAAGTAACCTATACAAATTCACATCTATTTCATCACCATTCGAGTCCTTAACGTACTCAATCCTTCTGTTGTAAATTATTGTCCTTCACTCTTTTCGTCTTGGCACAATTTTTAAAGCACTTACGTTATGGTTTCTTCATGGGACAGTTCAAGCGTGATTGTGTCACAAGACAAGCTTTCTCTAATTGTCAACTGGGAAATGATGCTTCCAATTACAGGTGTGGGAATATGCTATCAGAGTTCATTTTCACCTGCTTTTTTACAGTTCATAGGGTGCCTTATCATCAAGGGGTCGAACACTGGGGGTGCGTTTATTTTCTTCTCAGCATATCATTTTTGGGATATTTTGAGGCACACAGAGAATGTATTCTCGTATAAAATTGTTCATTCGTGCATTTAGGGATCACAGTTCTCTTATAAAATTGTTATGGGAGACCACGGAATCAAATGGGAGGAAAAAGTCTCCTAGACTTGGATTATGCTGATGATTTAAGCATCCTAGATGAAAGTGTGAGCAAAATGAATGAAGTTTTAGAGGTTTTTCGAGTTCAGGGTGCTAGTATTGGTTTGAAAATTAATGTTAGGAAGACTAAGTCACTAAGGCTAGGAATAAGTGAAGATGAAAAGGTGACGTTGGGTAATGAAAAGATTGATCAGGTGGGCAGCTTCACTTACCTTGGTAGTATTATTAGTAAAGATGGTGGGAGCAGTGAAGATGTTAAAAATAGAATAGCCAAGGCTCAGGGTGTTTTTTTTCACAGTTAAAGAAAGTCTGGAAGAATAGGAAGATAAGTCTGCAAACCAAGATTAGAATCTTAGAAGCTACAGTGATGACAGTGGTCAAATATGGCTCTGAAGCATGGACGCTCCGAAAAGCGGATGAAGATTTGCTAGATGTTTTCCAGAGAAATTGCTTAAGGATTGTTCTGGGTACCCGGCTGACTGACCGTATTTCAAACAATAGGCTATACGAAAAATGTGGTTCAATACCGCTTTCTAGGTCTATCATGAAAGAAAGGTTGAAGTGGTTAGGGCATGTTGTGCGGATGAAGGATGACAGATTGCCAAAGATTGTTCTTTTCGGCCAACCATCTAGGGCTAAACGGAAAGCAGGTCGTTCCCGTCTGGGGTGGGAGGACGTCATAAAGAAAAATTTAAAGGAAATGAGAACTTCGTGAGCGGGTGTAAAAAGGGAGGCTTTGAATAGATTGGGGTGGAGGAGGAGCGTGCGTAGCTGTGTTGGCCTCAGGCGGCTTGGTGCTGCGATGAGTTGTTAGTAGTAGTAGTAGTAGTAGTAGTCATGGCTTGCGTCTATCAACTTTTGCGGTGATTCCTAGGTTAATCACAGGGGAATTGAAGTTTGGATTTGGAGCAGGTCGACATCAAACTATACTGACTCCTTCAACATATTGTCTTTAACTTGTGGGAGGGGAATATTGTCACTGAGGGGTTGGTCACTGGGGTTAATTTTGGTTTCCAGGTCCATTTTTTCAGAGATTATCTCGTAACATTTATGGGGTAACAGAGATATGAACTTTCCACACAGAGGGGATAGGATGGATTTCGAGAGATGGTCGAAAGGGATTCGACGCGTAAGTCTGTGAGACATAAATAGTTTTTAGGGTCATCAAATATCATAACTATACGGTCGCATGGTATATGGGTCCATAATGATTATCAAAGGCGATATTTATGTACTTATGTCTTGTACTGATCGATGGGGTTCTCAGAATTTATGTGATTATGTAGTTCGATAGTGCACTGGATACTGACATTCAAATATAATATTACCTGATACGTAATATGGTTCATGGTCGAGGAAACAGCGATCGAGGGTAACTGTTGTTTTTGTAGACGAAGCTTGGATGAAAATTGCCTGGAGTCTATGGCGAGTACTCTTCGTTGGTTGAAGTATGATGAAAATATATGCTACTAGGTTGTATCTGCACTGGGCAACTCATTGAAATGATCAATATCCAATATGTCATCCACTTCCTGTAATAAAAATAACGAAGCAGAATCACACGTTCTTTAAAGTAAATACTCATAGTACAAATAAGTTACGTATCAATTGGGTACGTGAATTTTACGAGACAGAGTTAAATAAATACGCTAATATTAGTACACAAAACAAAATTTTTTATCATGTTGGTTGAAATATATATGTAAGGTTCCCATTGAAAAATTCAATACATAGAAGTTTCTTCTAAGTTGTTATAGCCTAACGACGATATAACAGATTAATTCTTTAACTTTAAGTGTGGTCTCTTATCATGCTTTCTAATATACCCTACTACGTACACTTTATTTTAACTTCTTTCAACACTTAGCTAATTTTACAATAGATTTAAAATAATCATTTAAACAGAGTTTATGTTACATGATTAATTTTCGAAGTCTAGTTTTACAACATGTTTCATGCCTGCATTGTTCACGCACGTCCGTGCTGTTTAAGAAACGCATGTTGCAGCGTCATAACCACACGGTTTTACGTAAACAACCTTACAATGAGGGAACAAGACATAGTAAGGACGAGTGGAGACCTCTATACCCACTCGTTTTCTAATGTCTTCCCTTTTTCTTGGCTTAGACGTTCTCAGGGGGTTCCGGGTTTAACCTGTGCATTTCAGCCGTTTCCCCGTGTTCTTCTCTTGGTTTTCGCCTTCTTAGTCTCAGGATTTTTCCGGAATTACAGGTCAATAGGGTTCTTATGGTCAGGGAAGTCGCAAATACGAAACATACGGCCAATAGTATGTTCCACCAGAAATTGGTCAATTCTTTGAGTTCATTCGTGTTTCTTTCTAGTCTTGTTACTTGTTGAAACAAGGTCTCGAAGGGTTTGGGGTCCAATTTCATAAAAATCTTCCTTGCGTCATGGCTAGCTAGCAATGAATTTTCATGCTTGAATATTACTCCATGTTTTACAATATCCTGGGCCACTGCGTGAACAACGAGGATTATGATGATATTCTTAAGCCTCATCTTATTTTTTGTTTCTAGAATTAGTTTATCATTAATTTTACCTGTTTTTTGCAAAATTCGTTGTTCACTACTTTGTTATTATTATATTTTTTCAAGAGCACTTTAATTTTTAACTTAGGTTATTTCTTTATTATGTAATCATTTTGTGGCATTGGCCAAAGAAAACTGATTTGTAGGCGTAAAACAGAATAAATATTTTAAGATTAGATAGGTTAGGAAAGTAAAGTTAGGACTTCCGAGCTTTATTCTGGTCGTGATATACCTCAATGACTGGTTGAGATATAACTTCAAAGCGTAGCTAGTAATCGTTATACAATTTAATTTTACATTATATTTCTCGAGTAAGACACACATGAATAATCAAACGTGCAGCGGATAATTACACTGGTATCCTATTTTATGTGTAGCCCTGAAATAATTATAATCTGCCCTAAGGCAAAATAGTTTATATATATGAGATTAATTTCTTCTACAGTCACCTACTAATAGGTAGTTTTGAGTTTAGAATCTTCTCTATTAATTTTCTTGTTATTATTTTTATAGGCGTCTCTTTTTCTTTGGTAAGTTTTCATACGTTTCAGAAATAATTTACTACCAAGGGATTTGAAAATTGTCTTTACATTAATTAGGGATATTTCCATCTGTCAGGTTTTTTAACCGTTCTTCCTGACCGTGTCGTTATTTTCTCCTCTGTTTCTTGTGGTTTTTTCTTTTTCGGTTCTGGTTGCGAAATAAGATCAAACTTTTTTTATTGTTTTTTCAAAAATTCTTGCCCTTTTAATTTCGTTTGTTTCGTGTGTGCGGCTGCTGAAATCGGTCTTGATTTTCCTATTTCTTTAACTACTATATGGTCTGATTCGCCGTCAGACTCTTCGGAACTAGTTTCCGACGAATCTGGATTAGAACTTTTAGAGGTGGCACTTTTTGAGGTATCACCTGCCCTTCCTTCGTAAATTTCTACTCCTCTTGAAGTAGAAGGTTTTATTCCCTAAGTCCTCGTCTTGAGTTTTCAACTCGGGAGATTTTAAAGATTCTTGAGAGCTTTGGGAGGAATCAAGAGTTTTTGCAGGGTTCATCCACTGTTTGAATGCCATGTCCTCAGAGGGATGGGGCATTTTTTGCACTAGGGTTTCCCTCCATGAAGACCACTGTTTAGGCTTGACCTTGGGCACACAGTTATATCATGATATTGTCCTTGCTGGTCATCCTTTGGAGTTTTATTCTCGGGCAATGTAATTTGACTCGTTTTTATGGGGAAATTTATTAAATCCATAGCTTCTCGCAGATTTGTTTTAGTTGAATCTTTGGGGGGGGGTCTTTACAGTAATACCAGGGGTTTCTACAGCTCTGTTTAATTCTTCCTGCAATGACAGGGGCCTTTCTATTGGTGTTGCAGGGGAAACCATATCGTCTGGAAATCTTTTGGGGGGACAAGGGGTCGAAATTCTATCGGGGAAAAATTGGGTTTTTGGATATATTGAATAATCTAGTTCTCCTGCGCTCGCCGATGAAAAACTTTTTGGATCTTTCGGTGTTTTTATTTCAGGAAAAAATTCTGGTATTAGGGATTTTTCTTACGAATAACTAGATTTTTCATTGCCTAAAATTCTTTAAAGTTTTCCTCATCACTGTCATCTTCAAAATAATCTTGTTTAAAATTAAGAGGTTTTAGCTCTGCCAATCTTGATGTAGGGGGCTCATTTTCTGCATCGGACGAATCTGTAGAGGATGGATGTTATACCCATCTCTCAGGAAATTTGGCTCTTTTTATTCGGCTAACATGTGCCTTGTAAGTTCTTCCACTATCGGGGTTCTCCATTTTAAAGGTATAGTCGTTATCCTACTTTTTGACTATTCTGTACGGTCCAGGATATTTGTTGGAAAGTTTCTTTCTTCTGTTTTTGCCTCGTTCTTTAGGTAGACGCAGTGTCCTACTTTGAAATCTATATTCCCCTTTACTTTGGGTTGGTTTCTTAGCTCTTGGTTTCTTTTACATTTTTCCAACTCTTGCCTAACTATTTTATAAGTTTTTCTCATCCTATTTATGAATTCTTGTTTGTAATCCTCCGAGTTATTATAATACTGCCGAGATTCAATAATCTCATCATACGGGACTCTAAAATCACGACCAAAAAGCAAATAAAATGGATTATCTTTAGTTGTTTCTGAATAAGCAGTGTCGATTACGTTAGTTAAATAAGGTAAAAATTGATCCCAGTCGCTCCTATTGTCTTTTATATAAATACTTAATACGTTCGAGAATATTTTTTGCCTCTTTTCTATTCTACCATTAGCTTGTGGATGATACGGAGCTGTCACCATTTTCTCTATATTAAGAAAACTCATTAAGTCTTTTGTTACTTTTGAAACAAAAGTCCTCCCGTTGTCACTCAAAATTTTATTAGGAATGCCAATTTTTAAAAATAAATTTGCTAACGCCTTACTTGTGGCGTAAGCACCTTGGTTTTTCAATGCTTTTGCAAAAGTAAATCCTGAAAAGTGATCTTTAACCGAAAGAATACAAGTATGGCCTCTGCTGGAAACAGGCAAGCCTCCACTTGTTCCGTATAAGTCAAATGAGATAATATCGAAGGGATATTTTGCTACCGGGACCCTTCTCATTGGAGGATTAGGATAAGCTGGGGGGATTTTTCTTAAGTTACACGCTTCGCTTGTACTTACAAATTCTTTAAGTTTTGTAATTGCCGACGGCACGTAAAAATATTGTTTTAATTTATGAAAAGTTTTCATTACTCCTAAATGTCCACCTATATCTGAATGAAAATAGTCAAATGCAGGTACTATTAAGTTTTGTGGTAATACAGGTATTATTGAAGTTTGGTTTCTATTCGTCTCAGCAATCACAATTCTACATAGTATTTCTTCATCAAGATCATAGTAAAAATTATCTATCTCTTTTCTAAGAGTTTTTGAATTTATCCGGTAACGCATCGTCATTCACAAAATAATTAATAAGCGCGGAACACATTTCGTCCTTTTTTAGCTTTCTTTTTATATTTTCTAAAGACAAGGGACAACAGTTAACCTTGTTTTCCTTTACTGTGTCTTTGACTTTGTTTTTCTTACATTTATGTTTGCTCTTAGCATTGATAGCATTAACTTCATTTTTCTCTGCTTCCGACGGAATATTTTCTGGGTATCTACTCAAAAAGTCACAAGCTGCGTTTTGTTTACCTTTTAAATGTTCAAATTCGTAATCTAGGTTTTGGATTTTCATAATCCATCTAGCTAGAATTCCTGAGGAGTTTTTAAATGTGAGCTTGTACTGCAAGCTTTTATGGTCTGATCGTAGTATAAATTTTCTACCAATCAAATAGTGTCTAAATTTGTCCAAGTGGTGGATTATGGATAATAATTCTAAGTCTGTGGCGGAATAACTACTTTCGCCTTTTGATAAAGTTCTACTCGAGTAGCATATAACTTTCGGTTGTGACCGCAAATTTTCCGTTTTTGAAATCAGGAAGTGATAATATTGGTTCAGAAGTGAGCGCCTTTTTGAGAAGGTCTAGGGAAGTTTGAGCTTCCTGGGACCAGGTAACATTTTGGGAGTTCCCTTTAGTTAATTCCGTGAGGGGTTTCGCCATTTGGGCGTAATTACGGACGAATTTTCTAAAGTAGCCAGTAAGACCTAAAATTCCCCTTAATTCTTTCATGGTTCTAGGGGTTTTGAGGTTTTCAACACATTTTATTTTATCAGGGTCTTGGGATATTTCTCCTTGTGTCACTACTACTCCTAAAAATTTAATTTTAGGCTGAAATAAATTTACTTTCTCAGGCCGACATTTTAAATTGCCCTGTCTGAACTTATCGAAGACCTTAGCTAATGTTGCTAAGTGTTTTTCAGTGTTTTCTCCCGCGCATATGACATCATCAACAAAATGAATTATATTCTTTAATCCTCTTAACAGGTGTAATAGGGGTCTACATAGCGCGCTTGAACTAGTTTTAAGTCCAAAAGGTACCCTTAAGTATTCATATGAACCACATTCACATGTTGAAAGTGCAGTTTTATGGACATCTTTTTCGGCTATTTTCACTTGGTGGTAGCATTAGGTAAGGTCCAAAGAAGTAAAAATTTTGTTTTTACTTGAAATAGAGTCAAGAATTTCATCAATTCTTGGTAAAGGAAATTTATCGCTAACTACTTGTTTGTTGAGGGCTCTGTAGTCTACTACAAGTCTAAGGTCACCATTCTTCTTTGGTACTAAGATCACTGGTGCACTATACGGACTTACACTTGGACGTAGAATTTCATTTTTTTCTAATTCATGAGTTTTATTTTTTAACCATTCTTTGTGCTTATATGGCACACGATATGGCTGTTTTGCTACGGGATTACCAGTCGTTAAAATTGAGTGTTCATAAAATGGTATCAGTCCGATGTCATCTTCAGATGCGGAAAATACGTCCTTAAAATTCCATAATAATTCGCATAATTTTTTCTCAAGTTCCAAGTCCGTAATATGATCCATATTAAATTTGTTTAGAAATTGCGATTTAGTAAAAGAATATTTGTTATTTGAGGTTTTAATGCCGTTAACTAGGTTTCTTTTAGAATTTTCCCATCTAATTAAATCATTCTCCGTTAAAACCGGGATTTGAACTAAACACGTCCCCTTTTTTATTGTAATTGTATCATTTTCGTGGTTATTAGTTACCCAAATAAAACCTCTCTCCTTTATCATAAGATATAATCTGTTCCTCACATAGCAGATTTTCAGGAATTTTGTTTGATGGTGTCGCAAACCATATTTCTGATTTGCTAACCACTGGTTCAATCATTTGTGATATTTGAATTTTTGCATCGTTTTGGGAGGGACTTTTGTTTTCCTTATCACGAATCCGTAATATTTCTCTTTATTTTCATTGTTTATTAGATTCATACTGGCCCTATGCTGCGCCATTGCGGCATCTTGTGGCGTCACGTTGGGTTTTTACTATGTTTTTCCATAATTCCGCTATTTTATTGATTTCGTTCGACCTGTACTGTCGCATATCTCCTATTTTTATTTTTGCAGGTTCAATACTTTTATTATTTAAATTTACTTCATCTCTGCAATGTCTTTCAGAATAATTGGACAAGTTTCTGATTATTCCTTTTCCTCCTTTCGAGACATGAGGTTCAAAAGATTGCGACGTTATACCGTCAGAAATTTTGTTTACTGTTAGGTTGTCTTCGTAACCTCTGTTACGATTTCTTAAGGTAGAAATTTTTTCCCCTACCTTAGCTGGGTAGACAAGCCTCTCGTTTGCTACGTCTAAGAGTACTCTATTAGACCTTAAAAGATTTGCACCTATAATTGCTTCATACGGAAAGTTATCGCATCTTATAAAATTTGTCGTAAAGGTCCTATTGTCCCTTTTTACGTTTAGGCAAATTGAACCTCTTGCATCCAATTTATGCCCTGTTACACTGGTTAAATTTGGATTATTAAAATTTCTTTGTTGTCTAATATGGGGAGGCAACATATTAAATACGCAGGAGCTTATGATATTGACTGTAGCCCCGCTGTCAACTAAGGCGTTAAAGTAAATGTTTTCTACACAAAAATCATTAAATATAGGCAACCTATTATTATTATCACTACAAGACGGCACTACCATTATTTTGGACCTATTAAATATTCTGGGCACCCTCTGGGTCCAATTTATATTTCTGAGGGGCCTGAAACGTTTCCCTGAGGATTTATTTCACGAATCGGTGCCTGCAACGGATATACAGACATATGAGATTCCGTAGGCATATCTAATTGATTTATATCTGTCTGCCTTCGCCATATATTGTTATGGTAAATTGGGTGTCTTGTGTCAGTGCCGCTTACTGGCGCTGACTGCAAATGCCGTTGGCTTGCAAAGTTTTCATGTCCCGTCGGCAAGTTTTCGTGGTTTCTATATAGCATTCTCGCATTATATTGGCTTTGTCGATTATTTGGGTTTTCAAATCGGTAATTAATTTGTCTATTGGGGGGAGGGGTATAAAAATTTGGTTTGTACACGTTGTAAGGTACTGATTGGCGCAATCTTCCCTGGCTATAGCCTAGCGCACCACCGGCGCTAAAATTTGTTCTTCCGAACAAATGGTTGCCATAATTTTGCGTACTACCGTCAGCAATTCTTGGTATGCGATTGGGGACATAACGGCACTCTCTCGCGATATGTCCAGGTCGATTGCAAATATAGCACCTTATTATTTTAGGGTCATTTTCATAATTAGTTTGTTTGACAGTCTGAAAACGTACTGTTTTTTGCCTAGCGGGTTCTTGCGTTTTATTTCTTTGTGGCGCTGGGGAGTTATCCCTTGAAAAGAAATTGGGAGACGCCTGATCGCCCTTGAAGATTGGGTTCGCGTTTGAATCACCTACGCTATTTATTTTTGCTTTACTGTGATTAGCGACCATCGTATCGACTTTGATCAATCGCACTACCTCCTGAACTGCAAGATCCAACGTCTGAATATTTTTGGATATTACCATTCTATATAGTTTTGGGGGTAGCCCTTGCAAAAAGGTATTTAGTATGACTTTTTCATACAGTTTTCCTGAACCTCTTCCATATTTTGCCTCTGCTGAAATGCGTATATTATCAAAATATTCTCTTATATTTTGTGAATAATCAAATCTCACCATTCCGTGTTTTAATTTATTTATAGAACTGGTTTCGATAAATCTATCTTTAAATGCTTTTAACAATTTGTCCACCGTATTTATTGGCAAGTTGGCGTCATTGCCTATGGTATGTTCAATCTGTCTTAGAAAGGTTAAGGCCTGGCCTTTTAGTAGTAATAGGAGCATGTCGACTAACGCTTCTAGCTCTGTTTTTGTTAGTTGTACAAACTGGGCCAATTGGATATTAAATTCGTCAATATCTGATTGACCATTGTACTCCGGGATAGATTTTGTTATTTCTATATTTTTTGCGACTAACTTCTGCACTATTAATAAGTCGTTAAGGTCGTCCGCCATTTTTTTTAATCAATTCAAAATAAATTTATTTTTTCACTTAACCTATTTTGGGGAGGCTATTATCTCCTATGAGATATGTAAAGGGTTTCCCTGTAGTATCTTAGCGGCAATAGGCCTAATCACTTTACTTATATGTCTGTATCTCTCCAATAATTAAATTTAAATTACAAAGTTTTATAGCCTAAAGTTTTTCTCCAATTTCCGACTCGCGCCATTTTTAGCGGTGAAAGAAAAATATTTGTGGCTATTAAAGAGAATTGTTGCGGTGGAACAAAAGGACTGGGCTTAATTGCGGTCATAAATCTTGACCGAGTCAAATCTAATATTGCACCTTGAAGCCGTGAACTTATACCTAATTAGTTCCCCGATAGCGCCACTTATAGCGCCAAGGACTGTGCCATATGTAATATTATGATTAAAAGCGGTGCACCGATCGCGCCTCTCGCCGAAAGCGAGTAAATAAAATAAGTAATTGAATGTAACCTCTTTTCCTCGAGCTATCTGGAGATCAGATTCCTCTGGGAACGTGCCTTTGGAGACATGTGAACTAATTAGCTATCATTAGGCTAGATACGGACATATAAAATGGAATAAACACAGGTAAAAAGCAATGGATTTATTGAGACTTACATATTTAGGTGAACAGCAGTAGGTAACTTCAAATGACACAACGGTGACTGAGATACAACAATGAGAGAATTGCAAAGCTTGAACATCGAAAAAGTTCTGTCTAAATGGTCCTGAATCTCTTTTATGAATCCTCCAAAAAGCACTTTTACCCCACTATCAAACGTAGTTTTTTGTCCTGCGCTGTGAGAACTGGCTCACCATTGGTTTAGGTGGCCCAAGGATGCGAACCCTTCGTCCAATAAATTGTCTTAAATATTTCTGATGATTCAAACGTTCACACGGCTTTTATAATTTAAACTTCCTTAGAAATATTGTGCGTAGCATCTTTTTTATTGCCCGCTGTCCTAGCGAAATCCAAAGCTTGGACAGCGACGTTCTTTGTCTGAGGCTAACTGCAGTTTTTCACTTTGCTGATTAAGGACTTTTCATTTTTGAAACTAGATTTAACTTAATTATAGGAAGTCGGAATTATCTTTAGAAAGAAGGAATTTGTATTTTGAATATATCGTATTCTGCTCACGGACACAAGCAGACAGTGTATTGACCGGATTCAACTACCGTGAAAATTCGTGCTGATCTCTGTTCAAAGTGCGTGATATTTTCATGGTAGTGATTCGTTTCCTTTGTTTGAAATTGTGAAATTCTTTATGTAATTTAATTTGTTTAATTAATTTACATAAATTAATTTATTATTAATTAATTTACATAATTACATTAATTAATTTAATTTTTTTTAATTTTAATAGTTTTTTTAATGATGTCATTTTATTGTACTCTAATGATGATATTTTTCTTTTCCAATGATACGATTTTTTACATTCTAAGTATCTTCCCATTAATTTATATGAAATTTGTGTTTGATTTAGGAATCGAACGTGAGACCCGTGATTTCCTAAGGTAAAAGAACGACACGTTAATCGACTGAACCAACAAGCCATTGAACATATTATGATTTTAGAAATACATCCAATGAGTTGTTTCTGGGACATTGCCCAACTGATGTTAAGCGTCACAATATTGTAACAGGTTCATTCCATTGAACTGAAACAAGTTCAAGCACATTCGATTTATCAATTGGATTTTTGATAGGTGTTAAAAGTGACAAGTTTCGGGGAATTTTTATGGCATCATCATGAGAATATGCATACCACGATGATTGAGATGCATACTAGACAAACAATTTCTTCTGATACTTGGGCCCCAAGTCCTACCCCTATCCCTCAACCCTATCCCTCCACCATCCCTTCAACCCCTATCCCTCCACCCTCCCTCTAAATCCCCCCAATATTTTTTTACCTTTTTTTAACTTTTTTTTAACATCTCCTAGAATGTCATGAAACACACTTAAAACACAAACAAATCATATTTAATATTTTCCAACTTCAAAATGGGAATGATATAGATATGTGTGTCGCAACTTTTACTATTAGAAAAATAGTGTTTGTAGTGACCAATTTTTTTTAACTTTTCTTTTAACTTTTTTTTTCAACTTTTTTAACATCTCTAAATCATATCAGAGTAATAGAATGAAACTTTTGATTTAAGTTTTTAAACCTATTCTTGTGCATACTATTGATGAGGACAGATTGTTCTCTTTCAAGATTTTTTTTTTTTTCATGAAAAACAAACCATTTTTTCTTCTTTTTTAAGGCCAATTATGAAGAACGGGTTATAAAAGAATAAAATAAAAAGTCACCCCAACACACACACACAAACTTACACACACACACACACAAAAAAAAAACTTACAAACACACAAAAACTTACACACACACAAAAAACTTACACACACACAAAAACTTACACACACACAAAAAAACTTACACTCACACAAAAACTTACACCCACACAAAAACTTGCAAACACACACACAAAAACTTACACTCACACAAAAACTTACACCCACACAAAAACTTACGCACACACACAAAAAACTTACACACACACACGCACAAAACTTACACACACACACAAAAACTAACATACACACAAAAACTTACACACACACAAAAACTTACTTACACACACACAAAAACTTACACACACACAAAAACTTACACACACACACACAAAAGCTTACACACACTCAGAAACTTACACACACACAAAAAACTTACAAACACACAAAAACTTACACACACACAAAAACTTACACACACACACAAAAACTTACAAACACACACAAAAAACGTTCACACACAAAAAAACTTACACACGCACACACAAACTTACACACACACACACAAAAACTTACACACACACTAAAACTTACACACACACACACAAAAACTTAAACACACACATACAAAAACTTACACACACACAGAAAAACTAACACACACAAAAACTTACACACAAACAAAAACTTACACACACACAAAAACTTACACACACACAAAAACTTACACACACACACACAAAAAACTTACACACACTCAGAAACTTACACACACACAAAAAACTTACAAACACACAAAAACTTACACACACATAAAAACTTACACACACACAAAAACTTACACACACACACACAAAAACGTACACACACAAAAGAACTTACACACGCACACACAAACTGACACACACACACACACACACACACACACACACACAAAAACTTACACACACACAAAAACTTACACACACACACACAAAAACTTACACACACACATACAAAAACTTACACACACACAAAAACTTACAAACACACAAAAACTTACACACACACAAATTTACACACACACACAAAAACTTACACACACTCAAAAACTTACACACACACACAAACTTACACACACACAAAAAATTTACACACACACAAAAACTTACACACACACACAAAAACTTACACACACACAAAAACTTACACCAACACAAAAACTTATACACACACAAAAACTTAAACACACACACACACAAAAACTTACACAAACACAAAAACTTGCACACACAAAAACTTACACACACACAAAAACTTACACACACACACAAAAAAAACTTACACACACACATACAAAACTTACACACACACAAAAACTTACGAACACACAAAAACTTACACACACACAAAAACTTACACACACACAAAAACTTACACACACACAAATTTACACACACACAAAAAACTTACACACACTCAAAAACTTACACACACACACAAACTTACACACACACAAAAATTTACACACACACAAAAACTTACACACACACACAAAAACTTACACACACACACAAAACTTACACCAACACAAAAACTTACACACACAAAAACTTACACACACACACACACACAAAAACTTATACAAACACAAAAACTTGCACAAACAAACACTTACACACACACAAAAAAATTACACACACACAAAAAACTTACACACACACAAAAACTTACACACACAAAAACTTACACACACACAAAAAAAAACTTACACATACAAAAACTTACACACACACACAAACAAAAACTTACACACACACAAAAATTTACACACACATAAAAACTTACACACATAAAAAAACTTACACACACACAACAAAAACTTACACACACACAAAAAACTTACACACACACAAAAAAATTACACACACACAAAAAAATTACACACACACACAAAACTTACACACACAAAAACTTACACACACACAAAAAACTTACATACAAACAAAAACTTACACACACACTCACTTAAACTTAGACACACACACACAAACTTACACACACACAAAAACTTACACACACACAAAAACTTACACACACACACACACAAAAGCTTACACACACTCAGAAACTTACACACACACAAAAAACTTACAAACACACAAAAACTTACACACACACAAAAACTTACACACACAAAAACTTACACACACACACAAAAACGTTCACACACAAAAAAAACTTACACTCGCACACACAAACTACACACACACACACACAAAAACTTACAAACACACTAAAACTTACACACACACACACAAAAACTTACGCAAAACACATACAAAAACTTACACACACAAAAAAACTAACACACACACAAAAACTTACACACACACAAAAACTTACACACACACAAAAACTTACACACACACACACACAAAAACTTACACACACACAAAAACTTACACACACACAAAAACTTACACACACACAAATTTACACAAACACAAAAAAACTTACACACACTCAAAAACTTACACACACACACAAACTTACACACACACAAAAATTTACACACACACAAAAAACTTACACACACACACACACAAAAACTTACACACACACAAAAACTTACACCAACACAAAAACTTATACACACACAAAAACTTAAACACACACACACACACACAAAAAAACTTACACAAACACAAAAACTTGCACAAACAAACACTTACACACACACAAAAAATTACACACACACACACAAGAACTTACACACACACAAAAACTTACACACACACACAAAAACTTACACACACTCAGAAACTTACAAACACATAAAAAACTTACAAACACACAGAAACTTACACACACACAAAAACTTACACACACACAAAAACTTACACACACACACACAAAAACGTACACACACACAAAAAACTTACACACGCACACACAAACTTACACACACACACTCACAAAAACTTACACACACAAAAACTTACACACACACAAAAACTTACACACACAAAAACTTACACACACACATACAAAAACTTACACATACACAAAAACTTACGAACACACAAAAACTTACACACACACAAAAAACTTACACACACACAAAAACTTACACACACACAAATTTACACACACACAAAAACTTACACACACTCAAAAACTTACACACACACACAAACTTACACACACACAAAAATTTACACACACACAAAAACTTACACACACACACAAAAACTTACACACACATAAAAACTTACACCAACACAAAAACTTACACACACAAAAAACTTACACACACACACACACACACAAAAAACTTATACAAACACAAAAACTTGCACAAACAAACACTTACACACACACAAAAAATTACACACACACAAAAACTTACACACACACAAAAACTTACACACACAAAAACTTACACACACACAAAAAAACTTACACATACAAAAACTTACACACACACACAAACAAAAACTTACACACACACAAAAACTTACACACACATAAAAACTTACACACATAAAAAACTTACACACACACAAAAACTTACACACACACACAAAAACTTACACACACACAAAAAACTTACACACACACAAAAAAATTTACACACACACACAAAAACTTACACACACAAAAACTTACACACACACACAAAAACTTACATACAAACAAAAACTTACACACACACTCACTTAAACTTAGACACACACACACACAAACTTACACACACACAAAAACTTACACACACACACACACACACACACACACACACAAAAACTTACACACACACACACACAAACTTACACACACACACACACAAAAAAACTTACACACACACACAAAAACTTACACACACACAAAAACTTACACACACACAAAAACTTACACACACACAAAAACTTACAATATTCGGGTAAACATACGAGTAGAAAAGTGTTTCACTATAAATAAGGCTATTGTGTTTTTCTGAACTTTCTGTGGCGGGGGTAACTATTTATTTTAAATAATTCTAGGAGGAATTGAGTTTTGTGGATGATATGGAAAAATGGTACGTGTTAAATATTCGGGTAAACATACGAGTAGAAAAATGCACCACTATAAATAGGGTTATTACATCTTTCTGAACTTTCTAGGGCGGGGGTAACTATTTAGTTTAAATAATTCTAGGAGGAATTGAGTTTTGTGGATGGTACGGAAAAATGGTACGTGTTAAATGTTCGGGTAAACATACGACTAAGAAACGCTTCACTATAGATAAGGCTATTATGTTTTTCTGAACTTTCTGTGGCGGGGGTAACTATTTACCTTAAATAATTCTAGGAGGAATTGAGTTTTGTGGATGGTATGGAGAAATGGTACGTGCTAAATTTTCGGGTAAACATACGAGTAGAAAAATGCTTCACTATAAATAAGGCTATTACATCTTTCTGAACTTTCTAGGGCGGGGTAACTATTTAGTTTAAATAATTCTAGAAGGAATTGAGTTTTGTGGATGGTACGGAAAAATGGTACGTGTGTTAAATATTCGGGTAAACATACGACTAAGAAACGCTTCACTATAGATAAGGCTATTATGTTTTTCTGAACTTTCTGTGGGGAGGCGGGGGTAAGTATTTATTTTAAATAATTCTAGGAGGAATTGAGTTTTGTGGGTGGTGTGGAAAAATGGTACGTGTTAGGGTAAACATACATACCACTAGAAATGAACATGATTTTCCAACTTTATGAAATAATGCTTATTCAACATAGAAAATAAAATTTTTTTTCTATAGATTAATGAAATAGCAGCGCCATTGAGTCATGAAACATCAGCATTTACTGACCTGAACCAATTCTAGCACCACCAATGGAGTTTAGAGACGACCCTTCATTAGTTCTAGACAATATGGAGTGGCATAGGGGTGTTCTTAATGATTGTTTTTGGGACATGGCCAGCCTAGACGATTTAACTTGTGACATTGACATGATGGAGGATCCGGAATGGGCATATAGATTTATGCGTGAGCATTTAGGGGATGTTACTAGTGCATCTGAACCGGGTCCTCATAAGGAAATCCCATCACAGGACAATACAGGCTGGCTCCATCAGCTGTCCCCAAACACCTCGGAATACGTACTAACAGGCCTAGGGGACTTCTTGCCATCTCCAACCATTGCAATTGAACAGACTGGGGGTGGTGCTATTGACAATCTATGTCACCCCTCACCATTCCGCTTAATGATATACCTAGTGCTAGTAATAGTAGCAGTAACGATACAACAACAACACAAGTATCCCCTCTTCCAGATTTTTTTCTGTCCAACTCTGCCTTGCACCACACAAAGGTCTACAGCGCCAAATTCGGTGATTCCTTTGTCTCTCTAGTGTCGGGGGATATAATAACAGATCCCTCGGCCATTACAAATGCATATACTAATAAGATTCGAGCCATTCTTGAACAACAGATGGGGGCGTGGGGGGTGGGGGTCAGTTTAAAAGCATCAATAGCACTAAAAATATTTTTTTTAAATGAGAATGCGGGCGAGGTGTATTCGTAATACTTGCACACAGAGATGTTGGCAATTCGCCCGCATTTATCAAATTATGGGGAGGTTTTTCTAAATTGGGCTAATAGTATTCAAAGTAAGTGGGAAAATTAAAACGAGGGGGGTAGTGGATCTGTGGTTTTATTTATTGAAAGTTTAAATGTTAATATATGTAGATTTAGAAAGGATTTTATTGTAAGAGGTGGTGAGGTTGGGGAGAGGGCTATAGTTTTAAAATATCATTCAGATTTAGAGGGATGTAGGGGGATACAACGAATCTGTTTCGATACGAGGCTGCAGTGTTTCAAGTATGCATTTTTAATTGCAGCATGCATACCACTTCAAAAAGATGCATCTAAGAAAAAGTTGGATGAAATGGCAGTCAATGGTAGGGAGGGTTCAAAGTTCCCCAAAGTAGATTTTTAATTGTTTAAATGGTCAATTTCCCGTGACACTAAAAGGAATAGATATTTTCGAGTGGGCTAATGCACATTTAAAGATTGGTTTCACGGTGTTACAGTATGAAACAGAATTTGAGGAGGGCCAGCGTTACGATAAGAAGGGGGTATTATTTCCAGTGCGGGCTCCTTCAATTGAATCAGTAGAACATAGGGTGTGGCTTCTATACACCCCACCCACAGACTTCAATTCAATTGGTCACTTTAATCCAATTATGGATATTAGTAGGGTTTTGGGGGAGGGTAAAAAGGGGAATATATGTTATTACTGTCCAACATGTCTCTCAAGATTTCGCTCTGATTTAAAGTTAAAGCATCCCATGAAACACTGTAAACGTCATGGATACCAGGTTGTGGAGACGGTAAGCGGGGTTAGAGTGATCTTACATTTTAAAAATTTCCAAAACACGCTCCTGCAGAGCAATAAGATCGCTTTAGACTGCGAAGCGAAACTGACAGACGTGTGCGATCCGTCAAATTCAAATCATGTTAAAATACATGAAGCCATAGGGGTCTCTTACGCCTATGCGCAAGGAAATTCCAATAATACCATGCAAGTGCTGAATGTAGTTGAGATGTTGGGTGACGTTGAAGACTGCATGCGCTCCACATTGGTCAGTCTAATCAAAACAGCGAACAGTGCAATTTCGCGCCTTCGTTATACAAACTATCCTATGCTCATATCACCAGATGACATAACGGCCATTAAAAATCGTAAAATGTGTTGGGTTTGCAAGGGGAATTTGATGATGGTGTTGGGAATGGGGGGAGTAGGAAGGTGATCGACCATGATCATTTGTAGCAGGAATTTACATCGAGGGGGAGTAACTTTAGGGGGGTAGCACATCAGTCATGCAATTTAAACGTTAGACAACACAATATTTCGTACCTGTTTTTATACACAATTCCAATTACGACTTAAAGTTTGTTTTACCGGCGTTGGCCCGCATTGCCAAGGGTGGAGTTCATCGGAGAAGGTACTGCTGCTAGAATTCATGTGGAAAACAGTTGACAAGGGTAACACGTGCCTGAATAAAATCTGTTTTTAGACTCTTTCAGCTTCTTCCCCAAATCTTTAAGTCAACTGATTCAGGTACAGAAAAGTGACAATTTTGATAGCTTCCCCCTCCTCATACAGCGCTTCCCCGATGATGAAATGTATGATTTATTGACTTGTAAGGGTATATATCCATATGATTATTACAACTCTGGCTCGAGGCTAGATGAGGTGTCACTACCGCCCATTGAAGCTTTTTACAATTCTCTTACTGAGAGTGAGTGCACCACTAGCGACTACGAATTTGCTAAGAGGGTTTGGGCTAAAGGTGGATGTAAAAATGGGTGGGATTATTGTAAATTATACTTGGCCAGTGACGTACTCACTCTTCTGGACATTGTGTGCAAAAATACAGATAAAATCTATGGGGAATTCGGGTTGGATTTAGGTTATTATTTTTCCACTCCTCATTTGGTGATGGACTTGATACTTAAAATCAGCAAAGAAGAAATAGGTCTGATCCCCGATGTGGATCAGCAACTGTTTTGTAGAGAGATCAATGAGGGGTGGGTATGTTTTTCACGGGGATCGTATCATGAAAACTGATCCGACCGGACAGCACACCGATGAAAAGTCGGACGCAGTTTTTTTGGATATGAATTCTCTTTACCCATCGGCAATGTCTCACTACTGCTTGCCCTGTGGCAATTATAAATGGCTTGACAATCCGTGCACTTCGAATTTCCCCAACATTGCCAGTGTTGTGGAGAATGGGGCACAGGGATGGTTTTTTTTTTTAAATTGACGGTGAAATACCCATGGAAATCCATGACACGGTAAAAGACTTTGTTTTTCCATGCATAAATAGACCGGTGGGTAGGGCCTCTCTGAGCCCCTACAATTTATCTTTAGTAGAGGATGGGAGTATGCACTGGGTACCTTCAAAACAAAAACTAATTGCCGACCTCAACCCGAAACAGAATATCGTCGTTCATCACGTGCTATTGAAATGGATGGTGTCCAATGGTTTCAAGGTCACAAAGATTCATAGAGCCCTCCAATTTGATCAAAAGCCTTACATGAAAACGTTTATTGACACCTTTGTCAGTAAGCGTACACAAGCGAAAACGAAAGTTGAAAAAGAAGTCTATAAACTCATTTTAAACTCAGCTTTCGGTATAATGTGCGAAAGCGTACGAAACAGAAGTCGATGTGACATTGTAATCAATCCCAAGATTGCGCTCGAATCATTGCGGATCCAAACTTCACATCGTTCACAATCATAGACTCTGATATGGTGCTCCTACACCGCAAGAAAAGAAGCATTGTTTTAAATAAAAATATTGCAGGCGGGAGTGCAATAACTGAAATATCCAAGAAACTCATGTTGTCATTTTATTATAATGTATGCAAGGTACAGTAGCCGATTGAGGGACAAGTTCAAGTGTATTACGGGGACACTGATTCACTCCTGTTAAAAGTCAAAACTGAAAATCTATTGAATGATTTGGAAAATGGCGAGTACATTAGCTCACGATTGAACTACACTAATTGGGACGAATCTCTCTACCCAGAGCTAGTGAAACGCCAGGCCCCAAATCAATTGTTAATGCTAAAATCTGAAACGGGTAGCAATCTGATATCCAGTGGTGTGTTTTCCTGGTCCGAAGGTATACTGTGTGAAAACGCACAGCAGGGATATCAAACAAGTTTGTAAGGGGGTACCTACAAACTTTGTAAAAAAAATAATTTCGACATGAGTGTGTATAGAAACTGTGTGGAACGTATTTTAGTGCCAAGAGCGAAAGTCATGGCGATTCGCTCTTTACAATTTAAAATTTACACTGTTAGAGTTGAGAAAAACGCCATGTCGGCCATATCGGACAAAGTCTATGTACTTGAGGATGGTGTGAAGGTACTACCACACGGTCATTATTTAATTTTAGACCAAGTTGAATGTGTAGAGTACAGAAAACAACTCGGTCTAGAAAAATTAACTTAAAGTCATTTAAAAAAAAGTATAAATTGGGTGGGAGGGGGTTTTGGGTAATGAGGTGTTTTTTTTAAATTCTTTTTTTCTATATCACAAACAATTTTCAATGTGTGTGTGTGCAAGGCAGATCAATTTCCAGTATTTAATGCCCCCGACCCGGGCCCGCCGCAGCGGGCCCCCGCTTCCCAGCCCGCCGCAGCGTTCCCCCGGCTGCCGCATTGGCCGCCCCCCCGGGGGCTGGGGGATCCCAAACCAAATTCTGTAAATAAAAGGGTTTGATATTATTTCAAGTGCATTATTCTAATAAATGTTGTATTTTTTCTATAAATAAATAAACAAAAAAAAAGTGTATTTATTTAAGTGTTTTTTCTAGTGCCTATGTAAATGTTGTATTTTTTATTATAAATAAATTAAAAAAGTGTATTTTTTTCATGTTTAATGTGCTTTCAATGTAGTATTTTTTAAGTGTTGTTACTTTTTTATGCGTATAATAAGAGAAAATATGATTCTTTATTCAGCTTCTTCTTCTCATTATTCTTGAACGGAGTAGTAGTAGTAGGGAAATTATTTAGTCATTAGACAGCCATAGTCTACAGTTAGTTGTCTAGGTGAACTGTTGAAGGGAACATGTATCAATTTAAAACACCATTCAGATCGTTTCTGTGGGGGCCTTCAATGTTGAACCATTGAAGAAATATTGAAGATAATATTTGTTATGGTTTGTGATAGAAAAATTAGTATTTGAATCAAACGTATTCTTATTAATCAAAAACAAAACCCGGCTTTCTCAATAAATCAGATATGAATGGCATAGGTTTACTTCCCTATTTCTTATTTCTTATATTTGAACCGGATGCCGTAATTCCTCTAATATACATATTAATCGAATTGTATTTTAATGCTGATATTGAATATCTTTGAATTATTTCATTTAATTTAATCCATTAAAAGTTACGAGGAATTAAGAATTATTGAACTAGAAATACTGATGTCTCAGAGCTTTGTTTCCGCGGCGCAATTAGATCTTGCTTAAGAGATGCGAATTCTTATAGGCTAGCAGGGGTTAGAAACTCCTTCTAAGCTGTGGCGATGACAACTTTTGGTGCTTGTAGGGATGAAAAAGCGTGGCCTCTTCTTCTCGGGCTATCTGGGGATCAGATTCCTTTGGGAGCACTTACCTTGGAAACTTGCGAACTAATTACCTATTATTGGACTAGACGCAGACATATAAATGAAACAAACACATATAAAAAGACAATAGATTTATTGAACTTACATACTTAGTTGTACAGCAACGGGTCACTTCAATGACAATAACGGTGACCAAAATAATTTCGTACTAACCGTTTCAAGTCTGATTTCACATTAAAATTAAAAAACACATTTACCCCCACTCCCAAACGCAGTTCTTTCGTCCTGCGCTGTAGGGACTGCCTGCCATTGGACCAAGTGACCCAAGGACGCAAATCTTCGTCCAATAATCTCTTTAAGATTTTTCAGATGATTCAGGAGTTCACACAGTTTTTTTGCCTTTTAAACTTCCTTAGAAATGTTGTGCATTGATTTTTTTTTTTGCTACAATTATCTTAGCGAAATTCGAACGACTAGTGCCGTTGTCTGACTGAAGCTAGAAGTGCGATTTCTCTTTTTGCTGATTATGAATTTAGAATCTTGGAAGTGGTATTTGAACTCAATTAGGGAACGTTTAATTTCTGCCCGAATCATCTTTAGAAGGAAAGAATCTTATATTTTAAATATATGGTATTCTACTGCTGGTGCACATCACCCTTCCCATCAAATAATGACGTCCCGTCATTAGTAACTGCTCATTAGGAGTGCTTAAAATTTTTCAATTATTTTTCTTATTTTATTCTACATCCCTATCTAAAATTCATCTACCGGACTAAGATTATTTTTGGTTCTAGGTTAGCTACTATATTAAAGATTTTTTTTTTCTATCTCTAACACTGATTACTTTTACATTTCCAATAAGGTTGGGACTATTCTACTTTTACATTAGTTTTTTTTTTTGATTTTGCTGTCTATATGACGTACTACATACTATCTACACAACGTTAAAATGAATAACATGATAATATTACATCTAATTCTACTTGTGGTACATACATGAATGATTTATAACATACAATATTTGGTTCATTATATTCACTGATGACATTAAAACACTTTCACTATTGGGATGTTTGAATTGTCAAAGCTATTAGGAAGTAACACATGTAGCTTCACATCTATTCATCACCTTTCGTGTCCTTAGTGTACTACACCCTTCTGTTGTAAATTACTGTCCTTCACTCCTTTTGTCCTGGCAAAAATTTCGAAGCACTTACGTTATGGTTTCTTCATGGAACAGTTCGAGTCTAGTTGTCTTCACACGGTAAGTTTTCCCTAATAGTCAACTAGGGAATGACCGTTAAATATCGTTCTAATAGTCAACTGGGAAATGATTCTTCCCACTACAGGTGTTGGTGTTTTTCTTCTCAGCATATCATTTTTAGGATTTTTGAGGCACATAGAGAATGTATTCTCGCGTAAAATTGTTCATTTGTGCCTTTTGAGACGGGTTGTCGTCATACTATAGTGACTCTCTTAATATATTGTCTTTAAGTTCAACTTCAAACATCTTCAAATATCATTTAACTTCAAATATCGTTAAA
Source organism: Artemia sinica (assembly GCA_027921565.1). NCBI lineage: Eukaryota > Metazoa > Arthropoda > Branchiopoda > Anostraca > Artemiidae > Artemia > Artemia sinica. The sequence goes on along the minus strand of JAPEVW010000051.1, from coordinate 1,345,940 downwards.
TATCGTTTATCTTGTACTGCTCGATGGTGTTCTCAGAGTTAAAGTTCAAATTGTTGTTAATTTCTGTTCAAATATCTTCAAATGTCTTTAAGTGTCATTTAACTTCAAATATCGTTTATCGTGTGCTGATCGATGGAGTTCTCAGAATTAAACTTCAAATTGTCTTTAATTTCGTCTTCAAATATCTTCAAATGTCTTTAAGTATCTTTCAACTTCAAATATCGTTAAATATCGTCTATCTTGTTCTGATCGATGGGGTTCTCAGAATTAAACTTCAAATTGTCTCTAACTTCGGTTTCAAATATCTTCAAATGTCTTTAAGTATCTTTTAACTTCAAATATCGTTAAATATCGTTTATCTTGTTCTGATCGATGGGGTTCTCAGCATTTATGTGATTATATAGTTCGTTAAAACACTTGATACTGAGGTTCAAATATAGTGTTACCTGATACATAATATGGTTCATAGTCGAAGAAACGACGATCGAAGGCAACTGTTGTTTTCGCAGACGAAGCTGGGATGAAGTTGCCTGGAGTCATGGTGAGTACTCTTCGTTGGTTGAGATATGATGAAAATAGATGTTACTGGGTCGTATCTGTACTGGGCAGCTTATTGTAATACTCAATGACCAAAGTGCCCATTTACTTCCTGTAATAAAAATAGCGAGGCAGAATCACCTGTTCTTTGAAGTAAATACACATACAATAATTCACGCATTAATTGGGTTATAATTTCTTAGCTATGAGACAGAATTAAATAAATACACTAATATTAGTACTTTCAACAAAAATCTAAAACAGAAATGTCTTCAAATGAGAACGGAAATATCGATCGATATTAAATAAAGATAATTTACCCTACATTATTAAGTTTGAGGTCTACTTTTACAATATTTTTCATGCCTGCATTGTTCACGCACGTCCGTGCTGTTTAAGAAACGCATGTGCAGCGTCATAACCACACGGTTTTACGCAAACGATACTACAATGGGGGAACAAGACATAACAAGGACGAGTGGAGACCTCTCTACCCACTCGTTTTCAGATGTCTTCCCTATTTCTTGGCTTAGACGTTCTCATGGGGTTCCGGGTTTAACGGCTGAAATGCAGAGGTTCTTAGTCTCAGGATTTTTCCGTAATTGCAAGTCAACATTGGTGCCTCATATTCGCTTTTCGAATAAGGTCATTAGATGCAGGATTTCCAAGCTTGCCTTCGTAGATTCCAGTTAATGCTTGGCAAAGAATATAAGCATAATAAAGAACTGACATCAATATCTTTTTAGAAGGCTATTGTTTGAGCAAATCCTTCAGCACTAAATAAATAAATATTATATTAAAGTCTTATTAGAATCCATTAAGCGAGAAACACCTTCACATTAATAGGGAATTCCTTGTGGGTTTTACTTAGTCGCCATTGGACATTCACAGGGTTTCAATCCATATATCTTAACTGATTAAATGGTTTTAAAATTTTACATATTATTATTGACATATAATTTCACATCCGCCGTGAAATTCTACATATAAACGTACCAATAGGTTGTTTGGTTATAGTTACCAATAGTTGGCTATTAGTACATATATTACTCGAGTAAGAAACATTATATTTCTCGAGTAAGAAACACATGAATAAGCAAGCGTGCAGCACGTAATTACACTGGTAGGCCTAAAATAATTATAATCTGCACTAAGATAAAATATTTCGTATAATTAGACGCTTCTGTACTGATAATTTCTTTTTTTTCTGATAATATCCATCTTGGAGTCAGTATAGGTAAGATATAACGTGACTGACTTGCGAAAATATCTCCCAAAAATTAGAGCACAATATATGTCATGGATAAACCAATGAAATTAAAGAACATTTTTGTCACAAAACTATAGAACGGTGATCTCTCTGTTATTGTATGCGTCATAGATATAAACTAATGAAATTAAAATTTTTTTCGTCAAGGAGCTAAAGACATTAATGTCTCTGTTTCTCTTTGGAAGTAATGTTTAACACAGAGCTGTAGGACAGCATACGTCATTGATATAATATAATGAAATTAAAAAGCTTTTTTTTTTCGGAGCTATAAGAAAGTAAACTCTCTGTTTCTCGTTCAAAGCATTCAGATCCAAAAACGAAAACTTAGCTAGCTCACAGAAGTTTCTATTCAACCTTTAAGTATTGTTTTGACTGGCCCTGATTGGCATAAAAATACTAATTTCTTACACTTGAAGGACTGATAAATATCCCTTCCTACGATCGATACACAAAAAAAATTACAAAAAACAATCAGGGACCTTGAGTTCCTCCCCGGGTTTCCCACAAGACGTGGTCCAACACCACTTGTCGTTCTCAGTCGACCACGAGCTTCCTACCTTTGGTTATTTTCTGTTCCCACTTTTCTCTCTGATCACCAATGTTTTGAGATCACTTGTATTATTATTATATATATTTTTTTCATTAATATTGACTTGGTTAACTTTACTTGCACACTGTTAAATTTATTATGGTGTTAAATTTGTTATCTTTGAAATTTGTCTTTACATTAGTTAGGGATATTTCCATCTGTCAGGTTTTTTAACCGTTCTACCTGACTGTGTCGTTATTTTCTCCTCTGTTTCTTGCGGTTTTTTCTTTTTCGGTTTGTCTAGCGAAATAAGGTCAAACTTTTTGTATTGTTTTTTCAAAAATTCTTGCCCTTTTAATTTTGTTTGTTTCCCGTGTGCGGCGCTGCTGAGGTCGGCCTTGATTTCCCTATTTCTTTAGCTACTATTTGGTCTGATTCGCCTTCAGACTCTTCGGAACTAGTTTCCGACGAATCCAGATTAGAACTTTTAGAGGTGGCACTTTTTGTGGTATCACCTGCCATTCCTTCGTAAATTTCCACTCCTCTGGAAGTAGAAGGTTTATTCTCTAAGTCCTCGCCTTGGGTTCTCAACTCGGGGGATTTGAAAGATTCTTGAGAGCTGTGGGAGGAATCAATAGTTTTCCTCCATTGTTTGAAGGCCATGTCCTCAGGGGAATGAGGCATTTTTTGCACTAGGGTTTCCCTCCATGAAGTCCACTGTTTAGGTTTGGCCTTGGATACAGTTATATCATGATATTGACCTTGCTGGTCATCCGTTGGATTTTTATTCCCGGGCAATGTACTTTGACTCGTTTTTATGGGAAAATTTATTAAATCCATAGCTTCTCGCAGGTTTATTTTAGTTAAATCTTTGGGAGGAGTTTTCTTTACAGTAATACCGGGGGTTTCTACAGCTCTGTTTAATTCTTCCTGTAAAGACAGGGGCCTTTCTATTGGTGTTGTAGGGGAAACCATATCGTCTGGAAATCTTTTGGGGGGACATGGGGTCGAGATTCTATCGGGGAAGAATTGGGTTTTTGGAGATATTGTATAATCTAAATCTCCCGCGCTCGCCGATGAATAACTTTTTGGAGTTTTTGGCGTTCTTATTCTTACTGGTATTAGGGATTTTTTCTCTGGAATAACTAGATTTTCCATAGCCAAAAATTCTTCAAAGTTTTGTTCATCACTTTCATTTTCAAAATAATCTTGTTTAAAATTGAAAGGTTTTAGCTCTGCCAATCTTGACCTAGGGGGCTCATTTTCCGAATCTGAAGAATCAGTAGAAGAGGGATGTGACATCCATCTCTCTGGAAATTTTGCTCTTTTTATTCGGCTAACATGCGCCTTGTAAGTTCTTCCACTATCGGGGTTTTCCATTTTAAAAGTATATTCGTTATCGTACTTTTTGACTATTCCGTACGGTCCGGAATATTTGTTGGAAAGTTTTTTTCCTTCCTTTTTCGCCTCGTTCTTTAGGTAAACGAAGTCTCCTACTATGAAATCTATATTCCCCTTAACTTTGGGTTGGTTTCTTAGTTCTTGGTTTATTTTATATTTTTCCAGCTCTTGCCTAACTATTTTATAAGTTTTCCTCATTCTATTTATGAATTCTTGTTTATAATCTTCTGAGTCGTTATAATACTGCCGAGATTCAATAATCTCATCATACGGGATTCTGAAATCTCGACCAAAAAGTAAATAAAATGGATTGTCTCTGGTTGTTTCGGAATAAGCAGAGTTGATTACGTTGGTTAAATAAGGTAAGAATTTATCCCAGTCGCTCCTATTGTCTTTCGTATAAATACTTAGAACGTTCGAAAATATTTTATGTCTGTTTTCTATTTTGCCATTAGCTTGTGGATGGTACGGCGCTGTCACCATTTTCTCTATATTAATGAAACTCATTAAATCTTTTGTTACTTTTGCAAAAAAATTGCTCCCGTTGTCACTCAAAATTTTATTAGGAATGCCAAATTGTAAAAATAATTTTGCTAATGCCTTACTTGTGGCATAAGCACCTTGATTTTTTAATGCTTTTGCAAAAGTAAATCCGGAAAAATGATCTATAACCGAAAGAATACAAGTATGGCTTCTGCTAGAAACAGGTAAGCCTCCACTTGTTCCGTATAGGTCAAATGAGATAATATCGAAGGGGTACTTTGCTACTGGGACCCTTCCCATTGGAGGATTTGGATAAGCTGGGGGGATTTTTCTCAAATTACATGCTTCGCATGTACTTACAAATTCTTTAAGTTTTGTCAGTGCCGATTGTACGTAAAAGTATTGTTTTAACTTATGGAACGTTTTCATAACTCCTAAATGTCCACCTGTGTCCGAATGAAAATATTCAAATGCAGGCCCTATTAAGTTTTGTGGTAACACAGGTATTATCGAGGTTTGGTTTCTATTTGTCTCAGCAGTCACAATCCTACACAGTATTTCTTCATCAAGGTCGTAGTAAAAATTATCTATCTCTTTTCTAAGAGTTTTGAATTTATCCGGTAACGCCTCATCATTCACAAAATAATCAATTAGTGCTACACACATTTCGTCCTTTTTTTTGCTTTCTTTTTATATTTTTTCCAAAGACAAGGGACAGTAGTTAATCGTATTTTCTTTTATTGCGTCTTTGACTTTGTTTTTCTTACATCCATGTTTGCTTTTAGCATTAATAGCATTAACTTCATTTTCTTCAGTTTCCGACGGACTATTTTCTGGATATCTACTCAAAAAGTCGCAAGCTGCGTTTTGTTTTCCCTTTAAATGTTCAAATTCATAATCTAGGTCTTGGATTTTCATAATCCATCTAGCTAGAATGCCCGTGGGATTTTTAAATGTGCGCAGGTACTGCAAGCTTTTATGGTCTGATCGTAGTATAAATTTTCTACCAATTAAATAATGTCTAAACTTGTCCAAGTGGTAGATAATAGATAGTAATTCTAAGTTTGTGGCGGAATAACTACTTTCGCCTTTTGATAAAGTTTTACTTGAATAGCATATAACTTTTTCTATTTGTTTAGGTGTTCCCTGTAGAGGGTTAGGGGTTTTCTACTGGGATTGCTTGCGAAAGGATAGCGCCTATGCCCTTTGAGCTAGCATCAGTGGTAACGATGAATTTTCCGTTTTCGAAATCAGGGAGTGATAAAATTGGTTCAGAAGTGAGTGCCTTTTTGAGACGGTCTAGGGAAGTTTGAGCTTCCTGGGACCAGGTAACATTATGGGAGTTTCCTTTGGTTAATTCCGTGAGGGGTTTCGCAATTTGGGCATAATTGCGTACGAATTTTCTAAAGTAGCCTGTAAGTCCTAAAATTCCTCTTAATTCTTTCATAGTTCTGGGGGGCTTGAGGTTTTCAACATATTTTATTTTATCAGGGTCTGGGGATATCTCTCCCTGGGTTACTACTACTCCTAAAAATTTAATTTTGGATTGAAATAAATTTACTTTCTTGGGCCGGCATTTTAAATTGCCTTGCCTGAACTTCTCGAACACCTTAGCTAAAGTTGCTAAGTGTTGCTCAGTGTTTTCCCCCACGCATATAATATCATCAACAAAATGAATTATATTCTTTAATCCTCTTAACAGGTGCAACAGGGGTCTACATAACGCGCTTGAACTTGTTTTAAGCCCAAATGGTACCCTTAAGTATTCATAAGATCCGTATTCGGATGCTGAAAATGCAGTTTTATGGACATCCTTTTCGGCTATTTTCACTTGGTGGTAGCCTTGGGTAAGGTCCAAAGAAGTAAAAATTTTGTTTTTGCTTGAAATTGAGTCAAGAATTTCGTCTATTCTTGGTAGAGGAAATTTATCGCTAACTACTTGTTTGTTGAGAGCCCTATAATCTACTACGAGTCTAAGATCTCCATTCTTTTTTGGTACTAAGATCACTGGTGCATAATACGGACTTATACTTGGGCGTATAATTTCATTTCTTTCTAATTCGTGGATTTTATTTTTTAACAACTCTTTGTGCTTATATGGCACACGATATGGCTGTTTTGCTACGGGATTACCAGTCGTTAAAATTGAATGTTCATAAAATGGAATCAGCCCGATATCATCTTCAGATGCAGAAAATACATCCTTAAATTTCCATAATAATTCGCATAATTTTTTCTTAAGTTCCATATCCGTAATATGATCCATTTTAAATTTGTTTAAAAAATTGCGATTTAGTCAAGGGATATTCGTTATTTGAAGTTTTAATACCGTTAACTAGGTTTATTTTAGAATTTTCCCATTTATTTAAATCATTTTCCGTTAAAACCTAGATTTGGACTAAACAAGTCCCCTTTTTAATTGTAATTGTATCATTTTCATGGTTATTGGTTACCCAAATAAAACCTTCCCCTTTGTCATAAGATATAATCTGTTCCTCGCATAACAGATTTTCGGGTATTTCAGACGGTGTCGCAAACCATATTTCTGATTTGCTAATTACTGGCTCGATCATTTGTGATATTTGAATTTTTTGCATCGTTTTGGGAGGGACTTTTGTTTTCCTTATCGCAAATCCGTAATATTTCTCTTCATTTTCATTGTTTAATAGATTCATGCTGGCGCTATGCTGCGCCATTGCGGCATCTTGTGGCGTCACGTTGGGTTTTACTATGTTTTTCCACAATTCCACTATTTTCTTAATTTAATTTGATCTGTACTGTCGCATATCTCCTATTTTTATTTTATATATCAATACTGTTATTATTTATATTTACTTCATTTCTGCGATATCTCTCAGGATAATTGAATGAATTTCCAATTATGCCCTGTCTTTGCGAGACATGAGGTTCGAAACACTTCGACATTATACCATTAGAAATTTTGTTTACTGTTATGTTATCTTCGTAACCTCTGTTACGATTTCTTAAGGTAGAAATTTCTTCCCCTACCTTAGCTGGGTATACAAGCTTCTCGTTGGCTACGTCTAATAGTATTCTATTAGACCTTAGAAAATTTGCCACTATAATTGCTTCATATTGGAAAATTGTCACATATAATAAAATTTGTCATGAACGTTCTATTGTCTCTTTTTAAGTTTAGGCAAATTGACCCTTTTGCATTTAATTTATGACCTGTCACGCTTGTTAAATTGGGATTATTAGGGTTCCTCTGTCGTTTAATGTGCGGAGGCAAGCTATTAAATACGCAAGAGTTTATGATATTTACAGTAGCTCCGCTGTCAACTAAGGCCGTAAAGTAAACGTTTTCTACACAAAAATCATTAAATAGAGGTAACTTGTTAATAATATCACTACAAGAAGGCACTAGTATTGTTTTGGACCTATTAAGTATTCCTGGGACCCTCTGGGTCCAAATTATGTTTCTGAGGGGCCTGAAGCGTTTCCCTGAGAATTTATTTCATTTGTCGGTGCCTGTAATAGATATTCAGACCTATTAGGTTCCGTAGGCATATTTAAATGATTTACGTCTGCCTGTCTTCGCCATGTATTATTATGGTAACGTGGATGTCTCGTGTCAGTGCCATTTGCTGGCGCTGATTGCCAGTGCCGTTGGCTTGTAAAATCTCATTTCTCATCGGCAAATTTTCATGATTTCTGTGTATTGCATTCTCGCATTATATTGACCTTGGCGAGTATTTGGGTTTTCAAACCGGTAATTAATTTGCCTGCTGGGGAGAGGGTTATACAGATTTGGTTGGTACGCATTATAAGGTGCTGATTGGCGCAATCCCCCCTGGCTATATTCTATTGCACGACCGGTGCTAAAATTTGTTCTTCTGAACAAATGGTTACCGTAATTTTGCGTATTACCGACATCATTTCTTGGTATGGGATTGGTGACGTAGTGGCACTCTCTTGCTATGTGGCCAACACGATTGCAGTTATAGCACCTTATTATTGTAGGGTTAATGGGCTGAAAACGTACTGTTTTCTGCCTAGCGGGTTCTGGCGTTTTGTTTCTTTGTGCTACTGGGGAGTTATCCCTTGAAAAGAAATTGGGGGATGCCTGATCGCCCTTGAAAATTAGGTTCGCGTTTGAGTCACCTAGGCTGTTTATTTTTGCATTACTATGATTAGCAACCATTTTATCAACTTCGATTAGTCGCTCTACCTCTTGGACTGCAAGATCCAACGTCTGAATATTCTTGGATATTACTACTCTATATAGTTTTGGGGGTAGCCCTTGCAAAAAGGTATTTAGTATGACTTTTTCATACAGTTGCCCAGAACCACTTCCGTATTTTGCTTCTACAGAAATGCGTATATTATCCAGATATTCCCTTATATTTTGTGAAAAATCAAAGCTTACTACTCCATGTTTTAATTTATTTATTGAACTGGTTTCTATAAATCTCTCTTTGAATGCTTTTAATAAGTCATCAACCGTATTTATTGGCAAGTTGGTGTTATTGCCTATGGTATGCTCGACCTGTTTTAGAAAGGTTAAGGCCTGGCCTCTTATTCGTAGAAGCAGCATGTCTTTTAATGCTCCAACGTCTGTTTTTGTTAATTGTACAAACTGGGTCAATTGGATATTAAATTCGTCAATATCTGACTGACCATTGTATTCCGGGATAGATTTTGCAATCTCTATATTTTTTGCGACTAACTTTTGCACTATTAGTAATTCACTGAGATCGTCCATATTTTTCTTTTGCGTTTATATCAACTTAAAATTTTACTTAACCTATTTTGGGGTAGGCTATTATCTCCTATGAGATATAAGGGGTTTCCTATCGTAGCCTAGCGGTTATAGGCCTAATTAATTTACTTATATGTCTGTATCTCTCCAACAATTAAATTCAAATTACAAAGTTTAAATAGCCTAACTAGTTCGCAGTTTTCCTCCAATTTCCGACACGCGCCATTTGTACCATTGAAGAATTTTTTATGTGCCTTTGGAGATTTGCAAACTAATTAGCTATCATTAGGCTAGGCTAAATACAGACATATAAAATGATAGAAAAAAGATAGAAAAGGCAATAGATTTATTGAACTTACATGCTTAGTTGTACAGCAACGGGTCACTTCAATGACAATAATGGTGACCAAAATAATTTCGTACTAATCGTTTCAAGTCTGATTTCACATTCAAATTAAAAAACACATTTACCCCACTCCCAAACGCAGTTCTTTCGTCCTGCGCTGTAGGGACTGCCTGCCATTGGGCCAAGTGACCCAAGGACGCAAATCTTCGTCCAATAATCTCTTTAAGATTTTTCAGATGATTCGGGAGTTCACACAGTTTTTTTGCCTTTTAAACTTCCTTAGAAATGTTGTGCATTGCATTTTTTTTTGCTACAATTATCTTAGCGAAATTCGAACGACTAGTGCCGTTGTCTGACTGAAGCTAGAAGTGCGATTTCTCTTTTTGCTGATTATGAATTTAGAATCTTGGAAGTGGTATTTGAACTCAATTAGGGAACGTTTAATTTCTGCCCGAATCATCTTTAGAAGGAAAGAATCTTATATTTTAAATATATGGTATTCTACTGCTGGTGCAATGTCAGGCAAAACAACACTCTTAACTAAAATAATTAAAAATTGCGATAAAATGTTTGTGGAAAAGCCAAAAAAAATCTACTACTGTTACAGTATTTGGCAGGAGTCATACGATAAAATAAAAGCAATTGCCACGACAGGATTGGTGCAGATACAATTCATATAGGGACTTGATGTTTTTAGCATTATTGAACCAAACTCTTGTCTGATTATTGATGATCTGGCTGAATCTATTGAACAATGGTCCCACGAAATTCTACAATTGTTCACTGTTCCCTCTCATCATGAACAGATTTCCGTTACTCTGGTTCTACACAATATCTTTCATCAGAGCAAATGTATGCGAACACTTGCATTGAACTGCACCTACTACATCATCTACAGAGTTGTTCGTGATTCTAGCTCGCTAATAACTCTCAATAAAAAAATCTATCCAGGCGCCCCTAAATTTCTGCTCTCAGCATACAATCAGGCAACTAATAAACCCTACGGCTATATCCTATTGGATCTTAATCAAAATACACCCGAGGATCTGCGTGTGGTCACAGATAAAGCAACAGGCAAAGCAACATCGTTCCATTGTACGTACATTGGCCTCTAAAAAGAAAGGAAAGAATTTTAAAAAGAAACGACTTCTTCAGGCGGGCGGTAGCTTTTTCACACTTTTACTGCCAATAATTGCAGGACTTGTAAACAGTTTTGTCTAGAGAGAGAATGGCAAAACCCTATAAATTGACTCCAATAGAACACGCTCTCTCACCCGTGGAACACTTTGAGAACAATCTGAGTAAATTCCTTGACAATGAGAATATTGAGGATGATAAAAAACTGCTTTTACTTCAAGATGCACTTCGCCAAGTGGACAAACATAAGCCCTATCAGTCGAAGCCCACTGATATTGATCACAAAACAGAATCATCTCCTTAGGATTCTGCTGCTGCTGCTGGAACACAATTAAAGAAGGAGGAATTGGATTCAACTGTATTGAAAATTGGAAATCTAATGCCCCACTCATATCGTGAATAAAGTAAACGACTCCTAACCTATCTCATGGAAAGTGGTCAAGATCATATTCAAGTTGATGGAAATGGGAAAGGGATTATAATTCAGGGCAAGAGTTATAATCTACTTGATTTAATCTATGATATGGTTACAAATCGTAAAGGACTTTTATCATTTGACGCTCTTCTATACAACTTTCTAAATACATTAAACTTCCCCAAAAGTCTTATTAACAATAGACAAATTCTAAAAAAATTAAATGAACATGCATCAACAACAACAACAACGACAACACCATAAAAACATGAAGAAGAAAAAGAAGATTTTAAATCAATCTTGGAAAATACTAGCACGCCTAGTGGAAACTTGACAATGATGGAGAGGAAAAAGCGAAAACGTATCATGTCACCATCATCAACCACAACTAGTATACGAAAGGGTAGTGGGCGTTACACAACGTGTTTACGTTCAAAATGGTTGAAGTTCTGAAAGGTGTTTATGAAAATATTGGTGAAGCGGGGAGTTTAAGTTCACCCACCACTCTTTCCAAATTCACTGGTGTTAACACTAAAAGTGTACAAGACTATCTACAAAATGAATCAAGTTACACTCAGCATAGAAATCATAGACTTCGTGCTAATCAATATCGAAAAACTAAAGCCTTTTTCCCATTGCATATAATGCAAGCAGATCTCCTAACTCTAGATGAGATTCAACATCGTCACATTACACCTTACAAGTACATTCTACTTGCAATCAGTGTTTATAGTCGTTATGCATATGCAATTCCATTGCGATCAAATAGAGGTGTTGAAGTTGCCCAGGCCATTGAAATTATTCTCGAACAGGATTCATATAAAAAAATTCAAACGGATCGTGGTAGTGAATTTGTTAATCCCCATGTTGCAAAAGTACTAGCGAAATATAATACACTGCTCTATCATAGTCATAGTCCTATAAAGGCTGCATTGGCCGAACGATTGATAAGAACTATTCGGCTTTTAATTTCAAGATATTGTACATTGAAAAATACACCGACTTTTATTCATGATTTAGATAAAATCATGTTGATTTATAATCAACGACCTCATCGATCATTGTCCAACTCAACCCCAACGGAAGTTCATCATTCTGATCATGATACAATTGACACCTTTCTTAAACAATATTCCAATGAAACGAATGTCAAGAAGAAAAATAAATTCAATGTTGGTGATACTGTTCGAATTAATAGAACTACTAATGGAATAATTTCTGTTTGTTTTGAGTTTTAATGTCGTTCCTAAGTTTTCGCTAAAAAAAACTTGTTTTTTTATCTAATTTCTGAACATTTTTGAATTAATGCAGCTTTGATTTTGGTTCATTGTACATGAATATTAAAACGAAATTTGTATATTAATTTACCTTTTTTTGTCTAAATGGCTTTCTCAAAATTTTGTTCTGACGTAAATCACAAATTAACTTACGTAACGAACTTCTATATTTGTATATTTTTATTACGTATATTAGGGGGTTCACCCCCTAGTCAATACCTCGCTCTTTACGCTAAAGTTCAAATTTTGTTCCAATTCTTTAAGAATTACCCCTTAATCACAAAGGCCGTTAATTGGAATAAATAGCTCTGATGAATGTACAAAATAAAAACTTTAGCTTAAAGAGTGAGGTAATGACGAGGGTGGCGAACCCAATCATATATGTAATAATTTCTGTTCGTTTTAAATTTTGATGTTGCTCCTTACTTTCAGTTGAAAAAATTGTTTTTTGTATTATTTAAGTTCTGATCGTCTTTTTAAATAGTGTTGGGAAATCCGGCACCCCCTTCATAGTAATGTCCCTTCCCCTATGAAAAAATCCTCCATGGAAAGATCCTCCCACGTAACCCTCGACCCCCCCTACCTGAAGAAATCCCCCCTGAAAACTTCTGTATACTTCCCAATAACCAATACTGTGTGTAAACATTGGGCAAAGTTCATAACTTGCAGACCTTCCTCCGGGGACTGTGGGGCATTAAGTCATCCTCATAGACATAGCTATTATATTTTTCAACCCTGCTGAACAAAATGGCTATCTCAAAATTTTGATCGGGTGAATTTGGGAAAAAATATGAGCGTGGGAGGGGGCCTAGTTGCCCTCCATTGGTTTGGTCACTTAAAAAGGACACTAGAATTTTTAATTTCCAGTCGAATGAGCCCTCCCGAAATATTCTAGAACCACTGATTCGATACGAGCACCCCTGGGAAAAAGAAAAATAAATAAATAAACAGGTACCCGACCAACTCCCCACCCCCCCACTACCAATAAACCCGTCCCAATCCCCACCCCCCACTACCAGAAAAATCCCCCCTGAAAACGTCTGTATACTTCCCAATAACCAATATTATATGTTAACATTTGTTAAAGTTCATAGCTTTCAGCCCTCCCCCCGGGGACTTCGGGGGATTAAGTCATCCTAAAAGACATATTTATCACATTTTCGACCATGCTGAACAAAATGGCTATATCAAAATTTTGATCGGGTGACTTTGGGAAAAAATGAGCGTGGGAGGGGGCCTAGTTACCCTCCATTTTTTTGTCACTTAAAAAGAGCACTAGAACTTTTAATTTTCGTTTGAATGAGCCCTCCCACGACATTTTAGGAACACTCGGTCGATATGATCACCCCTGGGGAAAAAAACAAAAAAAAAAAACAACGAACAAACAAACAAATAAACACGTATCCGTGATCTATCTTCTGGCAAAAAATACAAAATTCTACATTTTTGCAGATAAGAGCTTGAAACTTCTATAGTAGGGTTCTCTGATACGTTAAATCTGATGGTGTGATTTTCATTAAAGTTCTATGACTTTTAGGGGGTGTTTCCTCCTTTTTTCGAAAATAAGGCAAATTTTCTCAGGCGCTTAACTTTTGATGGGTTAGACTAAACCTGAAGAAACTTATGTATTTGAAATCAGCATTAAAATATAATTCTTTTGGTATATCTATTGGTATAGAAATTCCTTTTTTTAGAGTCTCGGTTACTATTGAGCCGAGTCGCTCCTTACTTACAGTTCGTTACCACGAACTGTTTGATTTTGTTGTTCGTTTTGGGTTTCATTTATACTTCAATAGCAAAATCTTTTTTTGTTTTAAGCTTGATTTATATATTCAATTTAAGCATTACTCGCTTTAAGATTTATTTATTCATTTATATTATTACTATGTGGGTACTAAGACTAAAAATACCCTTCATAGCACTTCTACTACTGCTATTACTACTATAACTACTCCGTCAGTGACCATGATTACTTTTAACTACGGCCACTGGCGATGATGACTGTGAATACGTGTGACTCCAACAGCTTGGAACTGCGACTGCTTACGGCTAGAATTAACCAGGACTGCAACTACTTGGAACTAAATTAAGAATGCGAGGGCTTAGAAGTAAAATACTTATGCATGTCCCTGCAATTAGCTGAGACTACTTGCTTAGACTACTTTGGATTAAGACTGCAGCTACTTGAAATAGTGACTACTTAAGACTGTGGCTACGACTGTGGCTTAAGACTGTGGTTGTGGAAACGGTGAGAATTTATAACTGATAATGTGAATTATTGCGACTTCAATAACTAAGTGTTACTATGACAATTTACGATTAGAACTACCTCCACCTGCAACTGCTCATACTCATAAATGTTACTAATTCTTTGTGCAACTATCACTACTTGTGACTGCCATTGCAACTATTTTCACCTAAAATTGCTTGAGCTTGTGGCTTCTTGTGACTACTTTTGATTTTGACCACTTGCGATTTCGAACTACTTCTGACTAAAACTGGTATTACTTACGACCCTGATTGCAACTATTCAAGATTGCAATAGTAGCTGCATCTGATGGGGACTTATTAACGACTATTACTGCTACTACTCATGCTGCGATGGTGACAGAAACTGGAACCGCTACAACTTCTTCTACTCCTACGACTACTGCTGCAACAACTACCACTAAAGGCTACAATAATTGAACTAAACCAAAAATGTAAGTAAATTCTAGATATCAAAATGAAACTTACGTGCAATATCTAAGAGACAGAATAGGATATATTGAGGAGAATGTTAGCGAAGCTTAAAGGGGAATGTAATACTAAATCAAAAAATACTATGTATACCCAGATCATTGAAGGAGTATCTAATCAATACCCCGTTATGAGCAAAGGGTATAGGCTTTGGAACTTGCAAGGTATGTTGTTGGTGACGTTTCACAAAATCATAAGACCATGCGTGCATTCAAGGTAGTCAAACAGCATATCTACAATATTTAAGGAACGGTTAAGTTTATAAAGCTGAAAATTCAAGGATATTGTTACGGGATGATTAATTTAAAGATTTATGGAAGCGATGTTTAATTTAATCTAAAGAAATTATGTGCATCCATACTATCAAAAGGATACATTAACAATATCTTTAGAATTTCAAATGGTGTTAAGCTGAAACTTTCAGGGCAAGTTGAGGGGATGTTGAGTTGAATTAAAAGACACTTTGCACTCATATAGTCGAAAGGATGAATCTACAATACCTCAGGAACAGCAAAGGGTATTTAGTTAAGACTAAATGAAGTAGATCAAAATAAATTGTATGTATTTAAGATAGTCGAAAGCGTTTATCTATGACAGATCGCAATCACCTAAAGGAATTAAGTTGTTAATTTTGAACCATTTTGAGTTGGATGGATGATTAAAATGGGCTGAAACATAATTTTTGTCAAACTGACAACTTTTGACGCCAGATTACATGCGTAGCTGCTTTTAACCAATCTTCAGCTTAGTCTGTCCAGGTCTAATGTTGTAAAACTTAGAGATATGTACCTTAAGTTAAAAGTAATGATAAAACTTCCCGGGTCATCTATTCCGACTAAAAGGCCTGCAGTATTGATTCTTATTTTTAAAAGTAATAATAGCTCCTCTAGTGCTAATAGCTCCTCTAAAAAGTGCTAATAGCTCCTCTCCTTTACACAATAATGCAGTTGTTGAGCCCCAGCGGGTTGGATTACACAATTGTGTCTTTTGTGGAACTGATATTATAGAATTAAGTGTTGCTGATGATATCCTAAGTCCCAGCGGGTCATTTTCCTGAGTTGAGAACAACAAATTTTGACTAGCAATTGCGTATCATAACATTGGCCTTGCTTTTAGTGAGAGTAAAAGTGAAATATATTGTGTTTGATCCCAGTTCTAAACAGCCCTCTACCATTTCTATTCAGCTTTGTAATCACGTATGTACCACTACTAGCACAATTACTTATCTTGGCCTTTCAATTGCCTCAAATTTTAAATTGACGTGTTTGGCTCTTATTCAGCATTTTGCTGAAACAGTTCGCCGTGCCTATGGACTCCTTGTTGGTAGTAAATTACTGTTAAACCATTTTTTACTTGCTCGCCCTTATTTTACGTTTGTTATGACACATATTCTGTCTTCATTTCTCTTTTCACCAATCCTATCACAAAGCGATAATTATTATTATTTAAACTAAAAAAAAAAAAAAAATCAAAAACCTCAAAATTATTCACAAAATGTTTAAATAATCATCTCATTTAAATTATCTATAGCTTTTGACATTTAGTAAATATTTTACTTTTTTGAAAAACCAAAGAAAACCCCGTCATCATAGTTCTTGTGGAAACATGTTCCACACTTCAACGTATCATGCATCCGGAGAATAATAGAATTTAGTATTGGATTTGCACTATACTGAAAAAATATGAATGTTTTTACTTTTATAACTTTCATAAAATCAAATAATATTGAGATTTTGATTACTAAATAGCAGTATATGTATATTAAACTGACATTGCACATTCATTTGTATTTTTTCAGTAGAGTGCAAATTATGTACTGGCCTTGGGAAGGCATAGGGGTTTTGAGCCCTACTCATCTTAATTTTTCTCGTTTTGAGTTTGACTCGGTTACTTATTGTGATTTCTGTTCGTTTTGGGTTTCATTTATTTATCGATGCTGATTTGTGGTAGTCTCATGCTTGGTGGATTATTTGATTTTATTTTTGCTCATTTTTATTTAATGGAGTTTTGTAGTGTTTAATTTAGTTTCATACCTCCTCTAGTTGACCTTAAATAGAAAACTTGATACCATTTGCAATTAATCTGTTTACTTTCTTTGATAGCTTGGATAAAACTTACGCTATTTTGATTTGGTTAAATTTTAGGAACAGAAGCTGCCCCAAAAGTTTGAACATAATACCCTCAGTTGTTCTTGGGATACTGCTGAGATGCCTTATTGGGGATTAGCATTAACACATGGCATTTTGATTTAATCTTAAGGCTACATTTAGTTTTTAAACAAAATGGGCAAATGGGAGGGTGGGTGTGAGAGGGGGATTAGTTGCCCTCCAATCACTTTCAACTATTAAAAAAGCATTAGCTCTTTCTATTTTCAATGGAATGAGCCCTTTTCGAAGATCCTACGACAACTCCTTCGATACGAAGTGCCCTGGTCTAAAAAAAAAAAAAAAAATTAATAATAAATTGTACCAACATTGATCTTTACTATAAAAATATCAGGCCTTCCAATCACTTTTGACTATTAAAAAGGGCACTAGCCCTTTCAATTTCCAATCGAATGAGCCCTTTTTGAGGGTCTATGACAACGCTTTTTATAAACACCTTATATGCTCCCAGGGCATAATTTACAACCCTTGCCCAGAGGGTTGTGAGGGGGTTGTCATCCTCAAAGACCTAATTTCCGAAACTTTCAACTACGTTAAACAAAATGGCTATCTCAAGATTTTAATTGCATCTGTTTGGGGAAATGGTGGGCGTGAAAAGGGCATTAGTTGCTCTCCAATCATTTTCAACTATTTAAAAAGGCACTAGCCCTTTTAATTTAAAATCAAATGAGCCTTTTTGAAGTTTCTACGACAGCGCTTTCAATAAAAACCTTATGTGCCCAGAGGGCATAACTTACAGTCCTTGTTCTGAGGGCTGTGGGGAAGTGTCATCGTCAAAAACATAATTTCTGGACCTTTTAACTACGTCGAACAAAATGGCTATCTCATTTTGATTGGATGTGTTTGGGGAAATGGTGGGTGTGAGAGGGAGGTTTCCTCCAATCACTTTCGACTATTAAAAAGGGCGCTAGCCCTTCTAATTTCCAATCGAATGAGCCCTTTTTGAATTTTCTACAACATAACTATCTATAAGAGCCTTATATACCCCCAGGGCATAACTTACAACCCTTGCCCTGAGGGCTCCGAGGGGGTTATCGTCCTCAGAGACCTAATTTCTAAAACTTTTAATTACGTTGAACAAAATGGCTACCTAAAAATTTTCATTGGATTGTTTGGGGAAAAGGTCGGCGTAAGAGGGGGGTTAGTTGCCCTCAAATCATTTTCGACTATTAAAAAGGGCACTAGCTCTTTGAATTTCTAATCGAATGAGCCTCTTTTCAAGTTTCTACGACAAATCTTTCAACAAAAACCCTATATGCCCCCAGGACATAACTTACAACCCTTACCCTGAGGGCTGTGGGGTGAGTGTCATCCTCAAAGATATAATTTACGGATCTTTCAACTACTTTGAAGAAAATGGCTGTTATAAAATTTTGATTGGATATGTTCAGATAAGTGGTGGACGTGGAAGGGGCGCTAGTTGCCTTTCAATCACTTTCGATTATTAAAAAGAGCACTGGCCATTTCAATTTCCAATCAAATGAGCCCTTTTTGAAGTTTCTACTACAACACTTTCTACAATAACCTTATATGCCCCCGGGCATAGCTTACAACCCTTACCCTGAGTACTTTGGTGGGGATGTCATCCTCAAAGATGTAATTTCCAGAACCTTCAACTACGTTGAAAAAAATAGCCATCTCAAAATTTTGATTGGATATGTTTGGGGAAAAGGTGGTCGTGAGAGGGTAGTTAGCTGCCCTCCAATCACTTTTGACTATTAAAAAGGGCACTAGCCCTTTGAATTTCTAATCGAATGAGCCTATTTTGAAGTTTCTACGACAAAGATTTCTATAAAAAACCTTAAATGCCCCCAGGCCACAGCTTATAACCATTGCCCTGAGGGCTCTGGGGGAGTATCCTTCTCAAAAACACAATTTCTATTTAGAAATCAACTACGCTGAACAAGATGGCTATCTCAAAATTTTGATTGGATATGTTTAGGAAAATGGTGGGCGTGTAAGGGGTGTTAGTTGCCTTCCAATCACTTTCGACTATTAAAAAAGGCACTAGCCATTCCAATTTCGAATCGAATAAGCCCTTTTCCAAGTTTCTACGACAACTCCATCGATAAGAAGTGCCCTGGTCTAAAGGAAAGCTAAACCCCCAAAAAACAACAGTTTAAATATCGTAAACGCAATGAAAACTACTCTACGCATTCCATTTCTTAATAGCGGTCCCTTTGAAAATAACCGGTCTCTGTCGCGTTTCGTCTGTCATTGCATGACTGGTTTCCTTGCATAGTATATAAAAGTGACCATCAAATGCACTAGTACCCTTAATTTTATAATAACACGGATACGTCTTTATTTTTTTGTTTTTTTTCTTTTCCCCAGGGGTGATCGTATCGACCCAATGGTCCTAGAATATCGCGGGAGGGCTCATTCGAACGGAAATTAAAAGTTGTAGTTACCTTGTTAAGTGACCAAAAAATGGAGGGCAACTAGGCCCCCCTCCCATGTTCATTTTTTCCTAAAATCACCCGATTAAAATTTTGAGACAGCTATTTTGTTCAGCATGGTCGAAAAATATAATAACTGTGTCTTTGAGGACGATTAATCCACCACAGTTCCCAGGGGAAGGGCTGCAAGTTATAAACTTCGGCCAATGTTCACATATAGTATTGGTTATTGGGAAATATATATACGTTTTCAGGGGGAATTTTTGCTGGTAGTGGAGGGGTGGGTCGGGGGTTACATGGGAGGATCTTTCCATGGGGGAAGGGGCATTGCTATGAAGTGGGCACCGGATTTCTCAACATTATTTGAAAAAACGATCAGAAATTAAATTTAAAAAAACAAGCTTTTCGACTGAAAGTAAGGAGCAACATCAAAACTTAAAACGAACAGAAATTATTACGTATATGATTTGGTTCACCCCCTAATCAATACCTCGCTCTTTACGCTAAAGTTTTTTTTAGTACTTTCATAAGACCTATTTATTCTAATTAACGGCCTTTGTGATTAAGGTGTCATTCTTAAAGAATTATAACAAAATTTTCACTTTAGCGGAAAAAAGCGAGGTGTTGACTAAGGGGCGAACAATATACGAATATTGAAGTTCATTACGTAAGTTAATTCGTAAATTACTTATATTTATTACTAATAAAAACGTTCGTAAATAAAATTAAACAACTTTCGAGAAAGCCATTTAACCCAAATAAGTAAAATTAATATGCAGATTTTGTTTTAATTATTCATGTACAGTGAGCCAAAATCAAAACCTGCATCAGTTAAAAAAGGATCAGAAATTAAATAAAAAAAACAAGTTTTTTAACTGAAAGTAAGGTGCAACATTAAAACTTAAAACGAACAGAAATTATTCCGCATATGAAAGGGGCTATCCCCTCCTCAATGCCTCGCTCTTTACGCTAAAGTTTGACTCTTTCTCACAACTCTATTTTTTTAAAAACAATAAAAAAACTTAAGCGCAAAGAGCGATGCATTGAGGAAGGGACAGCCCCTTTCATATACGGAATAATTTCTGTTCGTTTTAAGTTATAATGTCGTTCCTTACTTTCAGTTAAATGAAAAATTGTTTTTTTATTTAGTTTATCCGTTCAAAACCGGGTCGTTTATCATAACCATAATTTTATATTTTAGATTCAGAAGACTGCGGATCTTCGTTTTTTTTTTTTTTTTTTTTTTTTTTTGTGTTTATAGTAAGTAGAATATAACCGAAGAATCGTAGTCTTGTGAATCTAAAATGCCAAATAGCCCTCTTCACTTGCCCCTTTTTCCCCAAAAATCCTGCGATTAAGATTTTGAGATAGCTGTTTTGTTCAACATAGCTTAAAATCCCAAAACTATGCCTTTGTAGATAGTAAGAGCCCCCCCCCCCACCGCCTTAGGGGATATGTCTATACCGTAAAAAAAATGCAAACATTTTATGTATAGTATTTATTATTGGGAAGACTAAAGAAAGTTTTCGGGAAGAGCTTGTGCATGGCGTAAATTTCCATGGGAATGATTTTCCATGTGGAAGGAAATTTGTTGGGGTGAACTTTTCAGGATAAATTTTACACAGGGTGGATTTTACAGAATTCCGACACGAAATTCTTTTTATTTGTCTTACTTTCTCTTTGCCTGCTAAATTTTGCATTTGAAGGTGTTCCTGGAGAAGTTTTTAGCGTGTTTAGATTTCCAGGAAATAATATTTATGGAAGGGGATTTCCAGAGTGATTGGAAAAAACGATTAGAACTTAGTCTTTTAAAATGAAGTTATGCTACGGAGAATTTTTCCGGCTGAATCTTCTGCAGGAAATTTTAAGGAGGGAGAAGGAGATTTTCCGAAGGAATGGAATTGTCCGGAAGATATAATACGGGGAAGGGGGTGTATTTACGTAGAAGGAACTTTACACGGAGAAGTTTCCCGAGAAGTGACGGATTTTTCCATGGAGGGTGAGCAAGATTTACCGCCACTGCTTAAAAACGATCAGAAATTAAATATAGAAAAAAGAAGGTTTTTTAAAACTAGAAGTAAGGAACAACATTAAAACTCAAAACTAGTACAAATTATTCAGTATATGAAGGGGTTGCCCCTTTCTCAAAACCTTGCTCTTTACGGTAAATTTTGACCGTTTTCCCCATTTTTAAAAATCTGATCCTGAAACATAAGAGCCGCTTAAGTAAAATAGGAAGTTCTTTTTAAAATACTAAGAACTTTTACGTGAAGAGTAAGGTATTGAGGAGAGCTTTAACCCTTTCATGTAGAGACTTATTTCAATTGGTTTTGACTTTTAATGTTGCTCCTTACTTTCAGTTGAAAAAACTTGTTTTTTACTTAATTACCTTATGCATCAAGCCTGGGCGAAAAAGTTCAGCAAATCTTACTCAAAATGACATTGAAGCTTGGTTTGAATCAATTAGATCATTTAGCAGTTGTATGAATTTTGAGGAAGATTTTATTGGTGGCAATTTAGAAAGCGGTATTTAGGGCATTCTATATCTTGTGGAAATCTTTATATTGACCAAACCCACGAACTGTTTGCGGAGTGCTTTATTGAGCATTATAATTCGATCTATAATGATCAAAAATTTTGGAAACTTCCAAAAACTTCCAGCCTTGGCAGAGCATGTTTTCAACTTTCTTGATCATTTTATACAGTTTGAGGAGGCCGTATTCGTAATCATTTCTATTAATAGAGGCTTAACGGAGGGGGGGGGGGGTGAAGAAGTCATTGAGATAAAAAAAACAATACCTTTTGAAGTATAAATGAAACCCAAAACGAAAAGAAATTAAATAAAGAATCAATGCAAACAAACATACAATAGATACTAATGTAAATGAATAATGAACCCTAAAACGAGTAAAACTTAAATTGAATATACAAATCAAGCTTGAAAGGAATAAAAATCACTACACACAACAGTTTGGGTATCACCTCCTTCTCTCACTGTAAAAGTCTAAAACCTGCTGCGTCATCGGCGGTTTACTGAAATCGAATTGTATTACAAATATTTTCTTTTGTACTTAATATTGAAAATAAACATTAAAATTACAGTAAAATTTTGAATTGATGAGCTTTCAGCAATTAATATCATTATACATCAAAATATTCAGTTTAATTTATTATTCTTTCTAAAATTGTTCAAGACCCCTAAGATTGTCCCCTTCCTTGACTGTAAAAACCTAAAGCCTACTGCGTCATTGGCGCTTCACTGAATACGAATTATATTACAAATATTTTCTGTCCCAGTTCATACAGCATTGAAAATGAAAATAAAATTACAGTGAAGGGAGATCTCGAACTGATGGATCTTTAAACAATTAAAATCATTGTATATCAAATATTCAATTTGATTTTGTTTATACTTTCCAAGACTGTTCAAGACACATATAGTTTTCAGTAAAGCGCCATGACGCAGTACGTTTTAGACTTTTACAGCGAGAGAAAGAGGGGATTTCAAACTCTTGTTTGTAGTGATTTTATTACGTTTCAAGCTTGATTTGCATATTTAATTTAAGATTCACTCGTTTTTAGATTTATTTATTCACTTAAATTAGTAGGCTATCTATTGTATGTTTGTTGGCATTGATTCTTTATTTAATTATATAAAAAACAAGTTTTTTTAGCTGAAAGTGAGGAGCGACATTAAAACTTAAAATGAGCATAAATTATTCCGTATATGAAAGGGGCTGTCCCCTCATCAACGCCTCGCTCATTACGGTAAAGTTTGACTCTTTCTCGCAACTCTATTTTTTAGAACAATAAAAGACTTTAGCGTAAAGTGCCAGGCGTTTAGGGGGGGGGCAGCTCGTTTCATATATGGAATAATTTCTGTTCGTTTTGAGTTTTAATGTCGCTCCTTACTTTCTGCTAAAAAAAAAAACTTAGTTTTTTTTATTTAATCTCTGAACGTTTTTTAATTAATTCAGCTTTGATTTTGGCTCACAGTACATGAATAATTAAAACAAACTTTGCATATTAATTTTACTTTTTTTTGGCTAAATGGCTTTCTCAAAATTTTGTTCTGACGTAACTTACAAATTAACTTACGTAACGAACTTCTATATTCATATATTTTTATTACGTATATAGGAAGTTCGCCTCCTAGTCAATACCTCAAACTTTGCGTTAAAGTTCAAATTTTGTTCCAATTCTTTAAGAATGATCCCTTAATCACAAGGGCCGTTAATTAGAATAAATAACTGTGATGAAAGTACAAAAAAATATAGCATAAAGAGCAAGGTAAAAACTAAGGTGCGAACCCAATCATATACGTAATAATTTCTGTTGGTTTTAAATTTTGATGTGCCTCCTAGTAGTGAGGGGGTTCCAGGTTCTATGACGCCCATACAGACTACTCTTTTCTTCCATAAGTTCGAGGGTTCAAGAATGTTTAACGGCGATTTCCTCTTTTGGTGACCAGGTGTCGCAATTTAAGGTGAAATTCCCGCCCAGGCAAGGTTTGGCACGACCAGGTATCACAATTTCAGGTGAAATTCCCAGGTGTTTCAGCTACTTGGGATGTGGTCCGAATAATAGAAAAGTAGTAATAATATGTGAAGTTCCTAGCCCCTTGCACCTGTTTCTAGGCAAAATTCCCATTTCTGACAACAGTTCAACGTCCTTGGCAAGAAATCAAAGGTTTAGATTAGGTCAGGTGTTTTTTCTATGACAAGTCCCCTTTGGTTTTCTGTGACATTCCTCTGACGTCAGGCGACACAACCCCGTTTCAAGCGCATATTACACCAGGCGACACACCCTCGCCTTTAAAGGGTCAGATAAGCGGAACTACCAACCCCTCACACCTATGCAATTCGGTTAACGGTTCTATTAAAGGGAACAAGTTGCTAAGACTCCTTGACACACCCCTTTGGACTCCAATGACGTCATACAACCTACCCCATTTCAAACAGACCGGTCTAATATGTTTGAAGCAATTTTGTGTAACCCCACCACAGGAACCCATGAGGGAATCCCAGCTTGTAGCTCACACCTTACGTAACTATTGTGCAAAACTGTCATGTGGTACTTTTTTTCGCCCGAAACCCACAAAGCGTTCTAATTTCATTAACTTAATGGCCGTACACGCTTTATTTAAGGTCACGTAATGATTGGGCATACATCACTGTCAGATAATACCATTTTGACATTTTTCACCCAAAAGCCTCAAGACATTTTACTTTTTTGGCGTTTCGATTTTTGCTCTAAACACCTTTCATATTTTTTTCTAGAGGTCTTGACCCCACCAGGACTCGAAAGGTCATTCCCTTCCAATTGTACTGCGTCCAAAGCAAGTCGTCCATGAAATCATTTCCAATATTTTGTATCTTGAAACATATTCTAAAAATAAACTATTAGAAGCAAGAAGATTCCCCATTTTTTGGCACTCGTTAGAACGGCGTGTTTACTGCCAAACTTGGCACGCACTTGGAAAACATCTAGTTTCAGGGGACATTTTTTCTCAAGGTATTTTTTAGCAATAAAGGGGAAATGCGTGTTCAAATTACGTAAACACCTAGGTATGAGAGACGCATCCCAAACAATAAATCTTAAAAACACAGACATTTTAAATAAAAACAAATTGGCAAGCAATAAAATATAAAAAAAGAAAGCTAAAAAAAACACGGCGAAAAATAAAAGATGAAAATGCCATATTATCATCTACGCAAAAAGAACCATCTATTAAAGAAAGCCGGGGTTTCTAGCCTGCAATCCCAGAGGGTAGGGGAGGGGGGAGTGATATTAGATGCAATTTAAGACATATTAAGAAATGCTAATGAATATACCCATTTTATGGAATACCTGTTAGATTTTCATCTCTTCCATGGAAAAAATTCCTTAATGTCCCCACCCTAACTCTTAAGCTGTAGTTCAATCCACAATGACATTACATGACCCTCTCCCCAACCCCAACAAGACTTTCTTCAGGCATTTCCTAATAAAAATTATGGTTCTAAATCCCATGATTCAAGTTTTTGCAACCCCGCCCTATGCCCCGCAAAACACCACACACTGCCATGGCATTTCACCCATGTGACACCCCCCCATCCCCTGGGTGACCTGATATTAGTGATAAATTTAAACCATATTAAGAGGTATTATTGAAGGACTTTTAACGAAATGCACCATTTTATTGAGAATTGTTAGATTTAACTCCCCCTGTAACAAAAAATTCATTTAATACCTCCAGCCTGATCTTTAAGCTCTAGAGTATACTAGTCATTGACAATGCATACCACCTTGATAAATTATGGATGATACACCCCCTTGACATCGCTACATCTCTCCAAAGAAATATTTCAGGCATTTTCCAATAAAAATTATGGTTCTAAATCCCACGATTCAAGTTTTTGTAACCCAAGCCAATCCTAATGCCCCACAAAATACTCCGCACCACCATGACATTTCACCCATGAGACACCACCCCCCTCCATCCCCTGGGTGACCTGATATTAGTGATATATTTAAACCGTATTAAGAGGTTTTATTGAAGGACCCTTAGTGAAATGTATCATTTCATTGAGTATTCTTTGATTTGATTCCCCCTCTAGTGAAAAAATTCATTTAACACCTCCCATCTTATCTTTAAGCTTAAGAGTATACTAGTCAATGACAATGCATACCAACTTCTTAAATTATGGAGGATATTAACACCCCCATGTCACCGCTACAAATCCCCAAAGAAATCTTTCAGGCATTTCCTAATAAAAATTATGGTTCTAAATCCCGTGATTCAAGTTTTTGCAACCTGGCCCTATCATGATGCCCCACAAAACACTCCACACTTCCATGGTATTTCACCCAAGTGACACCCCCCCCACCTCCTGGGTGACCTGATATTAGTGAGATTTCCCATTTTTGGCACTCGTTGGAATGATGCGTTACTCTCCCAATTTGATAGAGTCCGGGGGACATTTGCTCTCAAGATATTAATAAAGGAAAATGCGTGTCTTAATCATGCTAAGGAATACATGTTAAAAACACAGACAATTTAAACTAAACAAATTGACAAGCAATAAAACATAAGAAAAGACAGCTAAAAAACACGACAAAAAATAAAAGGTAAAAATGTCATATTATCATATGCGCAAAAAGAACCATCTATATTAGAAAACCAGGGGGCTTCTAGCCTGAAACCCCAGAGGGTAGGGGAGGGGGAGTGATATTAGATGAAATTTAAGACATATTAAGAGCTTTTAAGGAAATACCCCTTTTTCATTAAGATAAATTCATGGATATTTCACAATATCCTAACAATATTTACTAGCTCCCACCTAGTAGCCTTCATTTTCAGAGGTTGCATTGATAATAGATGTAGTTTTTAGGCTTTATTGTAGCTTTAAAAGGATGAAGAATAGCATGCGTAATTTAAGGAAAGACGAAGGGAGAGGACTCCAGGGGATTGGGCCGTCTCTGGGGGAGGGGAGCCGTTTTCTTGGTCACCGGCTCAACACTGTTTTTATTTAATTTTTTTATCGTTACGCAAAGCGGTAATTTTCAAGCATACATTTATTTTTATCCAGCCTCCATCCGCTAAGGTACGGACCTGCTCACTGCTCACCTCCAAGGAAGGGTCCAGTCCCCCGAGTGGTTTGTCTCAGCCCGCCGCACTCCCGGGGCACATTATTTCAGCAAAAAATCAAAATTCAAAAAGGATTGAAATTCATGTTCCCGCCCATCCCGTGCGCTGTGGGGGAGTTTTGTCAGTATCCCCTCATTCCAGGGACGGAATCCGACCGTCCCACACGATGCAGGGGAGTTTGCTCAATGTTGACCCATTCAAAGGGGACAAAATCCGGGCTTCAGCTAAGCAATAAAGGAGGTTAAAAATGGTCTTGCCCGAGATAACATAAAATGTAGCAATAATATGGAGGTTATGATAGAATTTCTAGTATATGACCACCTCTAAAATTGCATCATCCCAGTTTCTAGGGCTCAGCTAGCAAGATTCTTGCACTGGCAAGATTCTCACCCTCGGCAAAATTCCCGCCAATAATACATTGTTTTTCTTGAAGATTCCCAGGATTTGCGTGACCTAGTCTAATATGAATGATGCAAGTGCATCTCGTAAGCTAGACTAAAAGGATCCTATGGACCCCCCCCCCCCCCCGAGAACAGCACATACGCCGGTGGTACGTATTAAAGGCTGTGCACATAATAAGCAAAGATATGGAATACACTGCCTTGCTTGGTTTTAATATTTCGTAGTGACAAGATACATTCGTTTCTCATTTAATGCTTTGTAAGACCGTTAGAGAATATGACTTTTTTCCCTGGAACACCAACCATTATTGGGTTTGATGTTGCTTGACAATAGGCAATAATAACGTTCTGCTACGGCTATGAAACAAGTCACCATCGGTGTAAGAGTCTTCTAACATTTGATACATACAAACACCCACAGACACTTTCTTAGAAGTAGCATTTTTTCGTTATGATGACAACTTATCTGCTAGAAGTAACAATCTTTCTGACAAACATACACAATTTTTCTTAGAAATAGCATTTTTTGTTATGATAACAAGTTTTCTGCCAGAAGTAGCAAGTTCTCTATAACACTTAAAAGATTTTCCCTTCGAAGTATCAACTTTTTTCCTTAAAACTCACATACTTTTACTTAACACACTCAAATTTCTCTTAGAAGTAAAATTTTTTCACCAGTGATAACACGTTTTCTGTTCGAACTAGTAAAATTTCTGACAGTGATACCAAATTTTTTTCTTAGAAGTAACAATTTTTCGTTATGGCAACAACTTTTCTGTCAGGAGTAGCATGTTTTCCTTCACACTAACAAATTGTCTCATCGAAGTAACCACATTCTTCCTTAATACTAACAAACTTTTACTTAACACAAACAGATTTTCTCTTGGTAGTATCAACTTGTCTTTACTTAATACTAACATCATTTTACTTAAAACACTCAAATTTCTCTTAGAAATAACATTTTTCGTCACTGATAACACGTTTTCTGTTCGAACTAGCAAGTTTTCTGTCAGATACCAAATTTTTCTTAGAACTAACAATTTTTTTGTTTGTGATTAAAAGTTTTCTGCCACAAGTAGCAAGTTTTCAAGCAGAAAACGTGTTATCACTGACGAAAAAAATATTACTTCCATGAAAAATCTGGGTGTGTTAAGTAAAATTTTGTTATTATTAAGGAAAAAAGTTGTTACATCGGAGAGAAGATTTGTTATCTTTGACGGAGAACTTGGTGCTTTTAGAAGAAATTTATTACTTCTAAGAGAAACCTGTTTCTTCTAAGAAAAATTTTGGCATCTTTGACAGAAAACTTGCTACATTTAACATATAACTTCTTATCACTAATGCAAAATTGTTACTTCTATGAGAAATTTGATACATTTGACGGAAAAAACTTGGCACTATTAGAAGAAATTTGTTACTTCTATGAGAAATTTGAGCGTGTTAAGTAAAAGTTTGTTAGTATTAAGATAAAATGTTTTTACTTCGAAGAAAAAATTTGTTAGTGTTAAGGAAAAAAATGCTACTTATGACAGAAAAGTTGTTGTCATAACGAAAAATTGTTACTTCTAAGAAAAAATTTCGTATCTCTGTGAGAAAAATTGCTAGTTCGAACAGAAAACGTTATCACTGATGAAAATGTTACTTCCAAGAGAAATTTGAGTGTGTTAAGTAAAAGTTTGTTATTTTTAAGTAAAAACGTTGATTAAAAGTTTGTTTTAAGGAATAAAGTTTTAAAAAAAAGAAAGTAAAAGTTTGTTACTATTAAAGGGAAAAAGTTGTTGCTTGGAAGAGAATATTTGTTAGTGTTAAGGAAAACTTGCTACATATAGCGGAAAACTTTTTATCATAAACGAAAAAATTGTTACTTCTAAGAAAAATTTGGTATCTTTGACAGAAAACTTGCTAGTTCGAACAGAAAACGTGTTATCAGTGACGAAAAATGTTATTTCTAAGAGAAATTTTAGTGTGCTAAGTAAAATGATGTTAGTATTAAGGAAAAAAAGTTGATAGTATAAACAAATTCATGATGAATTTTTAAGTTTTCACGACCCCCGCCAAGAATATAAATCCTGGATACAGCCCTGATTGTGATAGAACTGTGACAACAACATTCTTTTATAAAATGATGTTTCTCTTTGAAAAATTTTTGGACATAAAGTTTCATATTCGTATACTGATCTTTATTTGGAAATCCCGAAATCTTAAATTCATTTTCCAGAAATCGTTCATTCCTCCTTGTCTGCAGACTGCTACCGACTTTTTTGGCCGTCCGACTGTGAAAACAAAAATAGTGGCTAACAGAAAATGGTAGTTAATAATTTTCAGAAGTGTATTAATTGGGCGAGGAGTTAACAAATAATAATACAAACTTCAAGAGCTATTCCCTTTTTGAAGACATTCGCAGGAGCCAATAAAAGAATTTGGGAGATGTAAGGAGTAATAACAGTCATGGACTCTCTGTCAATGTTTAAAGGAATTCCCTTTCCGAGGATATTTGCAGGGGCCAATCAAAGAAATTGCGAGGCGTAAGGAGTAATAACAGTCATGGACCCTATCAATGTTTAGCGGAATTCCCTTTCCAAAGATATTCGCAGGAGCCAATCAAAGAATTTGGGAGGTGTAAGGAATAATAAAAGTCATGGAATCTCTATCAATGTTTAGTGGAATTCCCTTTCCGAAGATATTCACTGGAGCCAATCAAAGAACTTGGGAGGTGTAATGAGTTATAAACAGTCATGGACTCTCTATCAATGTTTAACGGAATTCCCTTTCCAAAGATATTCGCGGGAGCCAATCAAAGAATTTGCGAGGCGTAAGGAGTAATAAAAGTCATTGACTCTCCACCAATGTTTAGTGGAATTCCCTTTCCAAAGATATTCACTGAAGCCAATCAAAGAATTTTGGAGGTGTAATGAGTTATAACAGCCATGGACTCTATCAATATTTAGCGGAATTCCCTTTCCGAATATATTCACTGGAGCTAATCAAAGAATTTGGGAGGGGTTATGATTTATAACAGTCATGGACTCTGTATCAATGTTTAGCGGAATTCCCTTTCCGAATATATTCACTGGAGCCAATCAAAGAATTTGCGAGGCGTAAGGAGTAATAACAGTCATTTAGTCCCTATCAACGTTTAGCGGAAATCCCTTTCCAAAGATATTCGCAGGAGCCAATCAAAGAATTTTGGAGGTGTAAGGAGTAATAACAGTCATGGACTCTCTGTCAGTGTTTAGCGGAATTCCCTTTCCGAAGATATTTGCAGGGGCCAATCAAAGAATTTGCGAGGTGTAAGAAGTAATAACAGTCATGGACTCTCTATCAATGTTTAGTGGAATTCCCTTTCCGAAGATATTCACTGGAGCCAATCAAAGAATTTGGGAGGTGTAATGAGTTATAACAGTCATAGACTCTCTATCAATGTTTAGCGTTCTTCGTCTATCTATTTTCATCATGTTTGGTTGGAATTTCAGTTTTATAACATCGTGCTTAAAGTTCTTTAACAGCGATTTGGTTTGCGAAAGAAAATCGCTAACAGTACTAACTAAAAAGCTTGTCTTTGCTCGCGGAAACACAGGTGTTTGTAAAATTGTTAGTTACTAATTTAAGCTTAGATGGCAAACAACTGGCCCAATTCTGTTTAGCACTCCTAAGCCACGCTACTGGTCGGATAATGTTGTTACTATTTTTTTCTTCTGGTTCCACTTTTCTATCCACTTACCAATCCCCTATCTATCTACTTTCTGCTATCCATGTTACCACTTAATTATATATAATACTTGACCAATAGCACTAAAATGGTCTTCATTGAGTAATTATGGTGATATGTATTTTTGACAAGATTTGTGGGGTGAAAAAATACTTGATGGCACCATCAGTCCATCTACCCTTCTTTTTCTCTCTCTCTCTCTCTTTCCCTCTCTCTCTCTCTCTCTCTCTTTTTCTCTCTCTCTATGTCACGTTAGATAGTTCCCTCAGCTGCATCGCCGCAGTGATACTTTTATTACTGTCGTAAAAGGGAAAGCGAATTTTTTTTTAGACCTGAATTATATAGCAGCTTAGGGCTGCTACCAGGGCAATATCCAGGATATTTATTTTGAATTGTTACAAAAAAGAAACTTTAAAAGGCACATCAAATTAATTAAAATAAAAATTAACATTTAAATGGCGAAAAAGTAGGTGGCGAAAATATAAACAGTCATATAACAGTTAAATGTAAAAAATTTACTTAATGTTACAAATAGGAGTAGGGGAGAGGTATTACTCCGGAAGGGGCACCACTGCTGCCATCTATAATCGAGTCTGACGGTACAAGACCACACCTTTTTCTAGACCTGTTTGATGGTTTCATGGTTCTGTTCTGTTTGTTCGTTATATGGCTTGATGGTTATATTGTTTGATGTTGTTTCTGTTCTTTTTGTTGATGGTTATATGGTTTAATGGTTATATTGTTTGATGTTGTTTCTGTTCTGTTTTGTATGTTGATGGTTTGGTGTTGTTTCATGGTTCTGTTTATTGATGTTTATATTGTTTGATGATTATATTGTTTGATGTTGTTTCTGTTCTGTTTGTTGATGGTTATATTATTTGATGGTTATATTGTTTGATGTTGTTCCTGTTCTGTCTGTAAGTCAACTGGTTTGATGTTGTTTCATGGTTCTGTTTGTTTGTCAATTTTTTTGATGTTTCTAAGCCTATGGATACAGACGGGAGTTTACATCACTGTGAGATAAGAGTGTGTCTAACGGGACAGGATCAATGAAACCTATTTCTAGGTCAATGGATTTCTCTTACATCGCAATTCAACCTTGAGATTTTACTTATAATGAACATGCTTTGTGGTTAAAGTAACCAATCGTTTCACGACACAATGGAGTAAACATCGAACATTGTAGACTTAAAAGCTTCACATATTTATAATGTGATTTCTGTTTAGTAATTTTTTTTTGGTTTTTCCAAATAAAATCATTTTTTGTAGTCCCCCTACAATATATTCAACTTAAGGGTATACCCCCGCCCCCACCACTAAAAGATCTTTTTATTTTGTTTCAAATATGCTCTTTTTCCACTATGTAGCCCCATCTTACCTCCTCCCACCATTCATCACTAATTAATTCGTTCAATTGAAGTTATTACTCAAAAAGTGTCATTTTCACATGCATTTAAAACCACCAAAATAGAAGCAGCTCTCTTTTCGAAATAGACAAAGCTGGGTGTCAATATACCTCAAAAGGGGTAATTTGGTAAGCAACTTTCGGGCCTGTCAGGTTAGGAAATTAGCAAAAACAAGGGTGGCTTAATCAGCTCAGTAAACAGGTTAAAACTTTAATTATCGCACCCTCATCAAATGCACATCCGGCCTGCTAAATCTTATAAATTTGCGCTTAAGCATAGCAATGGTTTCAAAAAAAATATGGTTTTTTTCGGTCAAACTAGTGACACATCTTTCTACAGTAAATATTATGAATTATAAGAGGGGATCAGGTGATTCTTATAATAAATATTTTCATATAGTAAATTTAGTGCTTCCATTTTGAGTACTCAGTGTTTATATGGGGGGCGGGGGTGTTGGTTTAGTGAAGTGTGGGATCCATTTAAATGATCTAAATTGATACATCCCTTGACCTAGAGGATTAATGATAGTTTTAAAATACAGCTCATTTTGCTTTAAATGCGTTGCATCTCTAGGCATGTATTTAAATTTTTTTCTAAAAGGTAAAAAT
The DNA here is from genome assembly GCA_027921565.1 of Artemia sinica. Taxonomy (NCBI): domain Eukaryota; kingdom Metazoa; phylum Arthropoda; class Branchiopoda; order Anostraca; family Artemiidae; genus Artemia; species Artemia sinica. Next base: position 1,312,765 of record JAPEVW010000051.1, on the reverse strand, counting down.
AGGAACAGTTATTTCTAACACATGACTACTTTTTGATGGGTTTATTTCCCGCATGGAGTGTATTTAATTTTTTTTCTAAATGGTAAAAATAGGAGAATTTACACCATGGAGCTACTGACTGTCGCAGTGTATTTCTTCGCAAATTTTACTTTTTGCTTTGCTGAAAAGGAGGGAATTACCTGAAAGCGGGAGGTGGTTCTTTGGGCAATAGCAGATGCTTTCTAGACAAAATTATGCCTTCCAATAAATTTTGTTTTTCTTCTGCAGAAGGGGGTACTAATTTGTCTTCTGTAAAAAGGGGACTTCATTTTATACTAAATTTTCTCTTCTTTTTAAGGACAATTTTGAGCAATGCCTTCCTCTTGAAAAGAGGGCTAGGGTCCAAGATAAAAACTCTGCGAGGGCGTCAGTTGTACAGTATGGCCGTCGGCCAAGACCTTCAGCTCAGTGTACGACGTATATACATGGCTATGACGTTGCTGGTCCGTCCACCCTACCTATACAAGCGTTGCCGGGCCTTTCACGACCAATGCCCTCTATACAAGGCAAGAATGCGCCTCCTTCAACCCTCAACATGCAAGCTGCAATTCTTAATATAAGTTTTATATTTTATTCCTCGCTAATGATTTTTCTCCCAAGTCAATTTTAAGGTTAGAGATTTTACCGTTAGACATAATTCCAGATTGTAATTTGCGTAATAAAGGCTTCGATAAGAGATGTGAGACATAACGGTTCCCATTTTATCATTCGTTCCGGAAAATCTTGAAAATAACACTTGCATTAACGGACGTAAGGTCAAAGTAGATTGGTTTATACACATTGAAAATAGACTTTTCAGGAGATGATCTGAATGAGTTAGACTAGCAAGTAAAGACCCCGTTTTTTTCCCAAAGCAGATAAAAAATATTCATATAAAATTTTGGGGGAGTTGATTGAACAAAATAAAAATCTACTATGTCTCGTTTAGATTGTAAATATGTTATAACACTAATCCATATTGGGAGGGGGGGCTATTAAATTGGAAATTTCAGGATATATAGAGTAGGGAACAGTGAATTAACCGAATAATACTATGTGCATATAGATACTACTACTACAAAGTGTGTTTTTTAAAGCATATGTTTTAAATGATATGAAAATAATAATCCAATTTTAAAAATATGGTGGTTTAAACACTTTGAAAGTAAGCTATTTTTTTTTATAGGTTGCATTGGTTCCATATGGGCTATATGCCCCACTAGCTGAAGAAACAAGTCATGAAATGATCCAACTTTAACCACAAAAGGAGTTCCGTGACAATCAGCTCACTGAAATACCGGCTATTGACGATAATGAATGGCGTTGTAAATTCTTACGTTTTGGTGATGTTAATGTTAATTTAGACGTTATAGCTTCTGACATTGACAATTTATTGTGTAATTATTTAGATGTAGACGATAGTACACTTGAACAAGGCATTGCAGTTAGTTCAGTAGGCAATTTACAATGACAAAGCCCGAATACAATACACATTTTAGATAATTTTACTAGAGACCTAAATGAGAATCCTTTCCCCTCTGATTTAATGAATATAGTTTCTATTCAATCAAATTTAATTGAAAATGAAATGGCTTGGGTAGTTTCTCACAGCCCTATTGTTGGACAAAGTGGGGGAGGGGTGGTGATGATGATATACGAGGAGAAGAGGGTAATGATATACAATTCACGACACTAATAGAATTTCAACAAACAAATTCGATACTGAATACAATTGTCGTTTATACTGCAACTGTTGGGGATCTGTTTAGTTCACTTATGAAGGAAATATTATAACCAAACCCATTTATATCGTTCATGAATGTGTAGAAAAATTTCTTGCAGTTTTAGAAAACTAGATTGAGATGTGGGGGAGTAGGGACTCCATTAACTCATTAGTTGTTTTAAAAATATTTTATCTGAATGAGGGACACAGTGAAGTGTACGACCACTATGTACATACCAAGATGTTTGTTGTGTATCCTAAACTGGAGAATTATGAGACTGATTTTATGCACTGGATTGACAATATTATCGCTCATCTCGAGAATTATTACGAGAAAGGGAGTGGGTCTTTGGTTTTATTTATTGAAAATCTAAGTGTAAATATACGTAAATTTAAAATATATTTGTTTTAAGAGGGGGACATAGGGAAACGGGTACAGTTTTAAAATATAATCTTGATTTAGAAGGATGTCAGAGCGTTCAACGAATCTATTTCAAAACAGGTCAAAAATGTTTCATGTACGCTTTCCTCATATCAGCTTTCGAACCTCTACGAGAAGAAACTTCAAAGAAAAATTTGGAATACTGGGCTGTGCATGGGAAGGAGGGGTCTGATTTTTCCACAGTAGATTTCTCTTGTTTAGAAGAAAAATTTCCAATAACACTCAGGTCGATAGATATTTTCGAACAGGTCAACGCCCATTTAAATATTGGTGTTATTGTGCTGCAATACGTAACAGAATTTCAAGAGGTTATTCGTTCTATAAAAAAGTTTTAATATTCCCAGTAAGGGCCTCGTCGATTGAATCGGTGAAACCTTGGGTTTGGTTGTTGTATACACCGCCTAGTGAATCCAATTCCATTGGCAATTTCAATCCTATTACAGACATTAGTAGAGTTCAGGGGGAGGGTAAAAAGGGGGGTGGACGTTTATACTTTCTAACATGCGTGTCCCAATTTCGTAGTGAATTAAAGCTACAAAATCCCATGAAGCATTGCAGGCGTCATTGATATCAATCGGTTGAAACAGTTTTGGGTGACAGAGCCATCTTGAGATTTAAAAATATTCAGAATACGCTCCTGCAAAGTGATAAAATAAGTTTGGATTGTGAACTTAGGCTAGTGAATATTAATGACCCCCAATTTCCGAATCGAATCAAAGAAAATCAAGCTATTGCGGTTTCCTATGTCTATGCACAAAGAGACAGCTCTAAAACTATGAAATTGTTGGAAATAGTTGAAAAATTGGATGAGAATGAGTGCGTGATCAAGGCATTGACTAAATTAATTTTCACTACAAATGGAGCTATTTCCCGTTTAAGAAATACTCACTACACAATGTTATTGTCAGCAGAGGATCGTCTGGAGATTAAAAATCAGACAATATGCTGGGTTTGTAAAGGGGAATTTGAAGGGGAAAGGGACTCAGGGGAAAAGAGGGGGGAAGGGGAAAGTCAGGGACCATAATTACTTGTAGCGGGAAATATCGTCAAGGGATAGTAATTTTCGTAGTATTACACATCAATCGTGCAATTTGAATGTAAGACAGCAATATTTTATACCGGTTTTCATTTACAATTCAAATTATGATTTAAAATTTATTTTACCGGCTTTGGCACGTATAAACAGGGAGAATGGGGAGCAGATACTCCATGGGTAAATAACTCATTTACCTACAATATTATCCCTAAATCTGATGAGAAGCTGGTGCTTTTAGTATTGAAATGGCAGGTAGTGGATAATGGACATACGTGCTGAAATAAAGTCCGGTTTTTAGATTCATATAGTTACTTTCCCACGGCTCTGGGTCAACTCATTCAAGTGCAGAAAAAGCGACAATTTTGATAGTTTTCCTCTGCTTAAACAGCGCTTTCCAGACAGTGAAATGCATGACTTGCTGACCTGTAAAGGCATATATGCATATGACTATTACTGCTCTGTCACACGGTTAAATAAGTAGAAACTACCCTCAATTGGAGCATTGTATAATTCACTTACCAATAGTGAATGCACTGCCGAAGAATATGAATTAGCCAAGAGGGTTTGGGCTAAGGGTAATTGTAAAAATGGTTGGGATTATTGTAGAATGTACTTGGCCAGTGACGTGTTAACTCTTTTAGATATTGTCTGTAATAAAACAGATCAAATTTATCAAGAATTTGGATTAGATATTGGCTATTATTTTTCCACTCCTCTCCTTGTCATGGACTTGATTCTAAAAATTAGTAGGGAGGAAATAGGATTGATCACTGATGTTGATCAACACCTTTTGTTAGAAAGATCGATGAGAGGTGGGTATGTTTTTCATGAAGATCGCGTTCTAACAACGGATCCAACTGGCCAAGACACCGGTGTAAAGTCTAATGCAGTTTTTTTACATGAACTCATTGTACCCTTCGGCAATGTCAAGCTGCTGTTTACCATGTGGCAATTTTTAATGTTTTGAGAATCCTTGTGAAATCCTCAACTTTCATACCGTCGAGGACAATGGGCCACAAGGATGGTTCTTTGAAATTGACGGACACATACCATGGAAACTTCACGGTTCAGTAAAAGATTTTGTATTTCCGTGCGTCAATAGAGCTGTGACCAAGGACTCTTTGAGTCCATACAATCGGTCTTTGGTCGAGGATATGGGCATGCACTGGACCCCGTTCAAGCCTAAACTAATTGCAGATCTGAACCCTAAACAGAATATTGTTGTTCACCTTGTACTTTAGTGATGGATGATGAGCAATGGTATCAAGGTACACAAAAATACACAGGGCCCTGTAAGTCAATCAGAAACCCTACTTGAAAACGTTTATTGACACTTTTGTCAGTAAAAGGTTACAGGCAAAAAGTAAAGTTGAAAAAGAAACGTACAAACTTGTTTTAAATTCAGCTTTTCAAAAAATGTGTGAAAGCGTACGAAACAGATCACGTTGTGACGTTATAATATACCCCAATGAATGTGCACGAATTATTTCCGACCCCAATTTTACGATATTCACTAGCATAGAGCCGAATATGGTTCTTCTACACAGAAAAAAAGAGAAATTTTATACTGAACAAGAATATAGCGGGTGACAGTTCAGTACTGGAAATTTCCAAAAAATACTCATGTTGTCGTTCTTTTACAATGTGTGCAAGGTACAATGACCAAGGGAGAGGAAGGTTCAAGTTTACTATGGGGACACAGATTCTCTGCTGTTAAAAGGGTAAAACCGAGTATTTATTAAATGATTTGGAAAAAGGGGTGCACATCAGCTCGCAGATGGACTAAACTAACTAGAATGAGAGCATCTACCCCGAGTTGGTTAAACGCCAGGCCTCCAATCAAATTAATGTTAAAATCAGAGACATGAAGTGATTGAATATCCAATGGGTGTTCCCCGGTCCTAAAGTTTACTGTATGGAAACACACGGCAAGGATATGAAACAAGCGTGTGAAGGGGTTCCTACAAACTTTGTAAAATAATTTCGAAATGAGGGTCTACAAAAACTGTGTAGATATTTGTCTAGTTCCAAGAGCAAAAGTGCTAGCAACTCGCTCTCTACAGTATAGAAAATATAATCTTAGAGTGGAAAAATGCCTTGTGATGTATATCCGATAAAGTCTATTTGCTCGAGAATGATGTAAAAGTTCTCCCCCACGGCCATTATCGAATTTCAGATCGAGTTGAATGTGTAGACTATCGAAAACAACTCAATCTGGATAAGTTAACTTAAGTATAAAAATGGGGTTGGGAGGGGATAACAACAATTTGCAACAGCAGCTATTGTATACAGTTTGTTTTTCAGCTTCCCAAGCGGCATCAGGGGGTTGGGGGGTCCCACCCACGGCCAGCCTTCGGCCTGTAGCCCCAGAAGGGATGGGCGGGTGGTGGGGTTTTGGGGGGAATTCTCATCCTTTAAATTATTAGTCAGAAATTCAACTGTGCTGCTATCTTTCATGCTGCATTTTAATATGTTTTTTGTCAAAAAGTGAGACATATTGTTATTATTGTTGTATTTTAAGTTGTTTTTGTCAATAAAGAAAAAAAATATTGTTTTTGTTGTTTTTGTTAACGTTCTAGGCAGATCTAATGTAAAATTATTATTTATTCATTAGACAAATATGGTTTACAGTTGGTTGTAGTCCAACTGTTGTCAACAGTAGCAGTATGTATTAATTTAAAACACCATTCAGGTCGTTTCTGTGTGGCCCGTCAATGTCGGGAAAACGATACTTTTAGCTAAAAATAATTAAAAATTATAATAAAATGTTTTTGGTAAACCAAAGAAAATTATTATTGCTATAGTATTTTTGGCAAGAATCAAATGATCAAATAAAAGCTATTGCCAGTGCCACGTCCATGTCAACAATTCATACAGGGACTCGATGTTTTCAATATTATTGAACCATATTCACGACTGATTATTGATGATATAGCTGAATCAATTGAACAGTTCTCACAAGAAATGCTACAACTGTTTACCATTTGCTCTCACCATTAACACATTTGCATAACCCTAGTTCTACACAATCTGTTTCATCAGAGCAAATGCATGAGAACCCATGGTTTGAATTGCACCGTCTATATGGTCTAACGAGTTGTTCGTGATTCAAGTTCTCTAATAACTCTCAATAAGCAAATGTATCCAGGTGCCCCCAAATTCTACTTTCAGCATACCGTCAGGCGACAAATTAGCCCTATGGGTACATTTTGCTAGATCTTAATCAGAATACATCCGAGGATCTACGTGTAGACACAGATACTTTTGACAAAGAAACTACTGTATATCTTCCAGTGAAAAGTAGAAAACGCTATTAGTTGCCATCATGACACTGAAGAAACTACACGAAAATAGACATTTATTTTCCGTCCAAGGCACTTCAAAACCATCACTCAGGCAAGCCATACTCAAACTTAAGCGTGTCAATCTGTGTCCCCTTAGTAAACTTGAACCTCCCCCTCCCTTGGCCTTTGTACCTTGCACACATTATAAAAAAAAGACAACATGAGTTTTTTGGAAATTTCCAGTGCTGAACTGCCCCCCCGCTATATTCTTGTTCAGTACAACATTTATCTTTTTTCTGTGTGGAAGAACCATATTCGGATCTGTACTTGTGAATGTTGTAAAATTAGGGTCGGCAATAATTCGTGCACATTCATTGGGGCATATTACGACGTCACAAGGTTATATGTTTCGCATGCTTTCACACATTTTTCCGAAAGCTAAATTTAGAATTAGTTTGTACATTTCTTTTTCGACTTTACTTTTTGCCAGTGACCGTTTACTCACAAAGGTGTCAATAAACGTTTTCAAGTAGGGTTTTTGATTGAATTGCAGGGCCCAGTGTACTTTTGTGACCTTAAAACCAATGCTCACCATCCGTCGCAAAAGTACATGGTGAACAACAATATTCTATTTAGGGTACAGATCTGCAATTAGTTTCTGCATGGAGGGGGTCCGGTGCATGCCCTTATCCTCGACCAAAGACCGATTGTATGGACTCAAAGAGTCTTGGGTCACAGCTCTATTGACGCACAAAAATAAAAAATGTTTTACTGAATCGTGAAGTTCCAATGGTATGTGTCCGTCAATTTCAAAGAAACATCCTTGTGGCCCGTTATCATCGACGGTGTGAATGTCGGGGATGTCACAAGGATTCTCAAGATATTTATAATTGCCACATGGTAAACAATAGTGAGACATTACCGAGGGTTACAATGACCTCATGTCAAGAAAAACAGCATTAGACTTTAAATCAGTGTCTTGGCCAGTTGGATCCGTTGTTAGAACGCGATCTCCATGATAAACATACCCACCTCTGATCGATCTTTCTGCAAAAAAAGTTTTGATCCACATCAATGATCAACCCTATTTCCTCCCTACTAATTTTTAGAATCAAGTCCATGACAAGGTGAGGAGTGGACAAATAATAGCCAATATCTAGTCCAAATTCTGAATAAATTTGATCTGTGTTTTTGCAGACAATATCTAAAAGAGTTAACACGTCACTGGCCAAGTGCATTCTACAATAATCCCAATTATTTTCACAATTATTCTTAGCCCAAACCCTCTTGGCAAATTCATATTCTTCGGCAGTGCATTCACTATTAGTAAGTGAATTATAGAATGCTTCAATCGGGGCTATTTTTTCCTCATTTAATTGTGTAACAGAGCAGTAATAGTCATATGCATATATGCCTTTACAGCTCAGTAAGTCATACGCTTCACTGTCTGGAAAGTGCTGTTTGAGCAGAGGAAAACTATAAAAATTTTCGCTTTTCTGCACTTGAATGAGTTGACTCAGAGCCTTGGGAAAGAAATTATATGAATCTAAAAAAAGATTTTATTCCAGCACGTATAACCATTATTCACTACCTGCCATTTCAACTCTAAAAGCACCAGCTTCTCAGCAGATTTAGGGATAATATTGTAGGTAAATGAGTTTTTTACCCATGAACTATCTGCTCCCTCTCCCTCCTTGTGTATACGTTCCAAAGCCGGTAAAATAAATTTTAAATCATAATTTGATTTGTGAATGAAACCGGTACAAAAAATTGCTGGCTTACATTCACATTGAACGATTGATGTGCTACACCACGAAAATTACTACCCTGACGATATTTCCTGCCACAAGTGATTATGGTCCCTGACTTTCCCCTTCCCCCTCTTTTACCTCTATTCCCTTTCCCTTTAGTCCCCTCTTCAAATTCCCCCTTACAAACCCCAGCATATTGTCTGATTTTTAATCGCCAGATATCCTCTGCTGACAATAACATCGGGTAGTGTGTATTTCTCAAACTAGAAATAGCTCCATTTGCAATGACAATTAATTTACTCAATGCCTTGATCATGCACTCATTCTCCTCCAATGTTTTGACTATTTCTAACAATTGCATAGGATTAGAGCTGTATCTTTTGTGCATGGGCATAGGAAACCGCAATAGCTTGATGTTCTTTGATTCGATTCAGAAATTGGGTGTCGTTCAAATCCACTAGCCTAGCTTCACAATCCAAACTTATTTTATCGCTTTGTGGGAGCCTATTCTGAAAATTTTTAAATCTCAAGATGTCCCTGTCACCCGAAACCGTTTCCACTGATTGATATCCATGAAGCATGCTATGCTTCATGTGATTTTTTAGCTTTAATTCACTACGAAATTGGGAGAGACATGTTGGACAATAGAAACGTACACCCTGCCCATTTTTAACCTCCCTCAGAACTCCACTAATATCTGTAATAGGATTGAAATCGTCAATTGAATTTGGTTCACTAGGCGGTGTATACAACAACCAAACCCAATGTTTCACTGATTCAATCGACGGGGCCCTTACCGGGAATATTAAACCTTTTTTTTATTAGAGCGAATACCCTCTTGAAATTTTTTTTTCGTATTGGAGCAAAAAAACACCGATATTTAAATCGACGTTGGCCTCTTCAAAAATATATATCGACCCAAGTGTTACTGTAAATTTTCCCTCTAAACAAGGGAAATCCACTGTGGGAAAATCAGACCCCTCCTTCCCATGCACAGCACAGTATTGCAAATTTTTCTTTTAAGCTTCTTCTCGTAGAGGTTCGAAAGCTGATATGAGAAAAGCGTACATGAAAGATTTTTGACCTGTGTTTCGAAACAGATTCGTTGAACACCCTAACATCCTTCTAAATCGGGATTATATTTTAAAACTGTACCCGTTTCCCTATGTGCCCCTCTTAAAATAAAATCTTTTTTTAAATTTACATATATTTACACTTAAATTTTCAATAAATAAAACCACAGACCCACTCCCGTTCTCATTATAATTCTCGAGATGAGTGATAATATTGTCAATCCAGTTCATAAAAACAGTCTCATAATTCTCTAAATGAGGATAGACCACCAACATATCGGTATGTACACAGTGGTCATACACTTTACTGTGTCCTTCACTCAGATGAATTATTTTTAAACAATTGAGGCCTTAATGGAATCCCTACCCCCACAACTGAATCTGGTTTTATAAAAGTGCACGATTTTTTTCTACATATTCATGAACGATATAAATGGGTTCGGTTATAAAATTTCCCTCCATACGTGAATTAAACGGATCCCCAAAAGTTGCAGTATAAACGACTATTGTATTCAATATCGAATTTGTTGCTGAAATTCTGGTAGCGTCGTGAATTGTATATCATTACCCTCTCCTCCTTGTATATCATCATCACCACCCCTCCTCCACTTTGTCCAACAATAGGGCTGTGAGAATCTGCCTAAGCAATTTCATTTTCAATTAAATTTGATTGAATAGGAACTATATTCATTAAATCAGTGGGGGAAGGATTCTCATTTAAGTTTCTGGTAAAATTGTCTAAAATTCGTCTTGTATATGGGCTTAGCCATAGTAAATCGCCCTCTAAACTAACTGCAATGCCTTGTTCAAGTGTACTGTCGTCTACATCTTAAATAATTACACAATAAATTGTCAGTGTCAGAAGCTATAACGTCTAAATTAAAATGACCATCACCAAACGTAAGAATTTATTAATCCATTCATTATCGTCGACAGCAGGTATTTCAGTGAGCTGATTGTCACGAAACTCCATTTGCAGTTGAATTTGGATGATTTCATGACTTGCTTCTTCAGCTAGTGGGGGAGATAGTGCATATGGACCAATGCAACCTATAAAAGAAAATAGTTTGTTTTCAAAGTGTTTAAATCACCCTATTCTTTAAATTGGATTATTATTTTCATATCATTTAAAAACATGTGCTTAAAAACACGCTTAGTAGTAGTAGTATCTGTATGCGCATAATACCATTTGGTTAATTCGCTGTTCCCCACTCTAAATATCCTGAAAGTTCAAATTTAATAGCCACCCCTCATATGCATTAGCGTTATAACATATTTACAATCTAAACAATACATAGTAGATTTTGATTTTGTTCAAACAACTCCCTAAAAATTTCATATTAATACTCTTTATTTGCTTTGGAAGAAAACCGGGGTCATTACTTGCTAGTCTAACTCATTCAGATCATCTCCTGAAAATAGTCGAATTTCAATGTGTATAAACCAATCTACTTTGACCTTACATCCATTAATACATGTGTTATTTTCAAGATTTACTGGAACAAATGATAAACTGGGAACAGTTAAGTTTCAGATCTCTTATCGAAGCCTTTATTACGCAACTTAGAATCTGGAATTATGCCTAACGGTACAATCCCTTACCTTAAAATTGACTTGGGAAAAAAATCATTAGTGAGAAAAATAGTATAAGACTTACATTAAGATTTGCAGCTTGCATGATGAGGGTTGAAGGAGGCTCATTCTCGCCTTGTATGGAGGGCATTGGTCGTGAAGGGCCCGGCAACGCTTGTAGAGGTGGGGTGGACGGACCAGCAATGTCATAGCCATGCATATGCGTGGTACACTGAGCTGAAGGTCTTGGCCAACGGCCATACTGTACAACTGACGTCCTCAGTGGGGTTTTATATAGGACCCTAGCCCTCTTTTCAGGAGGAGGGCATTGGTCAAAATTTTCCTTATAAAGAAGAGAAAATTTAGTATAAAAATGATGTCCCCCTTTTACAGAAGACCAATTAGTAACCCCTTCTACAGAAGAAAATCAGAATTTATTGGAAGACATAATTTTGTTAAAAAGCATCTGCCATTGCCCAAAGAAGCCCCTCCCGCTTTTAAATAAGTCCCCCCTTTTCAGGAAGCAAAAATTAAAATTTGCGAGAAATACACTGCGACAGTCAGTAGCTCTATGGTGTAAATGATCCCATTTTTACCATTTAGAGAAAAATTAAATACACTCCATGCGAGAAATAAACCCGTCAAAAAGTAGTCATGTCTTAGAAATAACTGTTCCTATTTTCACCATTTAGAAAAAATTTAAATACATGCCTAGAGATGCAACGCATTTAAAGCAAAATGAGCTGTATTTTAAAACTATCATCATTCCTCTAGGGTCAAAGGATGTATCAATTTAGATCATTTAAATGGATCCCGCACTTCAAATCAACCATCACCCCCCTCCCCCCACATATAATATTGAGTACTCAAAATGGAAGCAATTAAATTTACTATATGAAAATAATTATCATAAGCAACACCTGCTCCCCTCTTGCAATTCATAAGATCTACTGTAGAAAGATATGTTGCTTATATGACCGAAAAAAAATCTTTTTTGTTAAACCATTGCTATGCTTAAGCGCAAGTAGGATGTAGATTATGGAGGTTCATTTTGTAGTGGAGGTTCTATTGGTCGTTAAGTGAAACTAATAGGATGAAGTTTATGGAAGTTCTATTGGCCGCTAAGGGAAACTGATAGAATAAAGTTCTCGGAGGTTTCTATTTGGCGTAAAATGAAACTAATAGGATGAAGTTTATGGAGGTTCTATTGGCCGCTAAGTGAAACTGATAGAATAAAGTTCTTGGAGGTTTCTATTCGGCGTGTTTTTTTTTCTGATCGCCAACATACACCGGTAAATTGGTCTATAGGAGCTACTCCACGTGGGGGGGGGGTGCAAAACTAAAATATGGCCAATCGATGCTCTCCCAATCGAGGTAGCAAATTGATATAGTTGCCACATCAAAACACTTCCAAAGCTTTAGATCAAATTTGAGTTTTGTAGCTACTTTTTTGGCTACTCAAAAGAAATTTTTTCAATTAGTTTCACTTAGCGGCAATATTGCCAGTAGTGCAAAGCTTTTCTGCTGGCTACATAAGTTCCACAGGGTTTGGTATTGGGCTCGCTTCCTTTTATTACATAAATATGGATGAAGTTGATGGAGGTTACATGGAATCTAATTTCAGTTGAAAATTTTCACAGTCTAAATGTAGTTCAAAATTTTTGTTCCAACTTCAGTTCAAATTTTGTTCAAACAAAATTTTTGTTTGAACTATTTTGTTGAAAAGTTCAAAAATATTTTTGTTGGGTTTTTAGACAGTTTTCCCAGGACATGTTTGTTTAGTTTGAACATGATCAAAGTCCTTGATTGACATATGGGATTAATAAGGATATTTCTAAAATTAGGATTAATGAAAGAAATTACATACACTTTGTTGGCTATCTTAGCTTTTGTTTTTTTGTTGGCTATTTTATTATTGGCTAATAAAATGGTTTTTTGATGGCTAATGTAATATTATTATTATTACAGGTTTAAAAAAGATACGATCGATATCCTAGGGATACTTCTACTAAATGACACACAAGAAGGATATATATATATATATATATATATATATATATATATATATATATATATATATATATATATATATATATATATATATATATATATATATATATATATATATATATATATATATATATATATATATATATATATATATATATATATATATATATATATATATATATATATATATATATATATATATATATATATATATATATATATATATATATATATATATATATATATATATATATATATATATATATATATATATGTTTGTAAACAAAAGCATTAAATATGCTTTCAATAAAAAATTCATATGGCCCCAGGGCATAACTTACAACACTCGCCCTCAGGACTGTGGGGGGAGGGGTCGTCATCCTTAAAGATCTAATTTCCAAAACTTTCAACTACGGTGAATAAAATGTCTATCTAAAATTTCGATTGGATGTGTCTGGGGAAAAGGTGGGTGTGAAAGGGGGGTTAGTTGGCCTTAAATCACTTTCGACTATTATATAATACTTGGCTCATCGAAGTACTCATTGAATTAACCCTCTTTCAAGTTTCTATGACAAAGATTTCAATAAGAACCTTATATGCCTCCAGGGCATAACGTAAAACCCTTGCCCTGAAGATTGTGGGGGGGGGGGGAGCATCATGCTCAAAGGTGTAATTTCCTGAACTTTGAACGTCCTGGAACAAATTTTCTATCTCAAAATTTTTATTGGATGTGTTTGGCGAAATGGTGGGCGTTGAAGGGGTGTTAGTTGCCTTCCAATCACTTTCGACTATTAAAAAGGGCACTAGCCATTTCAATTTCTAATCGAACGAGTCCTTTTTGAAGTTTCTACGACAAAGTGTTCTTTAAAATCCTTATGTGCCCCCAGGGCATAACTTACAACCCTTGCCCCCGAAGGCTTTGGGGGACTGTCCTCCTCAAAATTATATTTTCTATCTGGAAATCAACATTACTGAACAAAATGGCTATCTCAAAATATTGATTGGATGTGTTTGGGGGAAGGATGGGCGTGGGGGGGGGGGGGCTAGTTGCCATCTAATCTTTTTCGACTATTAAAAAGGGCACTAGCCCTTTGAATTTCAATCGAATGAGCCTTTTTTTAAAGTTTCTACGACAACACCTTCTATGAGAACCTTATATACCCCAGGGCATAACTTACAACCCTTGCCCCGAGGGTTGTGGGGGTGTGTCCTCCTCAAAACATATTTTCTATTTGGAAATCAACTACACTGAACAAAATGGCTATTTAAAATTTTGATTGGATGTATTGATTCACAGTTCAAAGAGATAACACCTAGTTAGCTAAGAGGATTATAAATTGAAATCTAGTTTCTTTGAACTTGACCCAGTTTTCATCAGCATTCATTCCGCTAACATCTAAGTACACAGGCGGTGAAATAACTTCAAAAACCAGTTCTCATTGACAAGAATTGTCATGTTAAGTGGAAATCTTACTTTATAAGACTTGCTATCTTAAGTGGAAATTTTGTGTGAATAATAACAGGCACTGGAATAGTCACTCGGATGCATTTGTAAGGTTCGGCCCTCACAGATAGATAAGTAATCTTTCTAATTATTATAACTATATTTCCGGATTAATTATGACTTCTGTTAATTTTTCTGAAACTCTACAAGAAATTAATCGAAAATTAAACGGAATAGAAATAGTTTCATCGCAGGTTCAAGAACTGAGAAACGACCTATCTGCTATTTTGTCACGAATTGATTCGACAGTAGACAAGTTCTCGGAGGATACGTCACAATTGAAGAAAGATTACTAAGTTTGCAAGCTGAAATGTCGGCTACTAACGTAAAATTGCAAAGACTAGAAAATGAGTCTAAAAAGTGTAATTTGGTCCTGTATAATTTCGATCCTACAAACAAAGGTTCTTTGTTACGAGAAGATGTAATGAAAGCACTCAACTTACATGTGCCAAATTTAGGGCTGAAAAATGATGGACATTAGAGACATTTTTCGGCTAAACGCTAAACAAGGCACGCGACCGGTGTTGGTTAAGTTTACAAGTGGTTACATTCGTGATACTATATTGCGTTCAAGTGCGCACCTGAAAAGGGCGGGTCTTTGTGTTAGTCCCGATTATACAAAGCGTGAATTGTCTATTCGTAACCACCTAAAGCCTTTTCTTGAACTTGCTAGAGGAGAAAATAGAGAAGCAAGACTAAGAGGGGCAAAGTTATATATTGGTCAAGAGTGTTTTACGTATAGCTTTGATAACCAGTCTGTAGTTGAGGTTACGAATGCCCCTAATATAGAGTCATCAGCGAGTACCATGACCCCTTTTAAGGAAAATTTTGGGCAAAAGTTTCACCGTGAACCTGGGTCTTTATCAGTGCCACAAAAAAGTTTAGCAAAGAGTTTTGTTTCTGAAAATAATCGGTTTAACCTGGAAGAACCTTGCAATTCAAGATCGCGTTCTGGATCTTCATCCTCAATTCAATCTTTCTTTAGTGTAGTGGAGGAGCTTAGTTGTGATAACAAAATAAATAGGGTGAACAGTGAAACTCCTGTTATTACAAAAGGCTCCGCATCAACTTTTGTCGGGCCTGTGGGGGCTCCCAAACGGAACAGCTAACAAATTTTTAGCCCACATGACCACCTAAGACAGAAGAGCAAGTCGGTTAGAGCTGACGACCCTAATAAAATGGAGCCTAGGCGGCTATTTAACCCGTCACAACCCATTGGCTCAAATAGTGGATAGGATAAGTGGGGCCATGGCGCAAATTACGAGTGTTATTTAGCGCATTGGAATGTTCAGGGTTTTTTCGTATCTTAAAGTAGAGTGTCTTCTTAAATATTGTGATTTTTCAGTTGCATCATTAGTAGAAACGTGGCTGGAAAAAGAGGAGGAGAGACTAGAAGGTTTATCTTATTTTGGATCACAAAGAAAGCGATCGCAGAATTGTAGAACTTATGGAGGAGTGGCATTATTGATAACAAATAGATGGAGAAATTTATCTTGGTTGAAAAGTGTTTCATGTAATCTAGTATGGGTGCGAGTTTATTTTTTGTTCAGTGTATTTACCGCCGGAAACTAGCACTTTTAGTGATGAGGATATCTGGGAGATAGTAGAAAATGATATGGATCGTTTTTCAGAACAGTTTCCGTCCGATTATTTTATTTTTCTAGGGGATTTTAACGGATATACAGGGGAGGACGAAGGAGCCCGTGAGGAGGAGGTGGGTCTTGAATTAGGAAAAACTAATGGAGTTTATATGATTGAGCCGTCGGTTAGGAGGAGGACGAGTAAGGACGGACATCGGAGAAAGAATAATTGGGGAAAAAATTATTGGATTTTTCTGGTAAGCAAAATTTGGTTATTTTTGAATGGAGGGACAGGGAAGGATAAAGGAGTGGGGGATTTTACATGTTTTTCGGGCAGATCTCCAAGTGTTATAGATTATGGGGTTGTTAGTCTGGGGCTTTTTTCTTGTTGTGTGGATTTTGAGGTGATGGCACTGACTGGGTCGGATCACGTGCCTATTAGGGTTAAATTAGGAGGGGGAGAGGATGGGCTGAGAGCCAAAAAAAGAAGTTTGGGGCTAAGGGAAAGATGGGTAATGAGCTTGATTGGAGGGAAGGTTTAAGGTTTGATAATGATAGTGAGGAGAAGTTGAAAAAGGTGCTAGTTGAAGATAGAGGGCTGGATTCATTGATAAGGGAAAGTGGGACCTCTGTGATAGATGAGCTTGAAAAAAGGAGTTCAGAAGAGAGTGAGGACATGGCAAGGGAAGGGGATTCATTTATAGCAGAGTGAGGACATGGCAAGGGAAGGGGATATAGCAGGTTCGGTTGATTTTTTGTCGGGGGTTAGTATAAGATTGGAACTAAGGTGGCATGTAGGAGAAAAAATGGTAGAAGTACTGGTTTGATGAGTTTTTTTGATAAGGAGTGTGAGGAAAAGAAGAAGGAGGTTTTAGTAGCTTTTAGATTGCTTAAGGCTAGTAGTACAGTTGATCTGGAAAATAATTTGCAGGTTTTTAGGGACAAGTGAAGGGGATATAAAAGGCTACTTAAGTTGAAGAAGAGACGTTCTGAAGAGGAAGAGAGCCTAAAAATACGGGAGAAATTTAGCGTGAATGATGCAACGGAGTTCTGGAAGTTAATTAGGAAATCAACAGAAAATAGAAAGTTGACTGATTCAGTCCCTCACGCCAATACCTGGTCAGAATACTTAGAACAAAAATATAAGGAGTTATACACCGAAGAGGACGAAGAGAGAGCTGATGAGGAGATGAATAGCTTAGAAGAAAAAGCTGATTTTGAGTTGGATTCAGAGGACGCTAAACTACTGGAACCGGTTGGACAGGAGGAAATATGGCATGCCTTGAAAAGCATGAGAGGGAACTCAGCACCGGGCATCGACGGAGTACCAACTAAGCTGCTGAAATGGTCAAGAGCATGGATACTGCCAGTGCTTGCATTGATATTCTCGGCGATTCTAAGTACACCTCTATGGCCACAAAATTGGCAGATATCGATTTTGATCCCATTATTTAAGAACGAAGAAATAAACCTGCACAAGAACTATAGGGGAATAAGTTTAGGAAGTTCTATCAGTAAGCTATTTTGTAGAGTCCTTTCTAATAGGATGGATAAATGGTTGCATTATAAAGGTATATTAATTGAATGTCAGGCAGGGTTTAGGGAAAACTATAGTACAATTGATCAAATATTTTGTTTACAGGCTTTAGCTAGTAAATATACGAGGCATAGGAAAAATAGGCTATATACGGCGCTTTTGGACATTAAGGGAGCATTTGACGAAGTTTCAAGGAGTTTGTTGAAAGCGGTGTTGGTGAAATTAGGATTGCCGATTAGGTTAGTAGAAGTTATAATGAAAATGTTTGAGGTGGTTAACGTAGTAGTGAAGGTAGGTATTTCTTATTCTAGGCCAGTTTTAAGTAATGTAGGCCTCAAACAGGGATGCACTCTATCACCGCGTTTGTTTTCTCTTTTTATTAATGATATTGAGCAGTATTTTAGAAATAGAAATGCCCCTATTTTAAAATTAATGTCGCTGGAGCTGTTTTGTTTATTATTTGCAGATGACATAGTATTGCTTGCGAAATCGGCTCCGGATTTGCAAAAGATGTTAGAGATTTTGGAAAGTTATCTGGAGAGTAAAAAATTAGTTTTAAATATTGAAAAATCAGTTATATTAGTTTTTGGAAATGATGAAAGGGAAAAGAATAAGTTTTATTTTAAAGGGAAAGAGATGAAAGAAGTTAAGGATTTTATTTATTTGGGATGTAAGTTCACAAGTTCAGGGAAATGGAGTGATCAGGTGCAAATAGCGAGTTGGAAGGGTCAGAAGGCTTCATGGGCGTTATTGAAGAGTCCCCTTAGGCATTTAGGACCGGCAGATATTAAGCTACAGAAGAGAATTTTTGAGACGAAGGTAGGCCCAGTATTGAGTTACGGTGGGGAAGTTTGGGGTTTTGAAAAAGGGGAAAAAATAGAGAGAATTTATTTAGGACATTTCAGGAGACTTTTAGGGCTAAGCGGGAAATTTAATAATCTGGTGTTAAAGGGTGATCTAGGATTGTTTTCATTGAGGTTAAAAAGATTGGTTAGAATTATAGGATACTGGGAAAAGGTGATTGGTTTACAGAATAATAGGTTAGTAAAAGCAGCTTATCTGGAGGTGTTGCAGGATAGAAGGAAATGTTCATGGGCTTCCCAGGTGAAATCAATCTTAAATAGTTGTGGGTTATCAGGTGCTTGAAATGAAGGGAAGGGGATAGGGCTGGAAGTAGGAAATGTAGCAAAACTAGTAAAGGGAGGGCTTGAAGATCAGGAGATTCAGAAATGGCAGTGTGAAGTCGCAGCCTCGGTGTCCCCCGGCGTTTACCGGCAATGGAAGGAGGTCTGGGGATATGATAATTATTTTAAAGCGGGTTTAAATAGTGAAGAAATTAAGTGGCATATATAAAGGAGGGGTAATTTTCTAGCACTTGGAGAAAGGAGGAAATATTTGGGGAGGGTAAGGGTAAAGGACGGTCCTTACTCATGCCCTATGTGGGGAGAAAATGGTGAGAATCTGCTTCACTTCATGGCCCTTTGTCCCGAATTACAGGATTTAAGGAAATAATTATTTTTTATTAATTTGGGGACAAGTGAGTGGTTGGTTTCAGTAATGGGATCAAAAAATTATGGGACAATAAGAATGATAGCAAAGTATATAAAATTGGGTATGTCACATAGAGATAGATTTTTGTAAAGGGGGTGGGGTGAGTGTGGAATGTATAGTTGTATGTGTGTAAGTTGATTTCTTGTTTGTTATTTTTGTAGTCATGGCCCTTGATAGATGTAACATACATCTATCTATTTATGTTAGTTTAATGGTATTGTGTGCTTTATTATGTTTTTGTAATGTTTTGTAATTTTGCGTAGTTATTGTTATGTAGGCTACCATACTTTGCTATGAGTGTTATAATCATGTGCTATTATTTTGTGTGATTTTCCTTTTTTTTTGCCATTACCCAAAGTGGCTTTTATTGCAATAAATATCTATCTATCTATCTAAATATATATAAATATGTTTGTATATATATATATAAATATATATATATATATATATATATATATATATATATATATATATATATATATATATATATATATATATATATATATATATATATATATATATATATATATATATATATATTAGTATATATATATATATATATATATATATATATATATATATATATATATATATATATATATATATATATATATATATATATATATATATATATATATATATATATATATATATATATATATATATATATATATATATATATATATATATATATATATATATATATATATATATATATATATATATATATATATATATATATATATATATATATATATATATATATATATATATATATATATATATATATATATATATATATATATATATATATATATATATATGCATACATAGTATATTATCAATACACTAGCACTAATATCTGAATCTAATATAGGTAAGATACTTTTTTCCAAAGCAAGACGTGTGTAAGATTGAATTTCGGAAGCCATATTAAAAAAAAGTATTAAAATGGCGAATAATCCCTTGCTTAGTTAAAATAAAAAAAATGGGCTTTTGCAACAAGACAAATTGTGTTGAAAATAAACATATGCTTCGGTTCATACAAAAGCATAAATGTACTTTTGGTACTCTATTTAATCACTTTTAATTAATTTCCTCTGATTAGAGGATCAAATGGTTCAAAGATAGAATATTCAAAGAAGACGAAATACCCATTGATATCCCAAATACCCGGCATTCATCATATCGTGACTGCTATGCTTAAAGGCCGTATCTCAAATTTCCCAAAACTTTGAGATATTTGTCAAAAACTGTTTGCTGCAACATCCAAAGTATAGATTTCATTTCGAACCGACATCATTTTTCAGAAATTTATGGCCATTTTTGAAATTTCTATTAATATAATTCCTATTTAACAGAATTTCTATTAATTATAATCCTTGTTTAATTTGAAGTATTTGCTTCCTTCTATAAGCGATTGAGCGTTCGAACACTTTTCCGTTCATCCTTATCGTTTTCCCATTTGTCTGAACGTACCTTTAGTAAAAACCAACACTGGTTTTCAAGATATTTTGCTGAAATCAGCAATTCAGTGAGCACTTTTCTTAACTTGTAAATCTATTATCAAACCTTTTGTTTCTTCCTAAGTGCAAGTATCACCATTTTTTCACCATAATGCAGAGATTCTTTCTATATTTATTTTAAAAGCAAAATATCTTTTCGTAAATAATGATGATGCTGATGAAACTACATGAAAAGATTGCTGGCACAACTCGTATTAAAAACCACAGAGAAGACTCGACCAAAAGCACACCACGAAAAAATTGATGCAGCCGGATAGGCCCAAGCGCACTCTTTGTATAAATAAACCTATGAAGTCTATCTGCACACTACTTTTATTAATGGATTAAAGTTATCATAACTATACGGCGGATAAGATGGATAAGATATTACGGCGTGTGTCTTTCTGTTTTGCCACGAAATTATTAAAGATAGAACTTTTTCGTTGCCACCAGACGACGCAGCATGAAAAACTGCATCGGACGCGTATAAAAAGTCATTTTCGGTAAAAAATTTACTATACGAGAAGTGCACGCAGCAACCGCGATATTACAACTCCGAGGTCGACACAGCCCACTAGGGCCCAGGGACAGGCATTGTAAGTTATACTCTAGGGATATATATGGTTCTTATAGAAGCGATACTCGTATAAACTTCAGAGAGGGCTCATTTGATTGAAAATAGAAAGTTCTAGTTCACTTTTTAAGAGTCAAAAGAGACCGATGGACAATTAGCCCCCCCCCCCCGCCACGTCCTTTTTCTCCAAACTCATCTGACAAAAAATCTTTTTGCATAATTTATTCCTTCTTTAATGATAGCTAGAACTTCATATTGGTATTACCAATACCATATACAAATGTCCTAAGTTTAAGATTAGATTGCTTTGAAACTTATATTAATCTTTCCAAAAATATATATTAAATTTATCTTTTTGTCCTAGTCTAACCGTGATAATTTTTTTTGAATGTATATTAGTGTAAATAGATGAGACAATTAAGAACTAATAGAAAATATTCTTTTCGAAATCTGAACTTTTGTTAAACCCCAAACTAACAGAAATTATAATTAATAACCAAGTCAAACTCAAAATGAGCAGAAAATAATCTAAGTTGGGCACAAAACCCCCATGTCTTCCCAAGGCCAGAATATAATTTGCACTTTACTGAAAAAATATAATTATTTTTACTTTTATAATTTTAATAAATCAAATAATATTAACATTTTGATTACAAAATATCAGTATATGTATATTAAACTGATATAGCACATTCATTTGTATTTTTTCAGTAAAGTGAAAATTTTGTTTTGGCCTTGGGATGGCAAAGGGGTTTTGCACCCAACTTATGTTAATTTCTGCTCGTTTTGAGTTTGACTCGGTTATTTATTGTAATTTCTGTTCGTTTTGGGTTTCATTTATTTATCGATGCTGACTTGTGGTAGTTTCAAGCCTGGTAGATTATTTGATTTTATTTTTGCTCATTTTTTTTTAATGGAGTTCTTCACTTTTCTTTGAAAAACTTATTTTTGTGGAAAAGTTTTTTTTAATTAATTTCTGTTCGTTTTATATTAACATAGTCTTTTCAGGGAAAAAGAAAATAATACTTTAAATTTTTTTTTTAAGACATTATAGTTTGGCCTACTATTTGTAAGCTGGAGAAAAATTTTCAACAATTTTTAACAACATACACCCTTTTAAAAATCTGGAAACAAATAGTACTGTTTAATTTAGTTTCATGCCTCCTCTAGTTGACCTGAAATGGAAAACTTGATACCATTCGCAAAAACATCTGTTTACTTTCTTTGATAGCTTGGATACACTTACAGAATTTTGAGAAGGCTAAATTTTAAGAGCAGAAGTAGCCCCAAACATTTGAACATAATACCCTCAGTCGTTCTTGGGATACTGCTGAGATGTCTTATTGGGAAATAGCATTATCACAGTTAATTTTGATTTAATCTTAAGCCAACATTTAGTTTTTAAACATAATGGGCAAATGGGAGGGTGGGCGTAGGAGTGTGGGTATTGAAGGGGGATTAGTTGCCCTCCAATAACTTTCGATTATTAAAAATTGCATCAGCATTTTCTATTTTCAATCGAATGAGCCCTTTTCGAAGTTCCCACGACAGCTCCTTCGATACGAAGTGCCCTGGTCTAAACAACAACAGCAACAAAAAATAATACATTATACCCACATCGATCTTTAGTATAAAAATGTCTAGCATTCCAATCACTTTCGACATTTAAAAAGGGCACTAGGCCTTTCGATTTCCAATTTAATGAGCCCTTTTGGAAACGACAACACTTTCTATAAACACCTTATATGCCCCCAGGGCATAAATTACATCCCTTACCCTAAGGTGTGTTAGGGTGGTTGTCATCCTCTAAGACCGAATTACCAGAATTTTCAACTACGTTAAACAAAATGGCTATCTCAAAATTTTGAGTGGATGCGCTTGGAGAAATGGTGGGCATGAGAGGGGCGTTAGTCGCTCTCCAATTACTTTCAAATATTAAAATGGCTCTAGCCCTTTCAATCTCCAATCAAATGGGCCCTTTTGAAGTTTTTACGACAAAAATTTCAATAAAATTTTATATGCCCCCAGGGCATAACTTAAAACCCTTGCTCTGAGTGCTGGGGGGTGTCATTCCTTACAGCGTCAGTAGAGGTGACCCTAAAGCCCCGGGACGAACACCGTGCTGCCATCTACAATTTAGTTTAATGCTGACGGGACATAATTTATTCAAGGATTATCGATCGAGTCTAATGGGGGTCAAGGTCAATCGATCTGTTGTTGTTTGACCACGTGTAATGGCATGAGGGGTGATTTACATAATCGACGGGAGAATTATTGATTCACGAGCGTGGGGAACTATGAAAACAATATGGTCATAGAGTCCCTAGGGAGAAAGATTACGTAATCGCTCAATGACCTCTTTTTCCAAGATCGATTTATTTGTTGTTTCTATGTGCAATAACTCCGGGACGAAGGTTGCACATGCGCATTGAATTCTAACGGGAACATTGTTATTGATCTAGGACTCGAGGGGGAAGTGAATTTCCGAGAACTTGATTGCGTAATCGATTGGGAATTTTATTGATCCGATAACGGGAAACAGTTAGATCACGTGTTTCCTTCTCAGCCAATCAGCGAGTCGGTTACATCCTCCTTCTCAGCCAATCAGCGAGTCGGTTACATATTAGCGGCGGTGGGAATATAAGAAAGGGATTTTTGCTATAGTTTTATTAGTCTGTGAATAGAATTCAAAGGAGTGAGAAGAAGAACAGTTTTGACTTTACTCATTTGGATATATATTTGTGTGTGTTGATGGCGATGAGTGGAATGTTTACACTATTAGAAGTTGATAGTGGAGTTGATGATAATTGTACAAGAGCACCAAACATTGCGGTGGAAATCACGAAAGGATCGCGGCTTTGTCTGGAATGGGATGCAGTATATGCAAGATATGTGATATCCTTGAGCAAATTTAAAATGGAGGATCAATTATGTTTCGCTGCAAAAGTTGATATAGCACATGTGAATAGACTTCAATGTGCTTTAAGTGCATTAGTGAAACATATTGAAGACAATAAACAGTATCGTTAATTGTACATGCTCTGTATTATTGATGTTGTTGTTCTAATTATTCAATAAAATTGTTTCGAAATCGAAAATGTTCCCTTTCTTTTCTGGTTAGGGCTAACGAATCAGGGTCAGTCTAGAGTCAGCAGTCAGAGTGAAAGGATTGAAAAATGAATAAATTTGAGAAACAGAGAATTAGATCAAATCTAGTGTTTATGGAAAAACATTTGATTTTGGATGATGATTTTCTCGAGTTATCTCTTAAACGCAGGATATTCTCTTGTCAGGGAACACTTGACAATATAATGAGGAGTGATTCTCCCCCATTGGACTATTGTATGAAACTTTTAAAATGTGATTCAAATGCTTATAGTCAATTTATTGATATATTAATTGGAACAAGGCAGAATCATATTGTGGATATACTTTTGAAAACATTGCCAATGGATTCAATGTAGATGGCTCTCCCCCATCATTCGAAAGAGGTAACGTTACAGAGCTACTCCTCTCTCCCCCATTTCCCTCTCGTTGAATTTATCGAACGAAGAGGATCAGTTTCGTTTTAGCTGTGAGTGAGTTGACATCGGAAACCAAAAAATGTTCTATATATGTCCATTGTGCATGTACACTCTGGCAGTTGGAATCAATGTGAGAATTGTACAATTATTGATGACTATAGTGAAAAGTGTAAATTATGTAATCCTTGTAAATTACATAGAGGCTATGCAGTACAAATTAAAGGATGTAATTTATGTCTTGAGGAGGTGTGTGACTCTCATCCTAGAGGGCACCTGTGCTCCAATTGTCACTATGATAAATGTGATCAGTGGGAGAATACTTACCCCGCTATGATTGGAAAGAATCCCAAACGTGATTTTAGTTTATTTCTACGAGATTGGTATCGTCACGGATTTAAATTATTCTGGGAAGAGGAATCTGGTCTACGATTCAACTGTTGGGGTAACAAGACAATCTGGTTTCTACGTCATCGCTGTGATGACACTGCCTACTATGACTATAAACCAAGTGATTTTTATTTGGCTGTGACGGAATGTGATTCACCACTTGAAAACACTGTATGTGATATTGCTTCAAATAGACAGATTGAAACTCGTGAATTTCATAATATGAATGCAAATAGTATCATTGACTATACAAAGAGATATGACAAGAGTGAAGTTACATTGTACTGTAGAAAATGTGACCCTGACTTTGCAGTCAATCAAGATCAATATACAGTGAATCCAAATGATTTATCGGCATTAGTGGTTCACGACAGTTGCCTATACATCGAAGATGAAGAAATCTAAAAGTGAAGATTTAAAGCCATTGTTGTATATATATGCATTTTAACAATAAACAAATTCACAAACAATCTATGTTCAAATATTTATTCCTTTGTAATATCCATATTTATCACTGTTTTAATGTACACTATCTCAGGAAGTTCTATTATTTGAACCTCATCCTCCTCCACTGATATAATATTTGTGAGAGAGGGTGTCTCCTCGGACCCACTCCTCAACAGATCCCCCTCCACTGGCACAATATTTATGAGAGAGGGTATCTCCTCCGCAAATAAATCTTCACGCACCCGAAGTCGCGGGTTATGTATTCGAACTGAAGACCCACTCCTCAAGAGATCCACCGCTCTACATGTACAGAGAAGTTCTTCCTACTCCTCGGGTGTAATCTCGATGCTCTCGTTCTCTGCACATGTAGCTAGAAGATTCTCCTCCTCACTTTCTGTGAGCTCCCACTCGGTCCATACATCCTAAAAAGGTCGAGAACACTATGGTCAAAAGCTCTGTGGAAAGGTATAGTCTTCATGAATATACTGAGGGTGTGTTCTATAAATATAATAAACAGGGTTACTTATTATTTTTCATTTTATCTATAATTTTGTATGTCTAAAATTCATCAATTAGCCAGATGTGGGTTTTTTTTATTATTTTTTACATACGGAGCGAGATTTAATGTCATTGATAGAAGCCTGTATGAGATTTAATGTCTGTGATAAAACCAGGAAAAAACCTTTCCAAGAACTATGTTTTTCAATGAAAAGTAAAGAGCTACGACATTAAATCAAAGAGAGCAGAAATAAAGTTGAATAATTGCTTAAATCTGTCTTGGCTTATTCTCGAATTAGCCATGGCTTGATGGCAACATGATTTTATTCAAAAATGAATCCTGAGGGATCAATCCTGAGAATGGCATCATGATTACGTCATGCAAGGGTCAAAAGCCTCAGCGGTACTTATGTAGAAAGCGGTATGTGCGCGAAAAGTGAAGTTTCGTTAGTGCTAATGAAATAAAACAAGATAGGATGAAAATATAATAGTTCAGAAACAAATTTGGGTTATATATTTGCAGATTAGGGAGGTGGGGGTAAAGCATAGCATATATTAAATACGTAACCTAACCTAACCCAACCTAGGTACCTTTTAGTCCTCCTAAACCCCAAAAAATCAAAGTTTAATAGGTATACAGTTCCCGGAGTAAGAAACCTTTTGTAATGCCTATCTCCATACAGCGTCTCATATAAGTGCCGGGTAATGCGTATCTGTTTTCGCAATACACTTACCGCTTTCTACATAAGTACCACCTCAGCTTCCAACCATAGCAAGTGAATCGAGGAGGGAAGAGACAAAAAGCCGGGTATGTTTGGCTCTTTTGCTAATTTATAAATGTAAAATCAAGTGTGTCCATGTGTTTGTTAATGTATACGCTGTAAAATACGCTTAACTAATCGAGCTAGAAACGTGAACATTTCACAGAATTACCGTGGAACCATGGTATTCACTAAATGGCGTCTTTGCTCGAACAATTAATTTTTAGATTTTAGAAGAGTCCCCTTGAGAACCACCAAATCAGGCCTCCAGGTAAAAGGTTTCGATAAAAAGTAATAAGCATAAACTACAGAAACTAAATCTACTAACCAGAGTTGCTACCCCTAGTTATTTATCACTATTTCTAGTCGTTTTTCATAATGCCTAAGCAAAATATCACTAAATCAGAACATAAATCAATAGATTATTGAAAAAAAGTCACTAAATCAACCAAAAAAAAAAAAAAAAGAGAGAATAATACCCGATTAATCGTCATTGACACATGAGCCGTTGGGATACAAAATCAATTAGCATTTTTGTTGTTGTTGTTTATCAACATTTTGTGATAACAAGAAACTTTTCTAAAGATGGCAATTAAATATTCCAAAATGTCACAGCCTTTTAGACGATATAACAACTATTATTTATTTATTTGAGGCTAGCTTTACTCCCTACTGTAGCGCCAAGCAATAAATTGTTGAAAAAAAAGGAAGAAAAATAGCAACAACAAACATAACCTTTTTAACACAAAAATTTTGTTCATTATAACCAAAAAACAGTGTCTTTTTGTCAAGAGACGCAGTTCTTAGTTTTTTCCTACCTCAATTAGGGATAGCCTATAGTCTGATAGGAGGTTCAAAACATGGCATCATATTTGCTTAGTACATTTTGCTTCCTTTCTTTTCTTTTTACCTGTTTTTGGAAGATACACATGATGCGAAGGAAGAAATGCCCCATTTACATTTACTGTGTTTGCTTTGAAGGCAAAATATACACTAGCCTACTTGTACTTGTTGTGAAAAAGCAAGGCGTTGAGCAATACAAGAAAAGACTTACATAAGAGATCTACGCGCTAAATCACCCATTTACTCTCATTATCTCAAAAACTCAAGGCATATCAGCAAAACAGCGAGGGATTGCACACTATCTGTTGGTGTACACAACTTTAAGCCCCTGGTATTGGCGTAAGGCACATTGACATGAATTTATTTAAAGAGGGCCAAATTAGAAGACTACGCAAAAGGAGCAAATGTCACGTAAAAAAATATCGGGACGTTGTAGGGATGACGTACCTTTTTGCTACTGCCTAATCAGCTTAGCCATAATTTCATTTAGAAGAGAGAAACATTCAGGAGAACTTTTCAGAAGGGAATATCGAATACAAAATAATTTTTGCCTCATTTCGGAGAATTCGTCAACTTTCTTCTATATTCTTTTTTTAAGTTTTTTAAGCTAGGCCGTCTAAAGTATAAAGATATTGGTACCCCCGTACAATCCACAACATGCTCGAGTACTGAAGTAACGTTAATCCTAATGAAAAATACCAAAATATGATGAAAATGTAATGCTTTAGTTTATATAATAGTATAATTTGGGCTATATATTTGTATATTAGGGGGTGTGGGTAAAGTAACCTAACCTAACGTAACCTTGACCCCCCCCCCCTGTGCAAATATAGCCTAAATTATGCAGGTCCAATGCATTCTGTCACCCGTCATTTGTCTTTGTCGGTATGAAACCGGTTTTCAGAGACCTTACATTAAGCGAACTTCTCGAGTGTGTTCTGGATTGTACGGGAGTACCAAAATATTTCCTTCAGGAAAAATTATAAAGTAATTGAAACTTTAAGTTACGATTTGACACGCCAATATATACCTAGTAAAGAGTAACACGCATTCCATATTACTTTGGTCTGGTCATTGCAGGGATTTAAAAGTACTCTGGTCAATTAGATTCTGAAGAATACATATGATGTTCTACTTCTAAGAAAGGGAAAAATAAATGACGTCAAAGTAAGACCTAACGATTGGCCATTCTCTAGTTTCAAAAACTTACACACATATTGGTGTTATTTTTCCATTGAGCCCTTTAAAGGCTCTATATACTGTTTTTGTGCCCCATTGGCTCCGCCAAAAAATGGGAAATAGGGATACACTAATACGACAGAAGCTAAATTTTGGTAATTGTTCAAACTTAAATTTTCTGTATTACGGGAATAGTTTATTTTCGAACCATTATATCTACCAAAGCTTCAATACCTGAAAAACTCTTTCCTAACAAGAGGACACTTTTCAACTAAAAGTAAAGAGCTACTAAATCAAAGATATGATGAAATAATAACGAATAATTGTTCAAACGTAAACTTATGTTTAGCAATAAACTTATTAGAGTGATAAAAACTTTTTCCCACAAGAGGACACTTTTCGCGTAAAAGTAAAGAGCTAACAGACTAAACCAAAGATATGATGAAATAATAGCGAATAATTGTTCAAACTTAAATTTTCTGTATTACGGGAATAGTTTATTTTTTGAACCATTATATCTACCAAAGGTTCAATACCTGAGTTAAACTAAGAAGTTTCAATTTCAGGAAAAAATTACATTTAGACAACATTTGACAATTTACCAAATTTTAAAGTTTTTGTTAGAACCTTGGGTATGCATTTTCATCATATTTTGCTTATTTTCGTTGGAAAACACACTGAAAAGACATATTATTGGACTCACATCAAACATTGCCGGATTTGCATTTGAAGAACCTTCCATTATTTTCTATCTTGTCCTCTATTTCAACATATACTGACTTTCAAAGCTTTTCAAAGCTCTTAAATATACTTACCTAACGGTTATTTATTTACGAAATCGTGCAAACTGTTGATTTAGAACAATAATTACCTTTCTATATATATCAATTAACACTCACTAGAATTGCAACTTTTCACTCGCGGAGAATGGTTTCAAAACAATACTTCTTACATTGCATAGACTAATTATGTCAAACGAGACATCTTCAATGCAGATTAATTAATTGTTACGTTCGATTTTGTTTTGGACATAGGAGTGCATCAATGGGAAGTGAGAATTTCTGTAAAACTATCAAAGATTGATCAACTCGGAGATTTCACACTTCTTGTGTAATCAGAAAGAAAAAAGAAGAAAAATTGATAAAAGATATTTTGAAATATGGCCCAAAATCAGAGCTATTACAACTTAAATGACGCGAGGGGGCGT
Source organism: Artemia sinica (assembly GCA_027921565.1). NCBI lineage: Eukaryota > Metazoa > Arthropoda > Branchiopoda > Anostraca > Artemiidae > Artemia > Artemia sinica. Next base: position 1,282,759 of record JAPEVW010000051.1, on the reverse strand, counting down.
GAAAACTATGGTTCTTAACTTTGATATGCAAGACTAGACAGAAAAGTCTATAGGAGTGGGGCTGCCACCCGCCTCAACCCTCGCTCTCGAAATCCCCACCACCCTCTCTTCCCCCAAACTCAAATTTTCCAGAGGATTTTAAAATCTCCCCTTCCCCCCAAACTCAAAAATTTCTAGGAACGAATTTTCATCGTATTTAAATTTTTGTTGGAAAACCTGCTTGCCGAAACTATAAAAAAACGGAACTTTAGTAGCTAGTACATATTTTCATCGTATTATAAATATTTTCGTTGGAAAACACACTGAAAAGCCTTATTAAGAGCTATATTAGGAATAACAGGTTAGGATAGGTTAGGTTACCCTCGCTCTTGAAATCCCCCACACCCCCTCACCCAAGCTCAATATATATATATATATATATAAACTATAAAAAAAACGGAACTTTAGTAGCTAGTACATATTTACATCGTATTTTAAATATTTTCGATGGAAAACACACTGAAAAGCCATACTAAGAGCTATATTTGTGAGGTTAGGTTAGGTTAGGTTAGGATAGGTCTAGGAATAACAGGTTAGGTTAGGTTAGGTTACCATCGCTCTTGAAATCCCTCCACCCTCCTCACCTCAAACTCAAATTTTCCAGAGGATTTTAAAATCCTCCACTGAAAAGCCATATTAAGAGCTATATTCCTAACTATGGGTTAGCAGGTTACGTTAGGTTAGGTTCGGTTAAGTGGCCGGCCACTTAACCGAACCTAACCTAACCTAACCTGCTAACCCATAGTTAGGTTAGGTAACCTAACCTGGGTTAGGTTAAGACCACTTAACCTAACCTAACCTATCCTGGGGGGGGGATACCCCGACTGTGCCGCCTTCGGCCTGTGGCCCCTGGGGTGGGGATCGGCCACTTAACCTAATCTAGCCTAACCTAACTTGCTATTCCTAGACCTAGCCTAACCTAATCTAACCTAACCTAACCTAACCTCACGAATATAGCTCTTAATATGGCTTTTCAGTGGAGGATTTTAAAATCCTCTGGAAAATTTGAGTTTGAGGTGAGGAGGGTGGAGGGATTTCAAGAGCGATGGTAACCTAACCTAACCTAACCTGTTATTCCTAGACCTATCCTAACCTAACCTAACCTAACCTCACAAATATAGCTCTTAGTATGGCTTTTCAGTGTGTTTTCCATCGAAAATATTTAAAATATGATGTAAATATGTACTAGCTACTAAAGTTCCGTTTTTTTTTATAGTTTATATATATATATATTGAGCTTGGGTGAGGGGGTGTGGGGGATTTCAAGAGCGAGGGTAACCTAACCTATCCTAACCTGTTATTCCTAATATAGCTCTTAATAAGGCTTTTCAGTGTGTTTTCCAACGAAAATATTTATAATACGATGAAAATATGTACTAGCTACTAAAGTTCCGTTTTTTTATAGTTTCGGCAAGCAGGTTTTCCAACGAAAATATTTAAATACGATGAAAATTCGTTCCTAGAAATTTTTGAGTTTGGGGGGAAGGGGAGATTTTAAAATCCTCTGGAAAATTTGAGTTTGGGGGAAGAGGGTGGTGGGGATTTCGAGAGCGAGGGTTGAGGCGGGTGGCAGCCCCACTTCTATAGACTTTTCTGTCTAGTCTTGCATATCAAAGTTAAAAACCATAGTTTTCACGCCCCCTCGCGTCATTTAAGTTGTAATAGCTCTGATTTTGGGCCATATTTCAAAATATCTTTTATCAATTTTTCTTCTTTTTTCTTTCTGATTACACAAGAAGTGTGAAATCTCCGAGTTGATCAATCTTTGATAGTTTTACAGAAATTCTCACTTCCATTGATGCACTCCTATGTCCAAAACAAAATCGAACGTAACAATTAATTAATCTGCATTGAAGATGTCTCGTTTGACATAATTAGTCTATGCAATGTAAGAAGTATTGTTTTGAAACCATTCTCCGCGAGTGAAAAGTTGCAATTCTAGTGAGTGTTAATTGATATATAGAAAGGTAATTATTGTTCTAAATCAACAGTTTGCACGATTTCGTAAATAAATAACCGTTAGGTAAGTATATTTAAGAGCTTTGAAAAGCTTTGAAAGTCAGTATATGTTGAAATAGAGGACAAGATAGAAAATAATGGAAGGTTCTTCAAATGCAAATCCGGCAATGTTTGATGTGAGTCCAATAATATGTCTTTTCAGCACACAGTGTGTTTTCCAACGAAAATAAGCAAAATATGATGAAAATGCATACCCAAGGTTCTAACAAAAACTTTAAAATTTGGTAAATTGTCAAATGTTGTCTAAATGTAATTTTTTCCTGAAATTGAAACCTCTTAGTTTAACTCAGGTATTGAACCTTTGGTAGATATAATGGTTCGAAAATAAACTATTCCCGTAATACAGAAAATTTAAGTTTGAACAATTATTCGCTATTATTTCATCATATCTTTGGTTTAGTCTGGTAGCTCTTTACTTTTACGCGAAAAGTGTCCTCTTGTGGGAAAAAGTTTTTATCACTCTAATAAGTTTATTGCTAAACATAAGTTTACGTTTGAACAATTATTCGTTATTATTTCATCATATCTTTGATTTAGTAGCTCTTTACTTTTAGTTGAAAAGTGTCCTCTTGTTGGGAAAGAGTTTTTCAGGTATTGAAGCTTTGGTAGATATAATGGTTCGAAAATAAACTATTCCCGTAATAAAGTAAATTTAAGTTTGAACAATTACCAAAATTTAGCTTCTGTCGTATTAGTGTATCCCTATTTCCCATTTTTTGGCGGAGCCAATGGGGCACAAAAACAGTATATAGAGCCTTTAAAGGGCTCAATGGAAAAATAACACCAATATGTGTGTAAGTTTTTGAAACTAGAGAATGGCCAATCGTTAGGTCTTACTTTGACGTCATTTATTTTTCCCTTTCTTAGAAGTAGAACATCATATGTATTCTTCAGAATCTAATTGACCAGAGTACTTTTAAATCCCTGCAATGACCAGACCAAAGTAATATGGAATGCGTGTTACTCTTTACTAGGTATATATTGGCGTGTCAAATCGTAACTTAAAGTTTCAATTACTTTATAATTTTTCCTGAAGGAAATATTTTGGTACTCCCGTACAATCCAGAACACACTCGAGAAGTTCGCTTAATGTAAGGTCTCTGAAAACCGGTTTCATACCGACAAAGACAAATGACGGGTGACAGAGAGCATTGGACCTGCATAATTTAGGCTATATTTGCACAGGGGGGGGGGTAAGGTTACGTTAGGTTAGGTTACTTTACCCACACCCCCTAATATACAAATATATAGCCCAAATTATACTATTATATAAACTAAAGCATTACATTTTCATCATATTTTGGTATTTTTCATTAGGATTAACATTACTTCAGTACTCGAGAATGTTGTGGATTGTACGGGGGTACCAATATCTTTATACTTTAGACGGCCTAGCTTAAAAAACTTAAAAAAAGAATATAGAAGAAAGTTGACGAATTCTCCGAAATGAGGCAAAAATTATTTTGTATTCGATATTCCCTTCTGAAAACTTCTCCTGAATGTTTCTCTCTTCTAAATGAAATTATGGCTAAGCTGATTAGGCAGTAGCAAAAAGGTACGTCATCCCTACAACGTCCCGATATTTTTTTACGTGACATTTGCTCTTTTTGCGTAGTCTTCTAATTTGGCCCTCTTTAAATAAATTCATGTCAATGTGCCTTACGCCAATACCAGGGGCTTAAAGTTGTGTACACCAACAGATAGTGTGCAATCCCTCGCTGTTTTGCTGATATGCCTTGAGTTTTTGAGATAATGAGAGTAAATGGGCGATTTAGCGCGTAGATCTCTTATGTAAGTCTTTTCTTGTATTGCTCAACGCCTTGCTTTTTCACAACAAGTACAAGTAGGCTAGTGTATATTTTGCCTTCAAAGCAAACACAGTAAATGTAAATGGGGCATTTCTTCCTTCGCATCATGTGTATCTTCCAAAAACAGGTAAAAAGAAAAGAAAGGAAGCAAAATGTACTAAGCAAATATGATGCCATGTTTTGAACCTCCTATCAGACTATAGGCTATCCCTAATTGAGGTAGGAAAAAACTAAGAACTGCGTCTCTTGACAAAAAGACACTGTTTTTTGGTTATAATGAACAAAATTTTTGCGTTAAAAAGTTATGTTTGTTGTTGCTATTTTTCTTCCTTTTTTTTCAACAATTTATTGCTTGGCGCTACAGTAGGGAGTAAAGCTAGCCCAAATAAATAAATCATAGTTGTAAAATCGTCTAAAAGGCTGCGGCATTTTGGAATATTTAATTGCCATCTTTAGAAAAGTTTCTTGTTATCACAAAAATGTTGATAAACAACAACAACAAAAATGCTAATTGATTTTGCATCCCAACGGCTCATGTGTCAATGACGATTAATCGGGTATTATTCTCTTTTTTTTTTTTGGTTTATTTAGTGACTTTTTTCAATAATCTATTGATTTATGTTCTGATTTAGTGATATTTTGCTTAGGCATTATGAAAAACGACTAGAAATAGTGATAAATAACTAGGGGTAGCAACTCTGGTTAGTAGATTTAGTTTCTGTAGTTTATACTTATTACTTTTTATCGAAACCTTTTACCTGGAGGCCTGATTTGGTGATTCTCAAGGGGACTCTTCTAAAATCTAAAAATTAATTGTTCGAGCAAAGACGCCATTTAGTGAATACCATGGTTCCACGGTAATTCTGTGAAATGTTCACGTTTCTAGCTCGATTAGTTAAGCGTATTTTACAGCGTATACATTAACAAACACATGGACACACTTGATTTTACATTATAAATTAGCAAAAGAGCCAAACATACCCGGCTTTTTGTCTCTTCCCTCCTCGATTCACTTGCTATGGTTGGAAGCTGAGGTGGTACTTATGTAGAAAGCGGTAAGTGTATTGCGAAAACAGATACGCATTACCCGGCACTTATATGAGACGCTGTATGGAGATAGGCATTACAAAAGGTTTCTTACTCCGGGAACTGTATACCTATTAAACTTTGATTTTTTGGGGTTTAGGAGGACTAAAAGGTACTTAGGTTGGGTTAGGTTAGGTTACGTATTTAATATATGCTATGCTTTACCCCCACCTCCCTAATCTGCAAATATATAGCCCAAATTTGTTTCTGAACTATTATATTTTCATCCTATCTTGTTTTATTTCATTAGCACTAACGAAACTTCACTTTTCGCGCACATACCGCTTTCTACATAAGTACCGCTGAGGCTTTTGACCCTTGCATGACGTAATCATGATGCCATTCTCAGGATTGATCCCTCAGGATTCATTTTTGAATTAAAATCATGTTGCCATCAAGCCATGGCTAATTCGAGAATAAGCCAAGACAGATTTAAGCAATTATTCAACTTTATTTCTGCTCTCTTTGATTTAATGTCGTAGCTCTTTACTTTTCATTGAAAAACATAGTTCTTGGAAAGGTTTTTTCCTGGTTTTATCACAGACATTAAATCTCATACAGGCTTCTATCAATGACATTAAATCTCGCTCCGTATGTAAAAAATAATAAAAAAAAACCCACATCTGGCTAATTGATGAATTTTAGACATACAAAATTATAGATAAAATGAAAAATAATAAGTAACCCTGTTTATTACATTTATAGAACACCCCTCAGTATATTCATGAAGACTATACCTTTCCACAGAGCTTTTGACCATAGTGTTCTCGACCTTTTTAGGATGTATGGACCGAGTGGGAGCTCACAGAAAGTGAGGAGGAGAATCTTCTAGCTACATGTGCAGAGAACGAGAGCATCGAGATTACACCCGAGGAGTAGGAAGAACTTCTCTGTACATGTAGAGCGGTGGATCTCTTGAGGAGTGGGTCTTCAGTTCGAATAAATAACCCGCAACTTCGAGTGCGTGAAGATTTATTTGCGGAGGAGATACCCTCTCTCATAAATATTGTGCCAGTGGAGGGGGATCTGTTGAGGAGTGGGTCCGAGGAGACACCCTCTCTCACAAATATTATATCAGTGGAGGAGGATGAGGTTCAAATAATAGAACCTCCTGAGATAGTGTACATTAAAACAGTGATAAATATGGATATTACAAAGGAATAAATATTTGAACATAGATTGTTTGTGAATTTGTTTATTGTTAAAATGCATATATATACAACAATGGCTTTAAATCTTCACTTTTAGATTTCTTCATCTTCGATGTATAGGCAACTGTCGTGAACCACTAATGCCGATAAATCATTTGGATTCACTGTATATTGATCTTGATTGACTGCAAAGTCAGGGTCACATTTTCTACAGTACAATGTAACTTCACTCTTTTCATATCTCTTTGTATAGTCAATGATACTATTTGCATTCATATTATGAAATTCACGAGTTTCAATCTGTCTATTTGAAGCAATATCACATACAGTGTTTTCAAGTGGTGAATCACATTCCGTCACAGCCAAATAAAAATCACTTGGTTTATAGTCATAGTAGGCAGTGTCATCACAGCGATGACGTAGAAACCAGATTGTCTTGTTACCCCAACAGTTGAATCGTAGACCAGATTCCTCTTCCCAGAATAATTTAAATCCGCGACGATACCAATCTCGTAGAAATAAACTAAAATCACGTTTGGGATTCTTTCCAATCATAGCGGGGTAAGTATTCTCCCACTGATCACATTTATCATAGTGACAATTGGAGCACAGGTGCCCTCTAGGATGAGAGTCACACACCTCCTCAAGACATGAATTACATCCTTTAATTTGTACTGCATAGCCTCTATGTAATTTACAAGGATTACATAATTTACACTTTTCACTATAGTCATCAATAATTGTACAATTCTCACATTGATTCCAACTGCCAAGAGTGTACATGCACAATGGACATATATAGAACATTTTTTGGTTTCCGATGTCAACTCACTCACAGCTAAAACGAAACTGATCCTCTTCGTTCGATAAATTCAACGAGAGGGAAATGGGGGAGAGAGGAGTAGCTCTGTAACGTTACCTCTTTCGAATGATGGGGGGAGCCATCTACATTGAATCCATTGGCAATGTTTTCAAAAGTATATCCACAATATGATTCTGCCTTGTTCCAATTAATATATCAATAAATTGACTATAAGCATTTGAATCACATTTTAAAAGTTTCATACAATAGTCCAATGGGGGAGAATCACTCCTCATTATATTGTCAAGTGTTCCCTGACAAGAGAATATCCTGCGTTTAAGAGATAACTCGAGAAAATCATCATCCAAAATCAAATGTTTTTCCATAAACACTAGATTTGATCTAATTCTCTCTTTCTCAAATTTATTCATTTTTCAATCCTTTCACTCTGACTGCTGACTCTAGACTGACCCTGATTCGTTAGCCCTAACCAGAAAAGAAAGGGAACATTTTCGATTTCGAAACAATTTTATTGAATAATTAGAACAACAACATCAATAATACAGAGCATGTACAATTAACGATACTGTTTATTGTCTTCAATATGTTTCACTAATGCACTTAAAGCACATTGAAGTCTATTCACATGTGCTATATCAACTTTTGCAGCGAAACATAATTGATCCTCCATTTTAAATTTGCTCAAGGATATCACATATCTTGCATATACTGCATCCCATTCCAGACAAAGCCGCGATCCTTTCGTGATTTCCACCGCAATGTTTGGTGCTCTTGTACTATTATCATCAACTCCACTATCAACTTCTAATAGTGTAAACATTCCACTCATCGCCATCAACACACACAAATATATATCCAAATGAGTAAAGTCAAAACTGATCTTCTTCTCACTCCTTTGAATTCTATTCACAGACTAATAAAACTATAGCAAAAATCCCTTCCTTATATTCCCACCGCCGCTAATATGTAACCGACTCGCTGATTGGCTGAGAAGGAGGATGTAACCGACTCGCTGATTGGCTGAGAAGGAAACACGTGATCTAACTGTTTCCCGTTATCGGATCAATAAAATTCCAATCGATTACGGAATCAAGTTCTCGCAAATTCACTTCCCCCTCGAGTCCTAGATCAATAACAATGTTCCCGTTAGAATTCAATGCGCATGTGCAACCTTCGTCCCGGAGTTATTGCACATAGAAACAACAAATAAATCGATCTTGGAAAAAGAGGTCATTGAGCGATTACGTAATCTTTCTCCCTAGGGACTCTATGACCATATTTTATTCATAATTCCCCACGCTCGTGAATCAATAATTCTCCCATCGATTATGTAAATCACCCCTCATGCCATTACACGTGGTCAAACAACAACAGATCGATTGACCTTGACCCCCATTAGACTCGATCGATAATCCTTGAATAAATTATGTACCGTCAGCATTAAACTAAATTGTAGATGGCAGCACGGTGTTCGTCCCGGGGCTTTAGGGTCACCTCTACTAGCGTCCTGCTCAAAGGTATAATTATCTGAATTTTGAACTGCGTAGAACAAAATGACTATCTCAAAATCTTTATTGGATTTGTTTGGGGAAATGGTGGGCGTGGAAGGGGTGTTAGTTGCTTTCCAATCACTTTCGACTATAAAAAAGGGTACTAACCATTTCAATTTCCAATCGAATGGGCCCTTTTTGAAGTTTCTACGACAACACTTTATATAAAAACCTTATATGCCCCCTGGGCATAATTTACAACCCTTGCCCTGAGAGCTGGGGGGGGGGGGGGCTGGTCATTCTCAAAGACCTAATTTCAAGAAGTTAAAACTTCGTTTAATAAAATGGCTATCTCAAAGTTTTGATTAGATGCGTTTGGGGAAAACGTGGGCGTGAGAAGCGAGTTAGTTGCCCTCTAATCACTTTCAACTATTAAAAAGGGCACTAGTCATTTGAATTTCCAATCGAATGAGCCTTTTTTTGAAGTTTCTACGACACAGCCTTCTTTAAAATCATTATATGCCCCCGGGCATAACTTGCAACCCTTGCCCTAAGGGATGTGGGGGACTGTTCCTCTTAAAAACATAATTTCTATCTGAAAATCAACTACGCTGAACAAAATGGCTATCTCGAAATTTTGATTGGATGTGTTTCCGGAAATGGTGGGCGTGGAAGGGGTGTTAGTCACCTTCCAATCCCTTTCGACTATTAAAAAGGGCAGAAGCCACTCCAATTTCCAATTGAATGAGCCCTTTTTGAAGTTTCTACGACAACTTCTTCCATACAAAACGCCCTGCTCTAAAGACAAAAATTAATAAATAATACATTATGCCAGCATCTTTCTTATGTGCTCCCAGGGCATAACTTAAAACCCTTGCCTTGAGGGGCGTGGGGGAGTGTCCTCCTTTTGACTTAGTTTCCGTTTCTTGTCTCGTTCTCGAGTTTTCCCGTTCTTTACTTAGCGCGCAGCGCGCGTTCTTTACGCAGTGCGATCGCACTGCCTATGATTTATACAACAACTTTCTATATAAACCTTATATGCCCCCAGGGCATAACTTACAACCCTTGCATTGAGGGCTCTGAGTGGGTTATCATCCTAAAATACCTAATTTCCAAAACGTTCAACTACGTTGAACAAAATAGATATCTCAAAATTTTGATTGGATGTTTTGTAAAATTGTGGGCGTGAGAGGGGCGTTAGTCGCTATCCATTCACTTTCAATTATTTAAAAAGGCACTAGCCCTTTCAATTTCCAATTGAATGAGCCCTTTTGAAGTTTCTACGACAAAGCTTTCCATAAAAACTTTATATGCCCTTAGCCATAACTTACAACCCTTGCACTGAGGGCTCTGAGTGGAGTTATCATCCTAAAAGACCTAATTTCCAAAACTTTCAACTACGTTAAACTAAATGATTATCTCAAAATTTTTATTGAATGTGTTTGGGAAAATGGTGGGCGTGAGAGGGGCGTTAGTCGCTATCCAATCACTTTAAACTATGAAAAAAGGCACTAGCTCTTTCAATTTCCAATTGAATGAGCCCTTTCGAAGTTTCTACGATAACGCTTTCAATAAAAACTTTATATGCCTCCAGGGCATAACTTAAAACCCTTGGACTGAGGGCTATGAGGAGAGTTATCATCCTAAAAGACCTAATTTCCAGAACTTTCAACTACGTTGAACTAAATGGATATCTCGAAATTTTTATTGGATGTGTTTGAGAAAATGGTGGGCGTGAGAGGAGCGTTAGTCGCTATCCAATCACTTTCAACTACTAAAAAGGGCACTAGCCCTTTCAATTTCCAATTGAATGAGCCCTTTTGAAGTTTCTACGACAACGCTTTCAATAAAAGCTTTATATGGCCCCATGGCATAACTTACATCACTTGCCCTCAGGGCTATGGGGGGAGGGGTTGTCATCCTTATAGACCTAATTTCCAAAACTTTCAACTACGTTGAATAAAATGGCTACTTAAAATTTGATTCGATGTGTTTGGGGAAAAGGTGGGTGTGAAGGGGAGGTTAGTTGACCTTAAATCACTTTCGACTATAAAAAGAGTAATAGCCCCTTGAATTTCAAATTGAATGAGCCCTTTTTCAAGTTTCTACGACAAAAATTTCAATAGAAACTTTATATGCCTCCAGGGCATAACTTATAACCCTTGCCCTGAAGACTGTGGGGGGAGTATCCTGTTCAAAGGTATAATTTCCTGAACTTTGAACGTCGTGGGACAAATTTGCTATCTAAAAATTTTTATTGGATGTGTTTTGGGAAATGGTGGGCGTGAGAGGGGCGTTAGTCGCTATCCAATCACTTTCAACTATTAAAAAAGGCACTAGCTCTTTCAATTTCCAATTGAATGAGTCCTTTTGAAGTTTCTACGCCAACGCTTTCAATAAAAACTTTATATGCCCCCAGGGCATAACTTAAACCCTTGCACTGAGGGCTATGAGGAGAGTTATCATCCTAAAATACCTAATTTCCAGAACTTTCAACTACATTGAAATAAATGGATATCCCAAAATTTTTATTGGATGTGTTTGGGAAAATGGTGGGCGTGAGATGGGCGTTAGTCGCTATCCAATCACTTTCAACTAATAAAAAGGGCACTAGCCCTTTAAATTTCCAATTGAATGAGCCCTTTTGAAGTTTCTACGACAACGCTTTCAATAAAAACTTTATATGGCCCAAGGGCATAACTTACAACCCTTGCCCCGAAGGCTTTGGGGGACTTTGGGGGAAATAGTGGGCGTGAGAGGGGCATTAGTCGCTATCCAATCACTTTCAAATATTAAAAAAGGCACTAGCCTTTTTGAAGTTTCTACGACAACGTATTCTATAAAAACCTTATATGCCCCCAGGGCATAACTTACAACCCTTGCCCCGAAGGCTTTGGGGGACTTTCCTCCTCAAAATTATATTTTCTATCTGCAAATCAATTACACTGACCAAAATGGCGATCTCAAAATATTGATTGGATGTGTTTTGGGGAATGATGGGCGTGAAGAAGGGGGGGGGCTAGTTGCCATCTAATCTTTTTCGACTACTAAAAAGGGCACTAGCCCTTTGAATTTCCAATCGAATGAGTTTTTTTTTGAAGTTTCTACGACAACGCCTTCTATAAGAACCTTTAATGCCCCCAGGGCATAACTTACAACCCTTGCCACGAGGGTTTAGGGGGAGTTTCCTCCTCAAAAACATATTTTCTATTTGAAAATCGACTACACTGAACAACATGGCTATTTAAAATTTTGATTGGATGTGTTTGGGGGAATGATGGGCGTGGAGGGGAGCTAGTTGCCCTCCAATCACTTTCGACTATTAAAAAGGGTACTAGCCCTTTGAATTTCCAATCAAATGAGCCTTTTTTTGAAATTTCTACGACAACACCTTCTATAAAAACCTCATATGCTCCCAGGCATAACTTACAACCCTTACCCTGAAGGCTATGGGGAGTGTCCTCCTCAAAAACATAATTTGTGTGTGGAAATCAACTACGCTGAACAAGATGACTATCTTAAAATCTTTATTGGATGTGTTTGGGGAAATGGTGGGCGTGGAAGGGGTTTTAGTTGCCTTCCAATCACTTTTGACAATTAAAAAGGGCACAAGCCACTCCAATTTCCAGTTGAATGAGCCCTCCTCGAAGTTTCTACGACAACCTCTTCGATACGAAGTGCCCTGCTCTAAAGGAAAAAAAAATAATAAATGACACACATTGTGCCAACATCGTTCTTATATGCCCTCTGGGCATAACTTAAAACCCTTTCCCGAGGGTTGTGGGGGAGTGTCCTCGTCAGAAACATATTTTCTATCTGGAAATCAACTACACTGAACAAAATGGCTATCTCAATATTTTGATTAGATGTGTTTGTTGGGATGATTTGCTTGGGGGGGACGAGTTGCCCTCCTATCACTTTCGACCATTAATAAAGGCACAATTCACTCCAATTTACAATCGAATGACCCCTTTTCGAAGTTTCTACGAAAATTCCTTCGATACGAAGTGCCCGGGTATTGAGAAAAAAATAATAAATAATACATTGTGCCCACATCGTTCTTTACTTAGGCAGTGCTATCGCGCTGCCTATGATTGCAGTGTTCCTGCACCGCGTTATGTCGTTGCCGAGATTTTCGAAGAAATAGGTTGACCCTGAATAACGTCAGAGTAGCTCGCAAGTTAATTTAGATTACTCTTTCCCATTTCTTTCACTAATACTTGCTATTTCATAGTTTGTCTAATGAAATTCTACGCTTTGTGACAATTATTAGGAACGAAATTAATTCTTTGTTAAAGAAATCTTGTTTTCCAGTTTCAACTCTTTTTTTTATTAGACGAAACTAATCATTGTTTGTAACCAGTGGAGATATGAAACTAATATAAAGTGAAACTAATATAAACTAATAAGATAAATTTTATGGATGTTCTATTGGAGGTTATATGGAGGTTCTATTGGTCATGAAGTCGAACTAATAGAAACCAATGAATTAAGTTTATTAAGGTTCAATTGGTCATTAAGTGAAAGTAATAGAAATCAATAGGATGAAGTTTATGGAGGTTCATTGTATGAAGGTACTATTAGAGATATGGTGGATCTATTGGCCGCTAAGGGAAACTGCTAGGATGGAGTTTATGAAGGTTATATGGAAGCTCTTTTAATCATTTTGTGAAACTAATAAAAAACAATAGGTTGAACTTTATGGAGGTTCTATTTAAGGTATGGAGGATCTACTAGCCACTTAGTGAAAGTAATAGAAGGGAGTTTATGGAGGCTCATTGTGTAGTGGAGGTTCTATTGGTCGTTAAGTGAAACTAATAGGATGAAGTATATGGAAGTTCTATTGGCCGCTAAGTGAAACTGATAAAATAAAGTTCTTGGAGGTTTCTATTTGGCGTAAAATGAAACTAATAGGATGAAGTTTATGGAGGTTCAATTCGATAAAGTTGACAGTTTTTTTAACCAACTTTGTTTGTTTTGAAATTGCTGTAGCGATTTTTTGTCCAAGCAAAACTTCCATATAACCTCCATAAGCTTCATCCAGATTTACGCAATAAATAAGGAAGCGGGCCCAACACCGAACCCTATGGAACTTATATAACCAGTGGAAAACATTTGTACTAGTGGCAATGTTGCCGCTAAGTAAAATTAATTGAAAGTTTCACTTAGCGGATCGAGAAAAATCATCTGCTGCATACCCTCCCCCCCCCTCTGACTCCAGCTGCGAACTTGTGACATAATAAATTCAAACCAAGAATGCTTAAATTTGTTATTGAACTTTATATGTTTTGTTGTGGAAAAATTAAGGAAACTTATTGAAAAATAATTAAGTGGAGCTATTAATTTTGTCAAATTGCTAAATAACTTGGAAGAAAAATTTTGTTTACGTCTCGTATATAGTTTATGGAGATCTCCAAAAAGAACATTTAAGATCTAAGCTGTGAAATTACATAGAAGTTCAAAATGCCAAATAGTTTTCTGTGTAGACTTTCCTGAGAAGTGAATAATCAAAATAAACTACGAAATGGTAGGGGTACGCCCGAGGACGATATATTGGTATTATTGCTGTTCAGTTTTGAGTCGTTTTCAGTTTTGATGCAGTAAAAACGAAGTTTTCCTTTTCTGAATTTATATTTTCTTTTTCTGAAACAATATATTGGTATTGAGGCTGATAGTTTTGAGTCCTATTCAGTTTTGATGCTTTAAAACGAAGTTTTTTCTTTTTTGAGTAAATTTTCTTTTTCTGAAACAATATTTTGGCATCAAGGCTGATCAGTTTTGAGTCCTATTCAGTTTTGATCCCGTAAAAACGAAGTTTTTCCTTTCCTGAATCTACATTTTCCTTTTCTGAAACAATATGTTGGTATCAAGGCTATTCAGTTTTGGGTCGAATTCAGTTTTTGATGCAGTAAAAAAAAAGTTATTTTCTTTTCTGAATCTTGGTAGTGAATGTTTGTTTAGTGCCATTTATATGAAGTAAAGAGAGAAGGTGTAACTGTTTTTCATTGTATTATGATCTTGTTGTCGTTAGTAGAATAGTTATATTACGATTTTCATCTTCTTAATAATATGTATTAGGGTTCTCGACAAATCAAACAAAATAAGCGAGAAAGATTACCATCAACAGAAAGTTTTTTTTTCATATTCAACCAACTAGCCAACAAACCTACCAACTTCACAAAGTAGTCTTTTGGAAGGATATAAGATAATTATTTCAGAAGCTTTTATAGTAGTTTTCAGAATTTTTTAGTGTTTCCTTTAGAAGTGGTCATGTACTAGACAAACGATAGACACTAAACATTCAAGGCACAAATGAAACTCCCGCCCAAACCACAGTAAAATTTTAGCCTGGCAGCTCTTCTGAAGGAAACATGCTAATAAAATAATAATAATAAATCGGTTTCAGTTGACCTAGTTTGATTGCCTTACAATCTAACTTCAGTTCAAAATTTTTTTTTCCAACTTCAGTTTAAATTTTGTTCCAACAAAGTTTTTGTTTGAACTATTTTGTTCAAAAGTTCAAAAAATTTTTGTTGGGTTTTAGACGGTTTTCCCAGGACATGTTTGTTTATATTGGACATGATCAAAGCTCTTGATTGACTCATGGTGATTGATAAGGATATTTCTAAACTTGAGATTAATAAAAGAAATTACATACACTTTTTTGGCTATCTTAGCTTCTGGTTTTTTGTTGGCTATTTCGGCATGCACATTATTACACGTTTATAACGAATACGCACAAGATCAATATCCTAGGGATACTTCTACTAAATAGCACACATCAAGGATATAGAGAATCTAAAAGAGACGTAGAAAGCTACTAAAAGAGGTTGTAAAAAACTATTTACAGTATTCTTGGATTTCGTGAAAGGGATCGGAAGGTTGAAACAAGGTTGAATAGAGACTGAGTTTCAAAATTAGAAGATTCCACAACCAGTGTGCAGCAATAGTAAATGTGTAACGGTACATTTTAGCTCCAGTAAAAAGAATTATCACAGTTCATTCATTTAGTCATCAAAGACAATACCCATGGTTGATACGGAAAAAAAAATGTAAGTCTCAGATTGATGAATAGATTATGGGGATTCAATACCTTAAAATTGTTGGCGAGCCTCAGCGATGGCTGACCGTCTCAAAGACAAAGGGTCCATAAGCGAATATTCCCAGGGGATGAGCCACCATCGAGCTATTGAGAATCTGTGATTTGAATATGAAATTTGATTGAGAAGACAATGAAATTTTGCGTTCTCTGTAATCGGCAAGGTTTTTAATTTAAGAGGGTAGCAATACAGGGAACTCTCAAAGCTGTAAAACTATTCAAATAATACTTATTTTGAGGAAATTTTTAGTATTTCCCTAGAAGGTTGACTGTCCTTTCCTGAGCTTTAAGAAGTCTGCGCCGGCTAATCACAAAAAAATTCACACTTTCTAATGATGGAATTTTTCTTAGAACTGAACTTATCTCTGTCAAAAAACGGGAGAAGTTAAATGGTATTTCAAAGATTTCTTGGAAAGAAATCTTGGCTTCTACACGCGTCCAGTTCTTAAATTTCGAATTTTTCTTAGCTTCAAGACAAATGTTAATCCCTTTTGACATAACTCTGGTTTCGGCCACCTTCACTGACGGAATAGCAGAAGTGCGTAGACTATATCCGTACGCAAAAAGTTCTTTACGGCGACGTGCTAGGTCTCGAGGTAAATCGTAACTGATACTTTTAAGAGATCTTTTAAGCTTTCCACAGTTCCGCATAATATCATCCTTGTCAGTAATTCTTTTCAAGATACTATCTCTGTTGTTTGTGTAGTACTGTTTTTTCAACTTGCGTATAGCTTGCTTCGATCTAACCATTATCTAATCAAGAATGAAAGAATTTACATCTTTGTCGTTCTTAAGTAGTAATTATGACGTCACGGCGTAATGATTTTATTGACGTCATGGCGCAGATATTATTTCATGACGTCATCAGAAACAACAATATATTTTCGTGTTTTTCTATTCACGTCATAGCTCTAATATAAAACTATGATGACATTCATTATTTATCTAGTAGGGTTTCAGACAAGGTAGTTCTAATGATATACTTTTGTTTTGATCTGACTCTATTTTTAGGAGTTTTGTTATATTTCTTAGCATTGGACTGATCGTCTCTTACTAGGTTGCTAGCTACTGCTGCAACCCAAATTCACATATATATTTATTTATGAGAGGCAGCCTGGCCGAGTGGTCCAAGGCACTGGTGTTAGCCACCAGTTTCTTCGGAGGCGTGGGTTCAAATCTTACCGCTGGTATGCGATTATGTTTGAAAGACTGCAGTGTGAAAAGACATCGAAAATGCAGTTTTTGGTGGAAAAATTTATTCTCTTTTAGAAATAATTTATTTTAGTTACTATAGATTTTTAACCCAATTAATTTCCTTTAAAATGAGCTATTGAACAACTATCTACGATGTTCCAGTGCCAAGCTATCTCTGGAAACAAAGAAAAGAGAAAAAAATATCCCGTTTAGGCAGAATGTTGTAGTAGCTGCCACTTTTCTTGATTTTTTTTAGTACTGATTTTTTAACTTGCGTGTAGCTTGCTTTGATCTAACCATTATTTATTCATGAATGAGACCATTTACAGTTTTGACGTTTCTTATATAGTAATTATGACGTCACTGCATCAAAAATACAGTTTTTATTGGAAAAATTTATTCTCTTTTAGAAATAATTTATTTTAGTTACTATAGATTTTTAACCCAATTAATTTCCTTTAGGATGAGCTATTGAACAACCCTCTACGATGTTCCAGTGCCAAGCTATCTCTGGATACAAAGAAAAGAGAAAAAAAAATATCCCGTTTGGGGAGAATAACGTGGTTAAAGTCAATTTTCTTGATTTTCAAGCCAATATATTTCCCTTGCTGTTCAAGCCAAGGGACAGAAAGTTTCCTATAGAGGGGTTTCGGACAAGGCGGTTCGAATGGTGTACTTTTTGTTTTGATCTGACTCCTTTTTTAGGAGCTATGGGTTTTTTATATTTCTTAACATTGGACGTGATCGTCTCTTACTAGGTTGCTAGCTACCGCTGCAACCCGGATACTTGTCAGCGTGACTATAATAGGCTCAATCTTATTCCTAACAGAAGACTTAGTTGAAGTCCTTTTCTGTCTATTACTGTTCAAGCGATAGCACTTCATAAATGGAATAGCGTCAGCATTTGCTAACCCGATATCAGTCAAAAGCTCGCAAACAGCAGTTTCTGCACTTTGCCCAGACACAACGGGAATACCGTGAAGTAGAAGATTCTGTCTTTTAGATGCAAGCTCCGATTGCATGGACGACTTTTTATATATGATTAACTCTGATTTCAAAACGCAATTTTCCTGCTGTAGATGGGAATTTTCCCGGCGGAGAGTATCAATTCCTTGTTCCAGTCTAGCCACCAACTGCATAAGCTCTTGATGCTTCTGATCGAAATAATCCTTTGTAATAGACGTCATATTTAATTTCCTTATTACTAACAATAAATTCCTGCATATGTGTTAAATCTCCTCTAAAAATCCATCGAACAAAAACTTACTCGCAAGGGCCCCTTTCTTCAGAGAATAAAAAAACAGAGGGGCCCGCTTTCAAACAACGCCAAAATAAACAATAGCCAGCCAGCGCCTTGAAATAATATAGCAATCACCTTTTGTACCATGAGTAATATGCGATGTATTTAAAATACCAAAATAAAGTTGCTTCTTTCTAAAGATAATTCCGATTTCTTATAATTAAACTAAATCTAGTTGCAAAAATGAAAAGTCCTTAATCAGCAAAGAGAAAAAGTGCAGTCACTTTCGCAGGAAGTTTAAACGGCAAAAAACCGTGTGAACGCTTGAATCATCAAAAATATTTAATAGAATTCATTGGACGAAGGGCTCACATCCTTGGACCACGTGAGCCAATTGCGAGCCAGTCCTTACAGCACAGGACGAAAGAACTGCGTTTGATAGTGCAGCAGAAGTGCTTGAGATTATTCGGAAATTTGAAGCAGGTCCATTGAGATAGAAGTCTTAAACTCTTTCATCTCGGTCACCATTATTGTCATTTGAAGTGACCTATTGCTGTGCACCTAAATATGTAAGTCAATAAATCTATTGCCTTTTTATCTGTGTTTGTTACATTTTATATGTCTGAATCTAGTCTGACAATAGATAATTAGTTCGTATGTCTCCAAGGTAAACGCTCCTAGAGGGAATCGGATCTCCAGATAACCCGAGAAAAAGAGGTCACGTTTACATGGCTGTACATTTCATTTTCACCCAATAATTGAGCGTGGCGCAGGCCTTGTTGGCACAATCTCCAGTGCTATAAGCGGCGCTATTGGAGAATTTTCTATCACTACAAATATCAATCTTTTTATCGCTAGAAATGGCGCGGTCGGTAGGATTTTTCCAATTGCTACAAATGGCGCGAGTCGGAAATTGGAGGAAAACTGCGAACTAGTTATGATGTTAAAACTTTGTAATTTAAATTTAATTATTGGAGAGATACAGACATATAAGACAAGTGATTAGGCCTATTGCCGCTAAGCTACGATAGGAACACCCCTATATCTCATAGGAGATAATAGCCTCCCCAAAATAGGATAAGTAAAAACATAAAATATATTTTTATTTTTATTTCATTGATTAAAACGAAAAAAAAATGGAAGAACTGAATGATTTATTAACAGTGCAGAAGCTAGTCGCGAAAAATATAAAAATAGCAAAATCTATACCAGAGTACTATGGTCAATTGGATATTGACGAATTTAATATCCAATTAACCCAGTTCGTACAACTAACAAAACAGACGTTGGAGCGTTAAAAGACATGTTCCTACTACGATTAAAAGCCCAGGCCTTAACCTTTCTGAAACAGATCGAACATACCACAGGCAATAACGCCAACTTGCCAATAAATACGGTTGATGACTTGTTAAAAGCATTTAAAGATAGGTCTATAGAAACCAGTTCCATAAATAAATTAAAAGACGGAGTAGTAAGCTTTGATTTTTCACAGAATATAAGGGAATATCTTGATAACATACGCATTTCTGTAGAAGCAAAATACGGAAGTGGTTCTGGGCAACTGTATGAAAAAGTCATACTAAATACCTTTTTGCAAGGGCTACCCCCAAAACTATATAGAGTAGTAATATCCAAAAATATTCAGACGTTGGATCTTGCAGTTCAGGAGGTAGAGCGATTAATTGAAGTTGATACAATGGTTGCTATTCATAGTAAAGCAAAAATAAATAGCCTAGGCGATTCAAACGCGAACCTAATCTTCAAGGGCGATCAGGCATCCCCCAATTTCTTTTCAAGGGATAACTCCCCAGTGCCAAAAAGAAACAAAACATCAGAACCCGCTAGGCAGAAAACAGTACCTCTTCAGCCCATTAACCCTAAAACAATAAGGTGCTATAATTGTAATCGTGTTGGCCACATAGCGAGAGAGTGCCACTATGTCCCCAATCCCATACCAGAAATGCTGTCGGTAATACGCAAAATTACGGCAACCATTTGTTCGGAATAACAAATTTTAGCACCGGCCGTACAATAGGCTATAGCCAGGGGGGATTGCGCCAATCAGTACCTTATAATGCGTACCAACCAAATTTGTATAACCCTCCCCCCAATATACAAATTAATTACCGATTTGAAAACCCAAATACCCACCAAAGCCAATATAATGCAAGAATGCCATATAGAAATCACGAAAATTTGCCGATGGGAAATGAAATTTTGCAAGCCAACGGCATTGGCAGGCAACGCCAGCAAACGGCACTGACACGAGACATCCACGTTACCATAAATAATACATGTAGAAGACAGACAGACGTAAATCGTTTAAATATGCCTTCGGAACCTAATACGTCCGAGTATCTATTACAGGCACCGACACATGAAATAAATTCTCAGGGAAACGTGACAGGCCCCTCAGAAATATAATTGGACCCAGAGGGTGCCAGAAATATTTAATAGGTTCAAGACAATGTTAGTGCCTTCTTGTAGTGATATTAATAACAAGTTACCTATATTTAATGATTTTTGTGTAGAAAATGTTTATTTTAAGGCTTTGATTGACTCAGGTGCAACAATTAGTATCATAAACTCTTGCGTATTTAATATGTTGCCTCTGCATATTAAACGACAGAGGAACCCTAATAATCCCAATTTAACGAGCGTGACAGGTAATAAATAAAATGCAAAAGGGTCAATTTGCCTAAACGTAAAAAGAGACAATAAAAATTCTATGACAAATTTTATTATATGTGATAATTTCCCATACGAGGCTATTATAGGAGCAAATTTTCTAAGGTCTAATAGAATATTATTAGACGTAGCAAATGAGAGACCAGTCTACCCAGCTAAGGTAGGAGAAGAAATTTCTACCCTAAGAAGTCGTAACAGAGGTTACGAAGACAACGTAACAGTAAACAGAATTTCTGGTGGTATAATGTCGCAATATTTTGAACCTCATGTCTCGCAAAGACATGGCATAATTGGAAATTTTTTTAATTACCCTGAGAGATATTGCAGAAATGAAGTATATTTAAATAATAACAGTATTGAATCTGCGAAAATAAAAATAGGAGATATGCGACAGTACAGATCAAATGAAATTAAGAAAATAGCGGAATTATGGAAGAACATAATAAAACCCAACGTGACCTCACAAGATGCCGCAATGGTGCAGGATAGCGCCAGTATGAATCTAATAAACAATGAAAATTAAGGGGAATATTACGGATTCGCGATAAGGAAAACAAAAGTCCCTCCCAAAACGATGCAAAAAATTCAAATATCAAAGATGATCGAACCAGTGATTAGCAAATCAGAAATATGGTTTGCGACACCCTCTGAAATACCCGAAAATCTGTTATGCGAGGAACAGATTATATCTTATGACAAAGGGGAAGGTTTTATTTGGGTAACCAAAACCATGAAAATGATACAATTACAATTAAAAAGGGGACGTGTCTAGTTCAAATCCAGGTTTTAACGGAAAATGATTTAAATAGATGGGAAAATTCTAAAAGAAACCTAGTTAACGGTATCAAAACTTCAAATAACGAATACCCCTTGATTAAATCGCAATTTTTAAACAAATTTAATATGGATCATATTACGGATATGGAACTTAAGAAAAAATTATGCGAATTATTATGGAATTTTAAGGATGTATTCTCTGCATCTGAAGATGACGTCGGGCTAATACCATTTTACGAATATTCAATTTTAACGACTGGTAATCCCGTAGCAAAACAGCCATATCGTGTGCCATGTAAGAAAAAAGAGTGGTTAAAAAATAAAATCCATGAATTAGAAAAAAAAACGATATTATACGCCCAAGTATAAGTCCGTATAGTGCACCAGTGATCTTAGTACCAAAAAAGAATGGATATCTTAGACTCGTAGTAGATTATAGGGCCCTCAACAAACAAGTAGTTAGCGATAAATTTCCTCTACCAAGAATAGATGAAATTTCTTGACTCAATTTCAAGCAAAAACAAAATTTTTACTTCTTTGGACCTTACCCAAGGCTACCACCAAGTGAAAATAGCCGAAAAGGACGTCCATAAAACTGCAATTTCAGCATCCGAATATGGTTCTTATGAAAACTTGAGAGTACCATTCGGGCTTAAAACAAGCGCAAGCGCGTTATGTAGACCCCTATTGCACCTGTTAAGAGGATTAAAGAATATAATTCATTTTGTTGATGATGTTATATGCGTGGGACAAAACAGTGAACAACACTTAGCAACATTAGCTAAGGTGTTCGAGAATTTCAGGCAAGGCAATTTAAAATGCCGGCCTGAGAAAGTAAATTTATTTCAATCTAAGATTAAATTCTTAGGAGTAGTAGTAACCCAGGGAGAGATATACCCAGACCCTGATAAAATAAAATGTGTTGAAAACCTCAAGCCCCCCAGAACTATGAAAGAATTAAGGGGAATTTTGGGACTTAGTGGCTACTTTAGAAAATTCGTACGCAATTACGCCCAAATCGCGAAACCCGTCACGGAATTAACTAAAGGGAACTCCCATAATGTTATCTAGTCCCAGGAAGCTCAAACGTCCTTAGACCGTCTCAAAAAGGCACTCACTTCTGAACCAATATTGTCACTCCCTGATTTCGAAAACGGAAAATTTGTGGTTACAACGGATGCGAGTTCAAAAGGCATTGGCGCAATTCTTTCGCAAAATAATCCCGGTAGAAAACCCTAATCCCCTAGAGGGAACGCCTAAACAAATAGAAAAAGTTATATGCTATTCAAGTAAAACTTTATCAAAAGGCGAAAGTAGTTATTCCACCACAAACTTAGAATTATTATCTATTATCTACCACTTGGACAAATTTAGACATTATTTAATTGGAAGAAAATTTATACTACGATCAGACCATAAAAGCTTGCAGTACCTGCGCACATTTAAAAACCCCACGGGCATGCTAGCTAGATGGATTATGAAAATCCAAGACCTAGATTACGAATTTGAACATTTAAAAGGCACACAAAATGCAGTATGTGACTTTTTGAGTAGATACCCAGAAAATAGTCCGTCGGAAACTGAAGAAAATGAAGTTAATTCTATTAATGCTAAAAGCAAACACAAATGTAAGAAAAACAAAGTCAAAGACACAGTAAAAGAAAATAAGATTAACTATTGTCCCTTGTCCTTGGAAAATATAAAAAGAAAGCAAAAAAAGGACGAAATGTGTGTAGCACTAATTGATTATTTTGTGAATGATGATGCGTTACCGGACAAATTCAAAACTCTTAGAAAAGAGATAGATAATTTTTACTATGATCTTGATGAAGAGATACTGTGTAGAGATCGTGACTTCTGAGACAAATAGAAACCAAACCTCGATAATACCTGTGTTACCACAAAGCTTAATAGCACCAGCATTTGAATATTTTCATTCAGACACAGGCGGACATTTAGGGGTAATGAAAACATTCCATAAATTGAAACAATATTTTTACGTACAATCTGCACTGACAAAACTTAAAGAATTTGTAAGTACATGCGAAGCATGTAGCTTGAGAAAAATCCCCCCAGCTTATCCAAATCCTCCAATATCCCGGTCCCGGTAGCGAAGTACCCCTTCGATATTATCTCATTTGACCTATACGGAACAAGTGGAGGCTTACCTGTTTCTAGCAGAGGCCATACTTGTATTCTTTTGGTTATAGATCATTTTTCCGGATTTACTTTTGCAAAAGCATTAAAAAATCAAGGTGCTTATGCCACAAGTAAGGCGTTAGAAAAATTATTTTTACAATTTGGCATTCCTAATAAAATTCTGAGTGACAACGGGAGCAATTTTGTTGCAAAAGTAACAAAAGATTTAATGAGTTTTCTTAATATAGAGAAAATGGTGACAGCGCCGTACCATCCGCAAGCTAATGGCAAAATAGAAAACAGGCATAAAATATTTTCGAACGTACTAGGTATTTATACGAAAGACAATAGGAGCGACTGGGATAAATTCTTACCTTATTTAACTAACGTAATCAACACTGCTTATTCCGAAACAACCAAAGACAATCCATTTTATATACTTTTTGGTCGAGATTTTAGAATCCCGTATAATGAGATTATTGAATCTCGGCAGTGTTATAATAGCTCGGAAGATTACAAACAAGAATTCACAAATAGAATGAGGAAAACTTATAAAATAGTTAGGCAAGAGTTGGAAAAATGTAAAATAAACCAAGAGCTAAGAAACCAACCCAAAGTCAAGGGGAATATAGATTTCAAAGTAGGAGACTTCGTTTACCTAAAGAACGAGGCAAAAACGGAAGGAAAAAAACTTTCCAACAAATATTCTGGACCGTACAGAATAGTTAAAAAGTAGGATAACGAATATACTTTTAAAATAGAAAACCCCGATAGTGGAAGAACTTACAAGGCACATGTTAGCCGAATAAAAAGAGCCAAATTTCCAGAGAGATGGGTATCACATCCCTCTTCTACTGATTCATCAGATTCAGAAAATGAGCCCCCTAGGTCAAGATTGGCAGAGCTAAAACCCTTTAACTTCAAGCAAGACTATTTCGAGAATGAGAGTGATCAGGAAAATTTTGAAGAATTCTTAGCTATGGAAAATTCAGTTGTTCCTAAGAAAAAATCCCTTATACCAGGATTTTTTTCCTGAAATAAAAACGCCAAAAAATCCAAAAAGTTATTCATCGGCGAGCGCAGGAGATTTAGATTATAAAATATCTCCAAAAACCCAATTCCTCCCCGATAGAATTTCGACCCCATGTCCCCCCCAAAAGATTTCCAGACGATTTGGTTTCCCCTGCAACACCAATAGAAAGGCCCCTGTCATTGCAGGAAGAATAAAACAGAGCTGTAGAAACCCCCGGTATTACTGTGAAAAAAACTTCTCTCCCAAAGATTTGACTAAAACAAACCTGCGAGAAGCTATGGATTTCATAAATTTTCCCATAAAAACGAGTCAAAGTACATTGCCGGGAATAAACTCCAAAGGATGACCAGCAAAGTCAATATCATGATATAACTGTGTCCAAGGTCAAACCTAAATAGTGGACTTCACGGAGGGAAACCCTAGTGCAAAAAATGCCCCATCCCCCTGAGAACATGGCATTCAAACAATGGAGGAACCCTGCAAAAACTTTTGATTTCTCCCAAAGCTCTCAAG
This sequence comes from Artemia sinica, assembly GCA_027921565.1. Classification (NCBI taxonomy): domain Eukaryota; kingdom Metazoa; phylum Arthropoda; class Branchiopoda; order Anostraca; family Artemiidae; genus Artemia; species Artemia sinica. Next base: position 1,257,660 of record JAPEVW010000051.1, on the reverse strand, counting down.
AATCTTTCAAATCTCCCGAGTTGAATACTCAAGACGAGGACCTAGGGAATAAACCTTCTACGTCCAGAGGAGTAGAGATTTACGAAGGAAGGGCAGGTGATACGTCAAAAATTGCCACCTCTAAAAGTTCTAATCCGGATTCGTTGGAAATCAGTTCAGAAGAGTCTGACGGCGAATCAGACCATATAGTAGCTAAAGAAATAGGGAAATCAAGGCCGACCTCAGCAGCCGCACACGGGAAACAAACGAAATTAAAAGGGCAAGAATTTTTGAAAAAAAATACAAGAAGTTTGACCTTATTTTGTTAGAAAAACCGAAAAAGAAAAAACCACAAGAAACAGAGCAGAAAATAACGACACAGTCAGGTAGAACGGTTAAAAAACCTGACAGATGGAAATATCCCTAATTAATGTAAAGACAAATTTCAAAGATAATAAATTTAACACCATAATAAATTTAACATTGTGCAAGTAGAGTTAACCAAGTAAATATTAATGAAAAAAATATATATAATACAAGTGATGTCAAAACGTCGGCGATCAGAGAGAAAGGCCCAAGGTGGGAAGCTCGTGGTCGACCAATGGTGACAAACAGTGTTCTTAGGTCCTCTTTGGCATATTCTTCCTACTAGGTAGCTACCCTACAAAAATAAACTATGCCCCTATAAATGAGAATTAATCAGTTGGATAACCAATAATGTACCCAGTTATTGAGATCAATAACGGAACTTATATCATGGAGAGGGGTGGTCGTGTGTTTCAAAGTCAACGTCATCGATTCTATACGATGATATGACTTTGAAAACCTTTCCATCTTACTTTGAATTCATACTCCTCTATGGAATTCAACTTATATTCTACAAATGAACTATGGAAATGATCCCCTACTCAGTATTAAGTTGTGTAATCAAACCTAATTAGACGGACCACGTTTCGTGGGAAGTCCGGGAGGAGCTCGCCAAAAAAGCAACGTTTGGTTTGTTTTGTCCGGTCTCGTCCCTCGGATTTTCTATGAAAAAATCGACCCAGGTCCTAACTGTGAGCATTTTCAGATCATGACAATGGAACCAAAACCTACTCGAAGGGCAATAATTGATACTGAGTTCATTACCATAATGAACGCGAAGGAAAACATAATATATTCGGTAGCTATGCTAGTCATGGACGAACAAGGAAATCAAATATATGAGAAAGAATGGGATGTAGCCTACAACCTTAAAGGGTATGCACCCCACACTTATAAGTGTGGTTTAGCACTTGCAAATTCCCCCAAGTATCGTCCGGCTAGAGGGGAGGTCAAAACAAAATATAGGAAAAGAAGCGCAAAGCAACTTGGCTGTCTACAATTATTGATAAGACGCCTAAAAAAGAACCTCAATATCAAGTATTTCTATTGCCAGGGGCCCACTCAAACAGACTTATTACTCCTTGATAAATGCAGATCCCCCAAAATTCGCTATAACCTCGAAAAAATCCCCAATGTGTCAAATATGAAGGCATACATCATCCTTTAGCGGAAATTCAATATTACAAACAATTTTTATTTGACCCTGAATCTGAAGAATACCAATCCCTTGATAGTAAATTATTTGTGAAACGTACGAAAACTTACCAAAGAAAAAGAGACACCTATAAAAACAGTAACAAGAAAAGTAAGAGAAGATCCTAAACTCAAAACTACCTATTAGTAGGTAACTGTGGAAGAAATTAACTCGTATACATAAACTATTTTGTCTAAGTGCAGATTATAATTATTTTAGGCCTACACATAAAACATAGGATTCCTGTATTCCTTACTCGAGAAATATAATATAAAGATTAAATTGTATAACGATTACTAGCTAAGCTTTAAAGTTATATCTCAACCAGTCATAGAGATATATCACGACCAGAATTAATCTCGGAAGTCCTAACTTTACTTCCCAACCTATCTGATCATAAAATATTTATTCTGTTTTACGTCTACAAATCAGCTTTCTTTGGCCAATGCCACAAAATGATTACATAATAAGAAATAACCTAAGGAAAAAAAATTAAATGCCTTTGAAAAAAAATATATATAATAATAACAAAGCAGTATACAAAAGAATTTTGCAAAAAAAATGGGTACAATTAATGATAAATTAATTCTAGAAACAAACAATAAGATGAGGCCTAAGAATATCATCCTAATCCTCGTTGTTCACGCAGTGGCCCAAGATATTGTAAAACATGGAGTTATATTCAAGCATGAAAATTCATTGCTAGTTAGCCATGACGCATGGAAAATCTTTATGAAATTGGACCCCAAACCTTTCGAGACCTTGTTCCAGCAAGTAACAAGACTAGAAAAAAACACGAATGAACTCGAGGAATCGATATTTCAATACCTTAGATCGAACAAAGGACTACAGGCCAGTAAAATAATGCATGATATAGATAATAAAGAGTTTCCAACTTCAGTTGTACCCAAACAAAAATAAAAATTCGTAATAGATGACCCTGATGAGAAAAGGACAGGAATTGACATGACACTTGGGACAAGCACTGAGGAAGAGAGAGAGAAAAGAATGGCGGATAATATGGAATACTTACCGAATGACGTTGCTAAAACAAAGTCGATACAAAACCCTAAACTACTGACTACAAGGAAAGGAAAACTTTACGATGGAAATTACGCAACGAACGACGAACAACCATTACCCAATCTAAATGAGAAAAGTACACGAAAAATTTCAACTCATCAAGCCTACTTAATACTATATAGACAAAGATTACAAGCCCTATTTGAATTATTCAACACGGAAGTACAAAAATTAAAACAAAGTACCACGAAGATTTTCGAAGTATTCTTTCGAAGAAATAAATACCGTAGGTCTACAGGCCTAATTCCCATATCGGAGAACTCTCCTCCCGCCTTTTCGGTGTAACGACAGAGGAGGACCTAAATAGCCTAAGGGAAAGTGTAAGAAGGTTGAATAATGCCATGAACGTAACATTACACGTTCAGGAGATACAAGCCAGCGTAGCAAATTACCAGAGAGATAAAATTGATGTGATATCTAAGAGAATCTCAAAAACTGTAAACGTAATGAATTACTTAAGGAATGAAGTGGAATGCTTGATAATGGACGCGAGCTTAACTATGGTTTCACTCGATACAATTACCATGTCACTACTAAATTTGGCGACAGACGTCAGCAAATTCGAGTTTGCACTATTTGCCCTCACGGGAGGAACTTTGTCCTACGACCTAGTAGATCCATCTAGCCTAAAAAATATACTAGACAAAATAAAAACGCACCTAACGTTTGATTTACATTTGCCCATAGAACCAGAAATATCAAATTTATTCCATTACTATACTAAATTAAAAGTCCACGTCACGGAAATAAATGAACAGCTATTTGTGGTAGTAACAATTCCATTGATAAATCAACAATCCGTTTACGACCTGTACAAAATTTGACCTTCCCGGCTAACATAAAGAAGACGAATTCATTTATGACTATCACGCCCGAAGCAGAGTACTTGCTTATTGATCAAGATAGACGAAAATATGCCCTAGCCAATCCACAAGACTTAATAGAGTGCGTACCATTCAAAAACTTAGTATGCCAACTCACGTTACCTATTTATAATGTCAAGTCTGGATACTGCATGTTAGATATATTCTTGAAAGACACACAGCAGGAAGAAACACAGAACTCATGCGAAGCCGTAATAGGAAGTACTAAGCGAGAAGTATTCATACACCTTAGAAATGACCTTTGGTTATTCTCAGTTCCAAGAGAAACTGTCCGAACTTTGTCTTGTTACAATAATACAGAAAGAATAGACCCAAGTTACGAAACAGAATTACTATTACAAAATGTGGGTACGATAACCATAAAACAAGGGTGTCGACTCGTAATTAAAGAGTCAACCGTCCGAACGCCGTTAATTACAAAGAGCACAAAGATAATAAGTCCCAAAATAACTAACTTCAAGGCGATCAACCTGTCGTACACTATTCCCAATCTAGAAAGCGAGGAAATGAAAACCTCAATATGGTAAAAATAGAAAAAATTAAAGGGACAATAAGGCTTACAAAAATAAGAGAAGCATTAGATTCACAGATTCCCCTATTTACAAATGAAGACCAAAGATTGACGTATGTAGATAATAGATACGGATTGTTCTCGACCAATTTCTGGTGGAACATATTATTGGCCGTATGTTTCGTATTCGCAACCTCCCTGACCATAAGAACCCTATTGACTTTTAATTACGGAAAAGTCCTAAGAATAAGAAGACGAAAACCAAGAGAAGAACAAGGGGAAACAGCTGAAATGCTGAGGTTAAACCCGGAACCCCATGAGAACGTCTAAGCCAAGAAATAGAGAAGACATTAGAAAACGAGTGGGTAAAGAGGTCTCCATTCGTCCTTGTTATGTCTTGTTCCCTCATTGTAGTATCGTTTACTTAAAACCGTGTGGTTACGACGCTGCAACATGCGTTTCTTCAACAGCACGGACTTGCGTGAACAATGCAGGCATGAAATATGTTGTAAAATTTGACCTCAAACTTAATAATGTAGGGTAAATTATGTTTATTTAATAAGTATTGAAGAATTATAGGAGCCCTTTATCGATGTTTCCGTTCTCAAAACAAATTTGAAGACATCTCTTTTTTAAATTTTTAGATTTTCGTTGAGAGCACTAATATTAGTGTATTTATTTAATTCTGTCTCATAGCTTAGAAATTAATGTACCCAATCAACACGTGACTTATTTGAACTATGAGTGTTTACTTTAAAGAACGCGTGATTCCGCCTCGTTATTTTTATTACAGGAAGTAAATGGCAAAATGGTTATTGAGCATTACAATGAGCTGCCCAGTACAGATACGACCCAGTAGCATCTATTTTCATCATATCTCAACCAACGAAGAGTACTCACCATAGACTCCAGGCAATTTTTATCCCAGCTTCGTCTACGAAAACAACAGTTACCTTCGATCGTCGTTTCTTCGACCATGAACCATATTACGTATCAGGTAACACTATATTTGAAGTTTAATTCTGAGAACCCCAACGATCAATACAAGATAAACGATATTTAACGATATTTGAAATTAAATGATATTTAAAGACATTCAAAGATATTTGAAGCTGAAGTTAAGACAATTTGAAGTTTAATTCTGTTAACCCCATCGATCAGAACAAGATAAACGATATTTAACGATATTTGAATTTAAATGATATTTAAAAACATTCAAAGATATTTGAAGCTGAAGTAAAGACAATTTGAAGTTTAATTCTGAGAACCCCGTCGATCAGAACAAGATAAACGATATTTAACGATATTTGAAGTTAAATGATATTTAAAGACATTCAAAGATATTTGAAGCTGAAGTAAAGACAATTTGAAGTTTAATTCTGAGAACCAATTGATCAGAACAAGATAAACAATATTTAACGATATTTGAAGTTAAATGATATTTAAAGACATTTGAAGATATTTGAAGCTGAAATTAGAGACAATTTGAAGTTTAATTCCGAGAACCCCATCGATCAATACAAGATAAACGATATTTAACGATATTTGAAGTTAAACGATATTTGAAGATGTTTGAAGTTCAAGTTAAAGACAATATGTTAAAAGAATCACTATAGTTTGATGACAACCCATTCCAAATCCAAACTTCAATTACCCCGTGATTAACATAGGAATCACCGCAAAGACTAATCGACGCAAGCCACGAGCTAAAAATTTTATTAAAGGCACAAATGAATACAATTTTACGCGAGAATACATTCTCTATGTGCCTAAAAAAATCCTAAAAAATGATATGCTGAGAAGAAAAACACCAACACCTGTAGTGGGAAGCATCATTTCCCAGTTGACTATTAGAGAAAACTTGTCGTGTGAAGACAGTCAGGCTCGAACTGTTCCATGAAGAAACCATAACGTAAATGCTTCAAAATTTTTTGCCAAGACAAAAAGAGTGAAGGACAATAATTTACAACAGAAGGGTGTAGTACACTAAGGACTTGAAGGTGATCAATAGATGTGAATCTACAGGTTTTACTTCCTAATAACTTTTATAATTCAAAAATCCCAATAGTGAAAGTGTTTTAAAATTACCAGTGAACATGGTAAACACAATATTGTGTGTTTTAAATCGTTTTTGTATGTAGTGCTAGATATCCAGATAGTTCTGTGTAGCGTTGTCAAGCTATTCATTTAATGTAGCGTAGATAGAAAGTAGTGTACCATATAGACAAAAAAAATTAATGAAAAAAAAACTAATGTAAAGGTAGAATAGCCCCCACCTTGTTGGAAATGTAAAAGTAATCAGTGCTAGATATAGAAAAAAATCCTTGGTATAGTAGCTAACCTAGAACCATAAATAATCTTAGTCCGGTAGATGAATTTTAGATAGGGATGTAGAATAAAATAAGAAAAATAATAGAGAAAATTTTTAGCACTCCTAATGAGCAGTTACTAATGACGGGACGTCATTAATTGATGGGAAGGGTGATATGTACCATGAGTAAGATACGATGTATTAAAATACCAAAATAAAGTTCCTTCTTTCTAAAGATAATTCCGATTTCTTATAATTAAGCTAAATCTAGTTGCAAAAATGAAAAGTCCTTAATCAGCAAAGAGAAAAAGTGCAGTCACTTTCGCAGGAAGTTTAAACGGCAAAAAACCGTGTGAACGCTTGAATCATCAAAAATATTTAAAAGAATTCATTGGACGAAGGGCTCGCATCCTTGGGCCACGTGAGCCAATTGCGAGCCAGTCCTTACAGTGCAGGATGAAAGAACTGCGTTTGATAGTGCGGCAGAAGTGCTTTTTGAGATTATTCGTAAAGTTGAAGCAGGTCCATTGAGATAGAAGTCTTAAACTCTTTCATCTCGGTCACCATTATTGTCATTTGAAGTGACCTATTGCTGTGCACCTAAATATGTAAGTCAATAAATCTATTGCCTTTTTATCTGTGTTTGTTATATTTTATATGTCTAAATCTAGTCTGATAATAGATAATTAGTTCGTATGTCTCCAAGGTAAACGCTCCTAAAGGGAATCGGATCTCCAGATAACCCGAGAAAAAGAGGTCACGTTTACATGGCTGTACATTTCATTTTCACCAATAATTGAGCGTGGCGCAGGCCTTGTTGGCACAATCTCCAGCGCTATAAGCGGCGCTATTGGAGAATTTTCTATCACCACAAATATCAATCTTTTTATCGCTACACTTTTACGCACACAAAGCTCCGGACAGAATGAATGCTGGCGAGTGCAGGATGAGTGCAGGATCTGACGACTAAGAGCTGTAGTTTCCATGCACTACTATGTTTAGCGTTCAGATGTCGCGGCTGTACTTACAAGCGGTTTCTCAACATTTATGTAGACATTCCCCGTCTGAACGACTTTATGGTGGAAAATCTCCTCTCAGACCTGTACAATATTGATTTTAGTGCCCTACGAATAAAGTGCTTAAAAAATATATGTGAATTTGTTTATTAATAAAATAAATGTATATATATGACAATTTTTTTATTCATTAATTTAGATTTTTTCTTCTTTGGTGTATAGGCAACAGTCGTGAACCATTAATACTGGTAGATCATTTGAATTCACTGTATATTGATCTTGATTGCTTCAAAGTCAGGGTCATATTTTCTACAGTATAATGTAAATTTACTCTTGTCATATCTCTTTGTATAGTCAATGATACTATTTGCATTCATATTGTGAAATTCACGTGTTTCAATCTGTCTATTTGAAGCAATATCACATAGAGTGTTTTCAAATGGTGAATCACACTCAGTAACTGCCAAATAAAAATCACCAGGTTTATAGCCATAAAAGGCAGTGTCGTCACAACGATGACGTAGAAACCAAATTGTCTTGTTACCCCAATAGTTTGAATCGTAGACCTGATTCTTCCTCCCAAAATAATTTAAATTCACGACGATACCAATCTCGTAGAAATAAATAAAATCACGTTTGGGGTTCTTTCCAATTATACCGGGGTAAGTAGTCTCCCAATGATCACATTTGTCATAGTGGTAATTAGAGTATAGATGTCCTCTAGGGTGAAAGTCACAAATCTCTTCAAGACATGAATTACATACTTTAATTTGTACTGCATATCATCTATGTAATTTACAAGGATTACATAATTTGCACTTTTCATTATAGTCACCAACAATTGTACAATTCTCACATGATGACGAATTGCCAAGAGTGTACATGCATAGTGGACATGTATAGAACATTTTTTTGGTTTTCGATGTCATCTCTCTCACAGCTAAAGGGAAACTGATCCTTGTTCAATAGATTCAGTGGGAAATGAGAGTGGAGTAACTCTGTGACGTTACCTCTTTCGAGGAGGGAGCCATCTACATTGAATCTAGGCAATGTTTTCAAAAGCATATCCACAATATTATTCTGCTTTGTTTCAATTAATATATCAATAAATTGAGTATAAGCATTTGAGTCACATCGTAAAAGCTTCATACAGTAGTTCAATAGGTAAGAATCAGTTTTCATTTATTTCACTGTAATTTATTTTTATTTTCAATCCTGTAATAACTGGCAAAGAAAATATTTGTAATATAATTCGTGTTCAGTTAAGCGCCAAAGACGCAGTACGTTTTTTGTTTTTATTTACAGTTAAGGAAAGAGGCAGTATCCAAACTCTTGTTTGTAGTGAAACCTTATTCATCTTTAACTACTTTAGATAGAACTGATATATTAAACTGAATATATGATGTATAATGATATTATTTGCTCAAAGGTCATCAGTTCAAAATTTTACTATAGTTTTAATGTTTATTTTCAATATTATGTGCCAAAAAAAATATTTGTATTAAAATTAATTTTTTAGTTTCGGGCGAAAAAATAAAATTACATTAGGATGAAAGGAAGAAAAAATGTATTGAGCGTTTCGGACGAAAAAAAAAAACAAGTGTAAAAAAAAGTATTGGCTGACAGTGATGTGCACCGACATTTGGTAAGCTATGTGAAGGCGTTACATAAATTGTGTGACGCCATTTAATTAAAAAAAATTAAAAACGCTTAAAATGTTTTGGGTGAAAAAACCTTAATAAGTATTACGTGACAGTGATTTTTTGCACAGTCATCACATAATAGGTGTCGTTGAGTTACAAATGGGGATTCCCCCAAGGGTTCCTGTCACATGGTTACATAAAATTGCGTCAATTATGTTACACCTGCAGCGTTTGAAACGGGGTAAGTCGTGTGACGTCATTGGAGTCCAGAAGGGTGTGTCATGGGAGTCTTGCCAACTGTGTTCCCTTTAATTGAGCTGTTGACAGTGTTGCACAGTTATGGGGCTTGAGGGGCAGGTAGCTCCACTTATCTATGTGCTAAAAATGGTGGTTGCTAAGGGGAAATATTGGACATATTCCAGAAAAAATATGTGCTAAAAATTGCGGTTCCTAAGGGGAAATATTAGAATACCTGGAATTCCGGGAATCTTGCCAAGGCATGTAATGGGAATCTTGCCAGCCGACTTCTAGAAACAAGGTATGACCAGAATCTTGCCAGGGATGCCATGACTTACGACGGATGTCATGCGAAAAGGGATAGGGGTGTCATGACGTAATAAGGCATTTGTTTAACATCCTATGGGAAAAGGGAGGGCTAGCGTTTAGAAGCAGACTGGGGTACTACTAAAGGATGTCTTAGGGGGATGGGGCGATGTCAGAGGGGTGCCACAGAGCGGTAACAGTTTGGCATTGTTGCATGCAATGTCTTGGACTAGTATATTGTAGATCTTAAAGATAAAGACTAAATTCTAACATTCCTGTCTAAGAAACTATTTATTCCATTAAAAGTCCTTCAAAAGAACCACTTAATATGGTTTAAATGTCTTACTAATATCAGCTAATACTCTCAAAGTGAATTTTAAGGGGGCAGTGGTCCACCGTATATGGTCAGGATATTGTGAAATATTCATAAGTTTAAATCAAAGAAGACGAATTATTTTCCTTAAAATTTTTTAATAGGGCTTAAATATGCATGTAATATCACCCATATCCCCCTGTTACTGTATGCTAGGTTCTTTTTTATATACTACAATAAGTCCCTTTTTACCTGTTTATCTTAGTTCCTTTAACTGTTTTTTCTGTGTTTTTAATGTTAATCTAAGTTGGTTTTTATTAATAAAACTTTCATTTACAAGTTCTGTGTTTTCAAGATGTATTGTTTATGACGATATCTGTGATTACACAATTTTGGCATCCCGTTAGTCTGATTGCTATTAATACTTTGAGAGCAAATGTTTCTGAAAATAAATATTCTTCAAGAGCTTGTCAAATTTTGACACTAACACGTCGTTCTAGCGTGTGGAAAAAATAGGGAATCTTAAGTGTTGTGCATTAGGTTAATTTTAGAATATAATGATATAATTAGAAAAATAATTAGTATATATGTATATATGTATGTATGTATGTATGTTCTTGAAAACGGTTCCACAATCGTTAAGAGCCTTAAGTTTGGTTTTTCAAATGACGTCATGTAGTTAAAAATTACAATGACTTTATGCACTTAAATTTAACGATGACGTTATGCATGATGCCGTTAATGTTACCGAGGTTTTAGGTTACATTGTAAGACCTGAAATTTGCATTTCTAATTAATTTGCTGGTAGTTAATTGAAATAACTCCCCAAAATAAGTTTTTCATGGAAACATAAAGAAACTTATTACAAAAAAAAATGATCAAAATTAATTAATGGTTTTTTATCTAATTAATGATTTAAATAATATACCGAGCGTGTAACTACCACAAATCAGCATCAATAAATAAATGAAGCCCAAAAAGAACAGAAATCACATTAAATAACCGAGTAAAACTCAAAACGAGAAGAAATTAACACGATTAAGGCTCACAGCGCTTATGGTTTCTCAAGGCCAGAACATAATTTGGACTTTAATGAAAAAATACGAATAAATTTGCATTTTCAGTTTAATATACAGATGCTCATATTTATCCTTTAAAATCGTAATAATTTTTTTATTTCTGACTTGGTTGTTTTTGACTCGGTTGACTCTTGTCAAAAAATACTCGGTTATGTTTTGATTCGGTTATTTAATTTTTGACTCGGTTATTTGTTGTAATTTCTGTTAGTTTTGGATTTAAGTTATTTATTTATATTGATTTGTGGTAGTTTAGTTGGGGTTCAAACCCAAAAACCTGCACTTGAAGTTTAGCGGCCACCAACCATTCCATAAAAACCTTATACATTCCCAAGGCACAACTTTCAACCTTTGCTCCAGGACTCTTGAAGATTTGCCAAACCTAGGGGAATTGTTATATGTGAAATTACAGGTTTAGGGGAGTTGTTCCAGTAAAAATTGCAGGTTTTTGGTCTTCAGCAATGATAATCAAATCAGAGTTTTCCTATGCTTTATCAGCATAATGGAACCATTTCCCTAGTGGTTAAACAGGGTAAAGAAGGTAATTATCCTTTTTTACAATTGAGGAAATTGTACACGTTCCACAGCGACTAAAGAAGACATAGTTTTCCTGTTATATTACTGTGAAAAGGGCACATGTCCTGTGCATTTTCTCTAAAAGAGGCTCATTTTATCCATCTCTTTCAAAATATTTGAGTTTGTGTTCTACACAATAGTAAACGTTTTTTTTTCTTCGTAAATTAGATAATTCAAAAAGAGTGAAGAACAGTGCATAATGTACATCAGCTGTGATGAAGGAAGGGTCGTGGGTCCTTGTGTGGGTGGAAGAAGAGATGCCAGATTGCTAAAAGAGATAAGTTCAATAGCATAATTTTCTAAAGAATCATAAGCATTTATATGAAAATAAGAAGCAGTGTGGGACTTCTAAACTAACATCAAAAACGCCAATTTAGATTAGTTTAAGAAAATTTTGATTTAGTGAGACAGATAATCCAATTTATTTTTCTCCAAGATTCATTCAGTAATTTCCGCTTTTGTGTGAAAAAAAGTCTCTATTTCAATGAATTAGAGAGAATTTAATGCCCATGTGCCTTTTCAATTTCATATCCACAGTTTCTGGTTAAGCACTATCTAAATTAGGTATACAAAACACAAGTTATTTAAAGACCAACGAAATTACCAATTTCAAGATACTTCCAGCATTGGGTGTCAAAATTCTGACCATTTTTTTTACCATTTTTTACTACCACTGCTATCAACTCACCGCAGCATCAAACCGCCTTAGGCCAACACAGCTACACACACTCCTCCTCTATCCCAATCTATTCGAAGCCTCCCTTTTTTTAAACCCACCCACGAAGTTACCCTTTCCTTTAAATCTTTCTTTATGACATCCTCCCAGACGAGGACGATCTGCTTTCCGTTTAACCCTAGAAAGTTGGCCGAAAAGAGAAATCTTCGGCAATCTGTCATCGTTCATCCGTACAACATGCGCTAGCCATCTCAACCTTTCTTTTATTATAGCCCTAGAGAGCAGTATTGAACAACATTTTTCGTATAGTCTATTGTTTGAAATATGGTCCGTCAGCCGGAAAACATTTCTCTGGAAAACATCTAGCAAATGTTCATCCACTTTTCGGAGCGCCCATGCTTCAGAGCCATATTTGACCACTGTCATCACTGTAGCTTCTAATATTCTAATCTTGGTTTGCAGACTTATCCTTCCTATTCTTCCAAAAAAAATTTAAATGTGAAAAAAACACCCTGAGCCTTGGCTATTCTACTATTAACATCTGAACTGCTCCCACCATCATCACTAATAATACTACCAAGGTAAATAAAGCTGCCCACCTGATCAATCTTTTCATTACCCAACGTCACCTTTTCATCTTCACTTATTCCAGGATTTTAGTGACTTAGTCTTCTTAACATTAATTTTCAAAGCTATTTTAGCACCCTGAACTCGCAAAAACTCTAAGACTTCATTCGTTTTGCTCACACTTTCATCTAGGATGCTTAAATCATGAGCATAATCTAAGTCCAGGAGACTTTTTCCTCCCCATTTGAATCCATGGTCTCCTATTGCCTTTTCAGTGCTCCTTAAGACAAAGCCCATCAAAAAAATCCAAATGAAGGGGGAAAGAACACAACTCTGCTTAACTCCTGGTTAATACAAAACCAGCTGCTAACCTCATTTCCTACCTTAATCACAGCAGTGTTATTCTCGTACATAGCACTAATCATTTTAATGTATTTGTCCGGTATACAATACAAGGATAAAACCTTTGTTATAGCTCCTCTATCAAAAGAATCAAACGGTTACTCATAATCTATAAAACTAAGGACCAAAGGTGTTTGAAAACTCAGGCACTTCTCAATTATTAGCCTAAGAGTAAAAATTTGGTTGACAAATCCTCTACCTTTTCTTAAATTAAATTAAAAAAAACAAGTTTTTTAAACTGAAAGTAAGGAGCGACATTAAAACTTAAAACGAACAGAAATTATTCCGTATATGAAAGGGGCTGTCCCCTCCTCAACGCCTCGCTCTTTACGCTAAAGTTTTTTATTGTTTTAAAAAATAAAGTTGTGAGACAGAGTCAAACTTTAGCGTAAAGAGCGAGGCGTTGAGGAGGGGACAGCCCCTTTCATATACGGAATAATTTCTGTTCGTTTTAAGTTTTAATGTCGCTCCTTACTTTCAGTTTAAAAAACTTGTTTTTTTTAATTTAATTTCTGATGGTTTTTTAGTTAATGCAGCTTTTATTTGCATAAAAATTTTACTTTTCTTTTGCTAAATGGATGTCTTTACAAATTAACTTACGTAACTAACTTCTATATTCGTATATTTTTCTTCTGGCAAAAAATACAAAGTTGCAGATTTTTGCAGATATGAGCTTGAAACCTATGTAATAGGGTTTTCTGATACGCTGAATCTGACGGTGTGATTTTCATTAAAATTCTTTCACTTGCAGGGGATGTTCCCCCCCTCTTTAAAAAATCGAGTAAATTTTCTCAGGCTCGTAGCCTTTGATGAGTAATACTAAACTTAATAAAATTTATATATTTAGGATCAGCATTATAAACACATTCTTTTGATACATTTATTGACATCAAAGTTTCGTTTTTAAAAGTTTCGATTACTATTGAGCCGTATCGCTTGTTTTTTTATTGTTTTTTTTTTATTACGTATATGTTATTACTTATATGAAGGGGTTCTCCCCTTAGTCAATACCACGCTCTTTACGTTAAAAGTTAAAAAAAATTTTGATTCACAAACCCCTGAATCACAAAGGCCGTTTAATTAGAATAGATAGCTCTTTTGAAAACACTAAAAAAAAACTGTAGCGTAAAGAGCGAGGTATTGACTTGGGGGAAAACCCCCTCACATACGTTATAATTTCTGTTCGTTTTAAGTTCTAATATTCCTTCTTACATTTCAGTTGAAAAAACTTGTTTTTTTTATTTAACTTCTGATTGTTTCTTAAATAATGCTTGGAAATCCGGCGCCCCCTTCATAGAAGTGTCCCTTACCCCAAAGAAACATCCTCCACGGAAATATTCTCCAGAGTAATCCCCTCCTCTAGCCCCCCCCTCCAGAAAAAATCCTTCCTGAAAATGGTTGTATACTTCCCAATAACCAATAAATAATGCTGGCAAGTCCGGCGCCCCCTTCATGGCAATTTCCCTTCCCCCATGAAAACTTCCTTCATGGAAAGATCCTTCCATATAGCCCCCGACCCTCTCCTTCCCCCACCTACCAGAAAAAATCTCCTCTGAAAAAGTTGTATACTTCCCAATAACCAATACTATATGTTAACATTGAGTAAAGTTCATAACTTTCAGCCCTCCCCCTGGGGGCTTCGAGGGATTAAGTCATCCTAAAAGACATATTTATCATATTTTCGACCATGCTGAACAAAATGGCTATCTCAAAATTTTGATCGGGTGACTTTGGGAAAAAAATGAGCGTGGGAGGGGGCCTAGTTGCCCTCCATTTTTTTTGGTCACTTAAAAAGGGCACTAGAACTTTTAATTTCCGTTCCAATGAGCCCTCCCACGATATTCTAGGACCACTGGGTCGATACGATCACCCCTGGGGAAAAAAAAAAAAAAAAAACAAACAAACAAACAAACAAATAAACACGCATCCGTGATCTTTCTTCTGGCAAAAAATGGAAAATTCCACATTTTCGTAGATAGGAGCTTGAAACCTCTACAGTAGGGTTCTCTGATACGCTGAATATGATGGTGTGATTTCCATTAAGGTTCTATAACTTTTAGGGGGTCTTTCCCCCTTTTTTCGAAAATCAGCCAAATTTTCTCAGGCGCGTAACTTTTGATGGGTAGCACTAAACTTGATGAAAGTTATATATTTGAAATCAGCATTGAAATCTGATTCTTTTGATATATCTATTGGTATCAATAACCCGTTTTCTAGAGTTTCGGTTACCATTGAGCCGGGTCGCTCCTTACTTACAGTTCGTTACCACGAACTGTTTGATCACACTGTTCTTTCCTTAAAACTTTGTCTACGACATCTCTCAGTCTAAAAAGTATCATATTACTAAGTCATTTACTACCTACGGAGACCAGACTAATGCCTCGATAATTTCTTACCATCGGCAAAGGCAATTCTGTTTCCAATGTGATTAACACAAAATGAGCAAAGTATAATGAGTAGAAACGAAACTCGCCAGATACCCCATTTCAAGTTTACATAACTTACATAACAGTTTACATAACAAGTTTACATAACTAACATCACTTTTAAGGATCAAAAACCGCTTGGGGGAATATATTCCCGGATTATATTGTGATCATCAGGTTCGATTTGACGAGAAAGTGTTTTCAGATTGTGCGAAATAAATATTTCTTGGAGGTATCACGGTCCTAACGTCTGGACTATTTTATTTTTTGACGGTAGAAGCTGATTGTAAACACAGTTGGATTGGAATGGACTTCAAACATAATATAACATTGGACTTCAAACATAATAATAATATAACATTAAATATAACAGTCCAATAATATAACATTGGACTTCAAATTTAATATATGACAAAATACCGCTGTAAGATGTAAAACAAAGAATATCTTCCGCCGTTTTGCACGGGAGAAAAAAGGGAGAAACCTGATCCCTGGCCATCCTAGCCTGCAATACAATAACAAATGTATTAACACATACCCATTAAAAAGATTAATCCAGTTATCAACGTCAAGCAAGATTTGACAAATGTCAAGAAAGATTTCGACATAACCGATATCATCGGCTATGTTGACTTTGCGAGTAAAAGGAATGTAATCACTCGGTGAATCTTCAGCTAAATTAGTCAGTTTTTTCAATTTGTGGTTTTGATGCGACAACATACGTGGATTTATTTCTTTCCGAATGGAATAGTGTATAATGTTGGTTAACTGGATTTTGATTACTTCGACGTTGAAAGGAATCTTCAGCTTTATGATCAGAATCAGCAAGTTCCTCGTCGCCTTCTGTACAAAATTTGTTCAATTCTTTTCTTTGTGACATTCCATAGAAAAATGCTTTCAGAAATGAATCTCTTCGGGTTGCCAATGCAACTGTTGGTAATCGCTGTTGGTTCATCCTTGCAATTTCGTAGTAAATCATTAACGTTAAAGGTATTTAAACTATTTTCCAAAAAAATGTCTGTCCAACTTCTTTCTTTTGTCTTTAATTTTTCTGTCCAACTTTTTACAATATGCAGATGCTGCTTTTCCGTCTGTTTGTTGTTTCAAAGTTGTCTCAAAATAACACTGACTCTCTGGATTGCCTAAACTATTAGTCGAATTTCTCAATTCGGGGTGTAGAAATACTTCCACGGTATTGGTCACTTTTACATCGAAGATGTTGACGGTAGTTAGTTTAACCAATATTGCTGCTATTATTATTATTATTATATAGCTTACAATTATTTTCATATATTTTTGATAAATTGGGTCCTTGACTTTTTCCTGTGAGTTGAAGTAGTGGAAATTAGAAATCTCCAACTTTTGCCTCAATCGATATGCCAATATCGAAAAAAGTTGTAATAATCAAGTCCTAGTTGCTCCTGCATTTCTATTTCTGCTATTATTGATAGAAATAGGCTAGATCTTAAAAGATTCTTGACACGAAGATTCTCTGCGAAGAAATATCGGAGAAGTGCAGTTTTATAAATATCAAAAAATGCAACATAAAATAAAAGAATGTTTATTATAGCACTATACAGCAAAAATACCACGCTCAGACGTCTACTCCATCTCCCCAGTTTAATTTGACATATTTGACACGTGTCAGACCCAGATATCAAAAGCCATTTCGTCAGGCAAGTTTTGTGGGTATAAGCCATACTTCCTTTACAATTGCAAGGGCAGATTAATGGTTCGTCACTTTCCGATTCCATACAAATTCGACAAGCCTTGCTATTTGACATATTCATCATTGTGTCTTAATTAAAGATTTGAATTCTGTTGATCTCTTGATTAAAACATATGAATATATTCTCTTCAAATTCAGTTAATATATTTGTACCAGAGATTCAAAACAACATTTGAATTTTAGGGATAACCAAAGCTTAAAAAAAAGAGATTTTTGCTATTATGCATTTGGCTAAAAATTAAATCGAGGAAGAATAGCTTTTTTTTTAGCTAATTTAGGAATGGTAACTATGATTATGATCCTGGTTGCAGCAGTAGATACAACCTACTAAGGGTTGGACAAAGAATAAAAAACGACCAAAAAATGTCAAGTGAGAAAATATTGCCATTACTTGCTAATTTAGGAATAGTAACTTTGATTTCAATCCAGGTTGCAGCGGTAGGTGCAACCTAGTAAGGGTTGGACAAAGAATAAACAAGTTTAAGAAACTAAAATTTAGAAAAATTGCCATTTTTAGCTAATTTAGGAATAGTAACTATGATTTTAATCCTAGTTGCAGCGGTAGGTGCAACCTAGTAAGGATTGGACAAAGCATAAATCACGTTTAAAAAAGAATGAAAAGAGAGAAAAAATTGCCTTTTTTTAGCTAATTTAGGAATAGTACTTGCGATTTTGATCTTGGTTGCAGCGGTAGGTGCAATATAGTAGCCTAAGAAAATGTGCAATCTTTGTAGCGTTAAGAAAAATGACAAGTGAGAAGAAATTTCCAGTTTCAGCTGATTGAGTTTGGCTACCACAAATTAGCATTATTAAACAACTAAAATCTGAAACGAACAAAATCACAATAATAGCCGAGTAGACATCAAAACGAGTAGATATTAGCATTTTTAGGGCATACAACCCTTATGCCTTCTCAAGGTCAGGACATATTTGCAGTTTTGCACTATGCTATTGTGCTGGAATGTTTTTTCTTTTAAATATTTTCACTTATATTTACTTTTATAAATCAAAATTTTTGAGATTATAATGCATAACTAAGAGCTTATGCATATTAAACTGGCAATGCATATTCATTTGTATTTATACAGTAATGTGGCAATTATTTTTGGCCTTGAGAGGGCATAGTGGTTGTGAGCCCTAATTATGTTAATTTCGCTCGTATTGAGTTTGACTCGGTTACTTATTGTAATTTCTGTTCGTTTCGGAATTCATTTATTTATTAATACTGATATGTGTTTGGTTTGCGCTCGGTACATTCTCACAGTTGCGTAGTGAAAAATATGATTTTACAAAGGCACCTCTTCTAATTTAAGGCCCATAAGAAAAGGCTCAAATTGTCCGCGTTTAAAACGCATGCGACAGTGAGAATCTAGACATAGAAGGCTGCCACGTCCCGATTGCATATATATATATATATATATATATATATATATATATATATATATATATATATATATATATATATATATATATATATATATATATATATATATATATATATATATATATATATATATATATATATATATATATATATATATATATATATATATATATATATATATATATATATATATATATATATATATATATATATATATATATATATATATATATATATATATATATATATATATATTATATATATATATATATATATATATATATATATATATATATATATATATATATATATATATATATATATATATATATATATATATATATATATATATATATATATATATATATATATATATATATATATATATATTCTGTAAAAAATTGGAAGTTCTAGACACACCTCTAAGCATTTCTACCGGAGCCCTCTGACGACACGGCATCCATAGTAAAAATTGTGTTGGATTTTTAAAAGCATGCCCTGTGACGTCATGGTACATACCCCTTTTCTGAACAACATGCCTTGTTTTCTGTGCAAAATTCCCCTCTACATGTCCAAACATGCATCCTCAGGTGGTTGAAGCCATATTGTTGTCCCCCACGATGTTTTTTCTAGACGCTTGTACGAAATCATGTCCAAACATGCCTCCTAGCTAGCAAGACTCCCCTACGTTGCTTTTCTATTAAAAGCCTAAGAGGGATTTTCAAGGTGTCCCCTTCGATCCCTGAGTGTTCTGGGAACTCTTTAAATACCCAGGGTAAAAGCGATTTTGCATTAGCCTCAAATATTCAGTTGATGGCGTCACAAGTATCTAAAATTATGGAGAATTCCTACAATGAAGTAAGTGCCTTTCTTTAGTAGCTCCCCTCCCTTCTGCTTTGCTCTGTTTATAATTATTTTAAAGAATAAAATACGCTCTTTTTACCATGTAAAAACCAACTCCTCCTCCGTTCATTTGAAAAAACAATCCTTTCAAAAAGAATTATTCTTTATTCAAAAAAGATACTTTTCTGCAGTCCCTTTCTTCCTCAACGCATTTAAAGCCTTGGCATAGTATTCAACAAATGTGTCAAAATGTTTCGTGCTTAATATAAATTAACAAAACATGTGTGGATAAGGCTGATATTCCTGTAACCCTAAATTTTCTTTTTAGAATTCCCCCCCCCCCCCCCCCCCCACCCCCCATTGAAAAACAGCAAGGACCAATAATAGTAATAATAATAATTTATTTATTACCTACTATAAAAAAAAGAAGTGGAGTCCATCAAGAACAAAAAAAAAGCAAACTCGCGCACTTAACAATTATTTACATAAAACGACGTAAATTATGGTGCGCAGTAAGACCTGCGGATAACAACAAGTTTTCCGCAAACATAGTAACTTTTTCCCGTAAATCAGTGAGGCTGAATCGCAATTAGATGCCGGTTCTGCAACCAAGTAGGGAGGTACAAAAGGTACCGAGAAAATTTAAAATAATAAGTCCTGATAGATTTTCAGATCTTTAGGCTTCAGAATTGGAAGAAAACCAGATAAAAAAGAATAGAATGATCGCAAAATAAAGAATACAATTTCCCAAGCACTTTTCAATTGTACGGGTCGGTCGAAAACAGGATCAGCCGCTTTGTGGCATGTTTGAAACAGGTTTTTGTGTGGCATGGCCGCATAGAAACAAAAATGAATTTCTTGTCGAAAAGGGGCATGTTTAAGAGCTGACGTCACAAGACTTGTTTTGTTTTTAAAGCTAATACGAAGGTGATGACATGCCAATTCTAAACCAAAAACGACTCTATCGAAATGTGGCACGTATAGGCATCATGTCAAAAAACTGGTTTTTGTTCTATAAGCTAATATGAAACCAATGGCAAAAGTTCATTTGCATTGAATAATTAAGGGTTTGCTGGAATTCAGTGGTAGAGTAAGTACTTTGAAATAAAGATGGCAGTGAGAGATAAACCAATTTGTTTTCGAGTTTTACAAAGCGTTAATTTGAGTGAGTGGCCTATAATACACAAGAAACAAAATTGTTTTCCGCTAGGGAAAATAAAAAAACAAAACCAAATAAAAATATCAAATTTGGAAAGTCTTATTTCCCACTGGGGGTATTTTCTGGAGGGGGGGTATTTTCTTAGGGATATTTTCTGGTGAAGTATTTTCCACGGGGCTATTTTCCATGGAGGGGGTAGAACTATTTTCTTGAGGGGGTATTTTTTAGGGTGGTAAATACTGGGAGGAGGGGGGGGGTAAACTCCTAGAACCGGGTGAACCAAGTTTAAGCAAGCAAGGTAAAAGTAGAGTTAGAAGCAAAACTTAAAAATTATTTGAATTTATTTCTACCCATGTTTGGCTCAATGGAGCTCTTTACGTTTATTTGAAAAATTTGTTTTGTGGAAAAAGTCTTTAAAATTAATTTGTGTTCGTTCTTTATTGACATTAAATAAAAAAAAACTTTTCCACAAAATAATCTTTCAAAGGAAGGCCTCTCAATTACTTGGACTATCTGTCTTGGCTTTTCTCTGTTCTTGATTCAACCTATGCAACCTATTGCAAAATACTGATAACTTCAATTCAAAATCAAAAAACTAGAAATGAACTCCATTAAACTAAGAATGAGCGAAATAGAATGAAATGACCTGTCAAGCATAAGACTATTACCAATCATCCTCATTAAATAAATGAAACCCAAAACGAACAGAAATTAAATAAATAACCGAGTCAGAGTCAAAACGAGCAGAAATTAACATGAGTAGGGCTCAAAACCCAGGGGCGTAATTTGATGTGGGGCATGGAGGGGAACTACCTCTTCAGAACCAAAGCCCTCCCTCGACCTCAGTCTGCCCCTCGCCCCAGCAGAAGCTACTACCAATCATCCTCATTAAATAAATGAAACCCAAAACGAACAGAAATTAAAATAAATAACCGAGTCAGAGTCAAAACGAGCTAAAATTCTGCTCATTTTGGGGTTTAATGTTACTCTCTACTTTCATAGCAACAGCGTACACCAGAAGCATTCCCAGAAATCATAAGGGAGTACATATCAATTTGGCATTTTTGTTTATTTTTTTCGTTTCCGTTGCACCCCCCCCCCAAACAAAAATATTCACTGTCATTTTCACTTAATTTGGATAACTTGGCTCCAGCTTTATCACCACCCCCCCTTCCCAGGATTTTGAAGAAATTACGGCACTGTAAAAACTCCTATGCATTCCAAAGGTCAGAACATACATAGCACTTTACTAAAATTAAATTTAAAAAAAACAAGTTTTTTTTTTACTGAAAGTAAGGAACGACGTTAAAACTTAAAACGAACAGAAATTATTCCGTATATGAAAGGGGCTGTGCCCGATTTTCGACTATGTTGAATAAAATGGCTATCTCAGAATTTTAATTGGGTGACTTCAGAAAAAAAAATGAGCTCGGGAGGGGGCCAAGTTGCCCTCCAATTTTTTTGTTTTATTTCATTAGAATTAATGACACTCCACTTCTCGCGTGTGTACCTAGATTCTAAACAAGTACCGTTGTTTCTTATGAAAAAGAAAGCACGAACTTGACAGCTGACAGTTAAAATTTGGGATTTGCAGGTTGCACAAAATATCTTCAAAGTTTTCCAATAACAAATCCTATCTGTAAGCAGTGGACAAATTATTAACTTAAAAAGGCCCTTCAACTTCTACAATAGAATCCTGTGAGTATTCTGCAGTTTGGGAGGGAGGGGGATATCTCAAATGGTGTATTTTAATGCCAAAACATCACAGTTCTAATTGAACCATCAGATAAATACAGAATTAGTTCTAAGTGAGAGACAAGGGCATTGCGGGAGTAAAAAAACGATGTATAATCACCAGGGCCATAACCAGAATTTTTATTTTTTGGGGGATATGTTTTGTTTGAGGAGGGGACAAAAGAAACTTTAAGAAAAGAATTAAAATTTGATTCTTTTGATGTATCTACTGGTATCAAAAATCCGTTTTTTAGAGTTTCGGTTACCATTGAGCCGGGGTCGCTCCTTACTTACTGTTCGTTACCACGAACTGTTTGATATATTTTTTGGGTTATTCAACTATGCTGGACAGAATGGCTATCTCAAAATTTTGATCAGACGAAATTGGGAAAAAAAAAAAAGGCGTGGGAGGGGGCCAAGTTGCCCTCCAGCATTTTTGGTCACTGAAAAGGGCACTTTAACTTTTAATTTCCGTTCGAATGAGCTCTCTCTTGATGTTCTAGGGCCAATGGGTCGGTACGATTACCCCTGAAAAAAAAAATAAACACGCCTCCGTGATCTTTCTTGTGGCAAAAAATACAAAGTTGCAGATTTTTGCAGATATGAGCTTGAAACATATGTAATAGGGCTTTCTGATACGCTGAATCTGACGGTTTGATTTTCATTAAAATTATTTCACTTGTAGGGGATGTTTCCCCTCTCTTTCAAAATTCAGGCAAATTTTCTCAGGCTCGTATCCTTTTATGAGTAATACTAAACTTAATAAAATTTATATATTTAGAATTAGCATTAAAAAAAGTTTTTAAAAGTTTTGATTACTATTGAGCCGTATCGCTTGTTTTTTATATTGTTTTTTTTTTTTATTACGTATATGTTATTACGTATATGAGGGGGTTCTCCCTTAGTCAATACCACGTTCTTTACGCTAAAGTTAAAAATTTGTTTAAATCACAAATCCCTGAATCACAAAGGCTGTTTAATTAGAATAAATAGCTCTTTTGAAAGCACTAAAAAAAAACTATAGCGTAAAGAGCGAGGTATTGACTTGGGGGTGATCCCACTCATATACGTAATAATTTCTGTTCGTTTAAGTTCTTATGTTGCTTCTTACTTTCAGTTGAAAAAACTTGTTTTTTTTTTGATTTAATTTCTGATCGTTTTTAAATAATGCTGGGAAATCTGGCGCCCCCTTCATAGAAATGTCCCTTACCCCAAGGAAACATCCTCCACGGTAAGATTTTCCCGAGTAACCCCTCCTCCTGCCCCCCCCACCAGAAAAAAATCCGTCATGAAAATGTCTGTAAACTTCATAATAACCAATACAATATGTAAACAATGGGCAAAGTTCATAAATTGCAGCCCTTCCCCTGGGGACTGTGGGGGATTAAGTCATCCTAAAAGACATATTTATTAGATTTTCGACTATGTTGAACAAAAATGGCTATCTCAGAATTTTAATTGGGTGACTTCGGAAAAAAAAAAAAAAAATGAGCGTGGGAGGGGGCCAAGTTGCCCTCCAATTTTTTTTGTTTTATTTCATTGGAATTAATGACACTCCACTTCTCGCGTGTGTACCTAGATTCTAAACAAGTACCGTTGTTTCTTATGAAAAAGAAAGCACGAACTTGACAGCTGACAGTTAAAATTTGGGATTTGCAGGTTGCACAAAATATCTTCAAAGTTTTCAATAACAAATCCTATCTGTAAGCAGTGGACAAATTATAAACTTAAAAAGGCCCTTCAACTTCTACAATAGAATCCTGTGAGTATTCTGCAGTTTGGGAGGGAGGGGGATATCTCAAATGGTGTATTTTAATGCCAAAACATCACAGTTCTAATGGAACCATCAGATAAATACAGAATTAGTTCTAAGTGAGAGACAAGGGCCTTGCGGGAGTAAAAAACGATGTATAATCACCAGGGCCATAACCAGAATTTTTATTTTTTGGGGGATATGTATTGTTTGAGGAGGGGACAAAAGAAACTTTAAAAAAATGTATCTGGATTACTTTTTGGTCTGCATTCTGGAATATTTCTGGTCTACGCTGTTATCATGAAATGAAATTAGAGTATCATTAAATCCCAAAATAAGCAGGGATCTATTACATATGGAAGGGGGACTGCCCTTCGTCATCTGCAACTCCACCTTGTGATCACTGATACTCTGGAGGATGCTGATTAGATCAGCAATTGAGAGCTCTAGTCCAGGGGCGGATCGATAGCAAAATATTGGTGGGAGGGGTGGGGCAATGTGACAAAAGCGCCAATGAGCAAAATCTTTGGGGGGGGGCAATTTGACAAAGGGGCCAATAATTGACCAAATATACAAGTTTATTCTAAAGGAAGAGTGAAAAAAAAACAGGGAAAGAGGACGCCAGAAAATCGTGGGGGGGGGGTTGACTTCAACAAAAATTTTACACGGGGGGAAGTTTGCCTGAATTCATAAGCAAAATTTACTCATTTACCTCATGAGAAGTAATCCATGAAGAACTATCATCAGTAATAATTCTCTGCTGTAAAATTTTTCCACACAAGAAACTTCCTGTTGGAGGGGAAGGACCTTTGAAAAATTTTCAACATAGAGGTGATTTTTGGTATGAATTAAAAAAAAGATCATAAATAAAGTTAAAAACAAGTATTTTTTCGAGTTAGATTACGTTCAGAAGAATTTTTCGTCCAGAATAGTGAACAAGATTTTTTTTTTTTTTTGGGGGGGATGGGCATTTGCAGTAAGCATGAACTCTTACGAGGTAAAATTCATGGGGGTACTATCTTGCGCGTGGGAACTCTCCTTGGGGGAGTTTTCCTTTGGGAAATTGCCATGAATGGGGAGGTGTGTGTCTCGTTAATATTCGAAAAAAGATCAGAAATTAAATTTTAAGAAAAACTATTTTTCAACTGAAAGCACGGAGCAACACTAAAAACTTAAGAAAAAAAAACAGAAATTAATATATTTGTGCGGTGCCTCCTCCTCAATACCCTGCTCTTTACGGTAAAGTGAAACCTTTTTCCTAAGTCTTAAAAAGGGCCTCCTGAATCAAATTTCCAGTTAATAGTGTTTGACATGTGAAAGTTTGCTAAGCATTAGAGATTTTCAGGGCAAGTTTATTCAAATTTTAATTAAGAACTACTTTTTAACCAACCCTTTAGATTAATAAAATACCGTTTGCAAGAATTCTTATTGAAACAATCTGTTTTGGTATTTTATTGGAACAACACAAACAGTGGAAAATATCCCCCGCCAAACTTTTCATAAATTAGTGCTACCGGTCACTGATTTTCACTGCGAAGGACACATTAAAACCTGTATATGGGATAATCTGCAGTACCTGCAAATATTTATCTAGATCTGTGAACGTTTGACACATCCAAAATGAGACTTCAAAATAGCACTTAAAAATAAGAGATTCGCGTCTCATATGCCATCTTCTATTCAAAGTACAAACTCCATAACTCGTAATGAGCAGACCCATATATACGATGGATATGTCTTTGTATCCTTGGCAAAAGCCAAAACAAGAGACATTCAAGTTTTGTGACAGAAAACCAGTTTTTTACGTAATGCCTAAACGTGCCGCATTTCCATAGAGTCATTTTTGGTTTAGAATTGGCATGTCATCACCTTCGTATTAGCTTACGAAACAAAACAAGTCTTGTGACGTCAGCTCTTAAACATGCCCCTTTTCGACAAGAATTCATTTTTGTTTCTATGCGGCCATGCCACACAAAAACCTGTTTCAAAACATGCCACAAAGCGGCTGATCCTGTTTTCGACCGACCCCAATTGTACCTCCCTCTATTTGCAACAATTTTGAATATCCTATCTGAATTTTCTTTTGTCATTAGAAACTGTAAAAGCCCGAAGTGTTTTGAGATTATTGGTAATATGAAGACCAAGCCAATAAAAAGAATAGACACAGGGAATAGAGAAAAAACCACAGTTAAGAGAGAGACTCGGACTATAATTAAATGAAGTATATTCGCACTTATCAACGTTCAACACAAGCACAATCTGTCTGAAGTGGTCTGAGAACCAGCTGACAGAATGTGAGAGCCCAGCCCTAGAAAGAATGACAAGGAGAACATCGTCTGCATAAGCAAGATACGCGACTTCAATTCCCAGAAATAGCCCTAGAGAGCGGTATTGAACGACATTTTCGTATAACCTATTGTTTGAAATACGGTCAGTCAACCGGGTACCCAGAACAATCCTTAAGCAATTTCTCTGGAAAACATCTAGCAAATCTTCATCCGCTTTTCGGAGCGTCCATGCTTCAGGGCCATATTTAACCACTTTCATCACTGGAGCTTCTAATATTCTAATCTTGGTTTGCAGACTTATCTTCCTATTCTTCCAGACTTTTTTTTAACTGTGAAAAAACACCCTGATCCTTGGCTATTCTATATTTAACATCTTAACTGCTCCCAAAATCTTTTTTAATAATACTACCAAGGTAAGTGAAGCTGCCCACCTCATCAATCTTTTCATTACCAATGTCACCTTTTCATCTTCACTAAATCTTAGCTTTAGTGACTTAGTCTTCCTAACATTAATTTTTAAACCAATTCTAGCACCCTTAACTCGCAAAACCTCTAAAACTTCATTCATTTTGCTCACACTTTCATCTAGGATACTTTTTCCAAAGACTTTTGGAAAAAGACTTTTGGAAAAGTCTCCTGGACCCTTTCCAAGAGTCCAGGAGACTTTTTCCTCCCCATTTGATTCCGTGGTCTCGCATTGCCTTTCAAGTGCTCCTTAAAACAAAGTCCATCCAAATAATCCATACAAAGGGGGATAGAACACAACCCTGCTTAACTATTGATTTAATACAAAAACCAGCTGCTAACCTCAATTCTTACCTTAACCGCAGCAGTGTTATTCTCGTACATGGCACTAATCACTTTAATGTGTTTGTCTGGTATACCATACAAGGATAAAATCTTTACTAAAAACTCTTCTATCAACAGAATCGAACGAAAGCTCATAATCCATAGGACTGAGGACCAAAGGTGTTTGAAAACTCAGGCACTTCTCAATTATTAATCTAAGAGTGAAAATTTAGTCGACACATCCTCTAACTTTTTTAAACCGCACTGCTCTTCTCTTAAAACTTTATTTATGGCATCTCTAATTCTAAAAATTATCATATTACTAGGTAATTTACTACCTACAGAGACCAGACTAATGCCTCGTTAATTACAAAACTCACTTTTATCACATTTCTTATAAAGTGGCTTAATTAAGGTTTTCCTAAACTCGTTAGGTATTTCCCCCTTCTCAAGAATCATATTCATAATCTTCAGTAACTTATTTGTAGCGTCAGAGCCACCATATTTAAGAAACTCTTTTACCACCCCGTCAGCACCTGGAGCGTTATTATTCTTTAATCCTTTTAGTACTGTTGCTAATTCCTCCTACACAACAAATCTTTCTTCACATCCAAGGTATCACAAACTTTTTCATTTTCCTCTAGATTTTTTCCTGCAACTCTATCTCGGTTAAGAAAATTCTCAAAAATGTTCGGCCCATCTCTCTTTACTTTTTTCCTTATCGTTAATTGCGACCCCATTCCTATCTTTAACTGGGCATAGTCCGGATTGACTACTCCCTCTCAATTTATTAACGTGCCAGTACAATATTTTACTATTATGCCGTCTAGCTGTATATCTTCCAGATCCTCGAAAGATAGATACATCGAGAGAATTGAATTCTTATGTTTATTTCAAAAATATAAGCTTCATCGAGTTTAGTCTTACCCACAAAGGTTAAGCGTCTGAGAAAGTTTGAGCAAAACACCCCCTAAAAGTCCTAGAACTTTAATAAAAATCACACCATCAGATTCAGCGTATCAGAAAAGCCTACTATAGAAGTCTCAAGCTCCTATCGGTAAAAATGTAGAATTTTTATTTTTTTTGCCAGAAGAAAGATCACGTATGCGTGTTTATGTAAGTAAGGAGCGACTCATTAGTAACCGAAACTCTAAAAAAACAAAATTTTTATACCAATAGATACACCAAAAGAATTGAATTTTTGTATTTATTTCAAAAATATAAGTTTCATCGAGTTTAGTCTTACCCACAAAAGGTTACGTGCCTGAGAAAATTTGAGCAAAACCCCTAAAAGTCATAGAACTTTAATAAAAATCTCAAAATCAGATTCAGTGTATCAGAGAACCTTACTATAAAAGTCTCAAGCTCCTATCTGTTAAAATATGGAATTTTATATTTTCTGCCAGAAGAAAGGTCACAGATGCGTGTTTATTTGTTGTTTTTTTTTTGTTTGTTTTTTTTTCCTACGGTTGATGGTTTCAAACCCTTGGTCCTAGAATATTGCGGGAGGACTCATTTGAACGGAAATTAAAAGTTCTAGTGCTCTTTTTAAGTGACCAAAAATGGAGCGCAACTAGGCCTCTTTCAGCGCTAATTGTCCCAATGTCACCTGATCAAAATTTTGATATTACTGTTTTGTTCAGCATGGTCGAAAAATACAATAATTATGTCTTAGAGGAAGACTTAATCCCCAAAGTCCCCGGGGGGAAGGTCTGCAAGTGATGAACTTTGCCCAATTTTTTACATATAGTGTTGGTTATTAGGAAGTATGGAGAAGTTTTCAGGGGGATTTTTCTGGTACTTGGGGGTGGGGGAGTTGTTGGATGGATTGGGCGTTACATGGGAGGATCTCTCCATAGAGGAAGTTTTCATTGGGGAAGGGGCATTGTTATGAAGGGGTGCCAGATTTACCAGCATTTTTTAACAAAACGATCAGAAATTAAACAGTTAAAAAAAAACAATTGATTCAACTGAAAGTAAGGAGAAACATCAAAGTTTAAAACGAACACAAATTATTACGTATGGTTGGGTTCGCCTCCTATTCATTACCTCGCTCTTTACGCAAAACTTTTTTTTTACTTTCATCAGAGCTATTTATTCTAATTAACGGCCTTTGTGACTAAGGGGTCATTCTTAAAGAATTAGAACCAAAATTGAACTTTATCATAAAGAACAGATATTGGCTAGGGGGCGAATTCTCTAATATACTTAATAAAAAATATACGAATGTAGAAGTTCGTTACGTAAGTTACTTCGTAAGTTACGTCAGAACAAAATTTCGAAAAAAAATTTAGCCAAAAAAAGTAAAATTAATGTGCAAATTTTGTTTTGATTATTCATGTACCGCGAGCGAGCCAACAAGAAAGCTGCATTAACTCAAAAATTTTCAAAAATTAAATAAAAAAAAAAAACAAGCTTTTAAACTAATAGTAAGGGGCGGCGTTAAAACTTAAAAACGAACAAAAATTATTCCGTACTTGAAACGGGCTGTCCCCTCCTCAACACCTCGTTCTTTACGCTAAAGTTTGACTCAGTCTCACAACTTAATTTTTTAAAACAACAAAAAACTTTAGCGTAATGAGCAAAGCCTTGAAAGAGAGTAAAGAGCGAAGCGTTCAGTTGTTGGTTGATTGAAATTCAGCTTGACGAAGCCATGTTGGATGGGTGACTTTTGTCGCACGCCGTAAAAGTAAATACATGTATTTGTGATTCTTTGGTAGCCTAAAATTACTGCGAAATCTGTTTTGAAAGGTTTGCAGTGGGGCATCCGCTATCATAGTTTGTTAAGTCTTGTGTCCATTTTAAGGCGAAGTCGGCCGAGTAAAGATAGTTCTTTGTTCATTGAAAACAAATTTTCTGGAAAAAATTCACTTCAAATGAACCTGCTTTGAATTTTCAAGCTTTAAAAATTACAAACGGATACTGAGGCTGCATGAAACAGTTAAAAAGCACGGACGACTTAGCTAAAAAAGTCAAAACGAAGACACGGCTTTATTTTATACCTGTCAGTTTTTTTCCTGGGGGAAACAAATTGAACGAAATAAAACTGTTATTCACAAGAATTTACACGGTTGGGAGGAATTTCCTTTTTCTTCAAATTTGTTTCATTAAAAATATAAAGAAGATCAAGTTTCGTATAATAAATTAATCTCGAAAACTTTTTTAAGACACTGCATATACTCATAGCTTTGTAACCTAGTATGTCAGTGACGTCTATTCGATTGTTTGGAATAGGTTTCACTTAAGTAAATTGCCACTTGGAACCCGTCAAGTTTTTCTGGAGAGGAAATAAAACAAAGGTGTAACCTTATTTTTGGAGTCCCCATGGAAGCTTTATATTTCTCAATTATTTTTAGGTGTCTGAGCTAATGCCCTATGAATTAGACTGGGCTGTCAGTGATCAAAAGAATGGACTTGATTTTGCCAATGAAGAATGGTCAGTAAGGGTAGCTAGAACGTACTTCTTCCCGATTGGCGTCTGCAAGTAGTTACATTTACAGTCAATGGAGATGACGGCTAAATAGCTAATGCTAATGTCCAGTGCCAGAAATAGTTCGTTTTAAGGAAGAAATTACAAAATCTCTGTAAGATATTATTTCTATAGCAACGAAAATAATAATTTACATTCATGAAATCTACGGCGAAACTATTCAGAAAGTTTAATATACATATTGATATTTTCTTTTAGATTCGACTCTAAAATTCTTAATAATGTTAATCATTAGTAAGAAGGGTTGTTTGCAGAGTGATTTAAAATTTAAAGATCCTCCAGAGCCATTACTGGCGCATTGGGTGTTGAATCGATGCTTCATTTGCTGGGTCTTTTTTACAGGGACCAGTTCCGAGCTTGTCACCAAACCTCACTGTGGAGAAGTGACATGCTACTATAGGCCCTAGTGTTAGGTATAAAATGATGTATCAGCAATATCTCAGGGACTAATGGGGATATCATGTAAAAATTGTATTGCATGTTGAGGGGGTGTCTAAAAGTGATGGGCGGGGGGAGGGGGGCAGCCAGACGCTTACCCACTTGCATTATTTTTCAAATTTGGAAAAATATGTTTTGTCAAAACTGTTAAAAAGTCTAGCCGTTTTTTGCTTATTAATTAGCTTATTAAATAAAAGGTTTCACCATTATTGTCGAATGTCCACAGGTAAAGTGTTTCATTTAATATATCTAATGGTAAATTTGGGAAATAAGTATAAGCTTATTGCATTTTAATAGTCTAATATTTTCTGTTTTCAAGTTTTATATATGTTTTCCTTTAAAAGTTGTGATTTTGACTAAGCTTAAACCCTGTTAAATTAATAAATTGTCAGGTTTGACCTTAGTTTACGGCAAATATAATTTGAAGCAGCAGGAAGTCCAAAGGGGATCTATCCTTGGATCCCTTAATGCCCCAAAATTTTATTTTTTTATTATTATTCATATCAATCTACTAAGTTGAAATTTTCTTGAAACCTTGCATTTACTATAAAAAATTAGAAAAAAAAACACGTTATTACTTCAATGTCATATCAAAGTCAATTTCATAGTAAGAAGAACGAATCTCAATAGGATGGAACAAAATACAAAAGCCCCCACAAAAAAAAATCTAAGACCATAGAATTCTGTAATATTTTAGGGTTGCTGCTGCTTATTCCTTAACTTTTTAACATACTGAACTAGCTTCATCTTGCTAAGCTGTTAATCTTAAAAGTAAATCAGTGACAGAGCCCCAGTAATTAGTTGCTTCCACCAGATGTACCTTCCATAATTTGTTCTAGAAAGAAAATTGGTAGGATTATAAATGCTTTAGTATCCACTGCCTCTGTGTATGATTTCCCTTAACGCCTCAGATCGAAATTTGGAGATAAGAAATTTTCCTCACATTATTTGAAGGGTTCGAAAATTGTGTGTGTGAGGAAGATACCCCTACCCTCGTCTTACAGCTCTCCGGGCAAGGGTTTTAGGTTATGCCCTGGCAGCATATAAGGCTCTTTTAGAAAGTTTGGTTGTATATGCTTTGGATAGGACTCGTTAAATTGGGAATCAGAAGTTCTAGTGCTCTTTTTATGAGTCAAAGTGATCAGAAGGCAGCCCCCCCCCCACACAAACACACTTCTTTTTTGCCCAAACTGAAATCGAATTAAGGTTTATATGAAAGGATAGGATGTATACATTTAAGAGGTGGTACATTTGGTTGAAATTGGAAGTTCTAGTTCTCTTTTAAGAGTAAAAAGTGATTGAGGTAAACTAGCCCCCCTCCCGGATGCCCTTTTTTCACCAGGCACATCTGAAAATTGTGTGATAGTAATTTTGTTTAAAATATTCAAAAGAAAATTTAACAATGCCTCCAGGTTGACACAACCCGCAGAGCCCAGGGCCAAGAGATAAAGGCTGTTCCCTGGGGGCATATAAGGTTTTATAGAATGAGTGGTAATATTAATTACCTTTTTATTTATCAATTTTTTTGTCTTTTTTTTCTTCTTACTCCACTACCTTCAAAGATTTAAGTTTTGACTTACTTACTTGACTTAAGGCTCCTGTCGAGGGTTTGCCGTAGAGAACGATGGGACCAGGCGCCTCCAGGTTGACCTATCGCTTGTCAGGCTGGCAGCTTCTTCCACTGGGATATGGGCTTAAGCGAGGAATTCAGTGGCTTTTACTTTCAACCTAGTGTAATGGCGTCCTTTGAGTCGCTTTCATCCGTGTAGTGTGGGGTCAAAGTCAAAAGTGACCCGTGCTGGGGCTTCACTTGACATGCGAATAAGATGGCCGTACCACCGAACAGTAGGCTGGGTGAGCTTCTTCGAGAGACGAGTTTGTGCCGTGCGTGGCAGGAGGGTCTAGTTACTAACGAAGTCAGTCCAGTGAAGTCCCTCGATTCTTCGGAGGTATTTCGTCTGTGCAACATTGACGGCACTGAGGATAGATTTTGCAGCTGGCCACGTTTTGGCTTTAAACAGCCTTACAGTGCCGACTGACGTATTGTAAATGCACATTTTGGTAAGGCGGCTAATGTTTGGCTTTCACAAGATTCTGCTAAGCCTCCAAACACGTGCCGACGCTTTGACTATTTGAGATGTAAGCTCTTTTGTGATCAAGCCATCCTTCAAAAGAAGGATGGCTTGGATTATTCAACCACCTATCTCCAAACATGTGGAATTCTGAATTCTTTCCGAGAAGAAAGATCCCAGATGTGTTTTCTCTCTTTTTTCTCCACTTTTTTTCACTCACTAGTCAACATAATTAAGGGATCACCATTGTTAACTGACGCTGACCACCTGCCACAGACTCTCCTCTCAAGTTTCTGACCATAACAGAGGGTATTGTTTGATATGATCTGCCGAGATTGAACAGAATGAAGCCAGTAATAGCTGCCAAAAACCATACATTGGGAAGGGGTGGAGGTCAATCCTCCTGGACATATGAAGTGCAAACTGAGACGGGAGAAATTGCCCTTTTGAAAAGAAACTTTGTTGCTTGTACTTTTCACACCTCATCTATATGAGATGAGAAAGCTGAGACTCCTTAAAAATTTATTTTATTATTTTAGTTTTAAAACTTATTTTTCAAAAAGATTTTTAGCATGTCTGTTTTTTTTTTTTGCTTTATATTGTATTTTGCTGATGACGGTTGTTCCATATTGATCAAAATTTTTGCTTAGGTTGTTTTCACTGTCTCGACGAGTTTCCCTGTTATCTCCTCTTATTTTGTAATATCAATCCTGAAGATTGAATGCCTCTAACTGCTGGTAAATAATGGGCAACCATCACATCTCTATTGAGGGAAGAGTCCTGCAGCTGTTGTTGATTTATTATTTTCTCTTTTGGGGTGATTGTACCGAACCAATACTAATAATACTACTGCTAACTACTCACCGAAGCACCAATCCGCCTGAGGCCAACAGAGCTACGGACGCTCCTCCTCCACCCCAATCTATTCAAAGCCTCCCTTTTTACACCCGACCACGAAGTTCCCATTTCCTTTAAATCTTTCTTTATGACGTCCTCCCATCCCAGATGGGGACGACCTACTTTCCGTTTATCCCTAGATGGCTAGCCAAAAAGAATAATCTTCGGCAATCTGCCATCCTTTATCTGAACAACGTGCCCTAGCCACATCAACCTTTCTTTCATTATAGCCTAGAGAGCGGTATTGAACACTATAGAATATAGAATAGCCAAGGCTCAAGTTGTTTTTCTCAGTTAATAAGAGTCTGGAAGAATAGGAAGATAAGTCTGCAAATCAAAATTAGAATATTAGAAGCTACAGTGATTACAGTGGTCAAGTGTGGCTCTGAAGCATGGACGCTCCGAAAAGTGGATGAAAATTTGCTAGAAGTTTGCCAGAGAAAATTGCTTAAGGATTGTTCTGCGTACCCGGCTGACTGACCGTATTTCAAACAATAGGCTATACGAAAAATGTGGTTCAATACCGCTCTCTAGGGCTATATTGAAAGAAAGGTTGAGGTGGCTAGGGCACGTTGTGCGAATGAAGGATAACAGATTGCCGAAGATTGCTCTTTTTGGCCAACCATCTAGGGCTAACGTAAAGTAGGTCGTCCCCATCTGGGATGGGAGGACGTCATAAAGAAAGATTTAAAGGAAATGGGAACTTCGTGGTCGGGTATAAAAAGGGAGGCTTTGAATAGATTGGGGTGGAGGAGGAGCGTGCGTAGCTCTGTTGGCCTCAGGCGGATTGGTGGCCTGGGTGAGTTGTTAGCAGTAGTATTATTAGTATTGGTTCGGTAAAATCACCCCAAAAGAGAAAATAATAAATCAACAACAGCTGCAGGACTCTTCCCTCAATAGAGGATGTGATGGTTGCCCATTATTTACCAGCAGTTAGAGGCGTTCAATCTTCAGGATTGATATTACAAAATAAGAGGAGATAACGGGGAAACTCGCCGAGACAGTGAAAACAACCTAAGCAAAAATTTTGATCAATATGTAACAACCGTCATCAGCAAAATACAATATAAAGCAAAAAAAAACAGACATGCTAAAAAAAATCTTGTTGAAAAATAAATTTTAAAACAAAAATAATAAAATAAAATTTGAAGGAGTCTCAGCTTTCTCATCTCATATAGATGAGGTGTGAAAAGTACAAGCAACAGAGTTTTCTTTTCAATAGGGTAATTTCTCCCGTCTCAGTTTGCACTTCATATGTCCAGGAGGATTGACCTCCACCCCTTCCCCAATGTATGGTTTTGGCAGCTATTACTGGCTTCATTCTGTTCAATCTCGGCAGATCATATCAAACAATACCCTTAATTATGATCCTTAATTATGTTGACTGGTGGAGTGAAAAAAAGTGGAGAAAAAAGAGAGAAAACACATCTGGGATCTTTCTTCTCGGAAAGAATTCAGAATTCCACATGTTTGGAGATAGGTGGTTGAATAATCCAAGCCATCCTTCTTTTTAAGGATGGCTTGATCACAAAAGAGCTTACATCTCGAATAGTCAAAGCGTCGGCACTTTTTTGGAGGCTTAGCAGCATCTTTTGAAAGCCAAACATTAGCCGCCTTACCAAAATGTGCATTTACAATACGTCAGTCGGCACTGTGAGGCTGTTTAAAGCCGAAACGTGGCCCAGCTGCAAAAATCTATCCTCAGTGCCGTCAATGTTGCACAGACGAAATACCTCCGAAGAATCGAGGGACTTCACTGGACTGACTTCGTTAGCAACTAGACCCTCCTGCCACGCACGGCACAAACTCGTCTCTCGAAGAAGCTCACCCAGCGTACTGTGCGGTGGTACGGCCATCTCTTTCGCATGTCAAGTGAAGCCCCAGCACGGGTCACTTTTGACTTTGACCCCACCCTACATGGATGAAAGCGACTCAAAGGACGCCATTACACTAGGTTGAAAGTAAAAGCCACTGAATTCCTCGCTGAAGCCCATATCCCAGTAGAAGAAGCTGCCAGCCTGACAGGCGATAGGTCAAACCTGGAGGCGCCTGGTCTCATCGTTCTCTACGGCAAACCCTCGACAGGAGCCTTAAGTCAAGTAAGTAAGTCAAAACTTAAATCTTTGAAGATAGTGGAGTAAGAGGAAAAAAAAGACAAATACATTGATAAATAAAAAGGTAATTAATATTACCACTCATTCTATAAAAACCTTATATGCCCCCAGGGAACAGCCTTTATCTCTTGCCCCTGGGCTCTGCGGGGTTGTGTCAACCTGGAGGCATTGTTAAATGTTCTTTTGAATATTTTAAACAAAATTTGCTACCGCACAATGTCAGATGTGCCTGGTGAAAAAAGGGGCATCTGGGAGGGGGGCTAGTTTACCTTAATCACTTTTTACTCTTAAAAGAGAACTAGAACTTCCAATTTCAACCAAATGTACCACCTCTTAAGTGTATACATCCAATCCTTTCATATAAACCTTAAATTTTGATTTCAGTTTGGGAAAAAAACGAAGTGTGTTTGTGGGGGGGGGGCTGCCTTCTGATCACTTTGACTCATAAAAAGAGCACTAGAACTTCTGATTCCCAATCTAACGAGTCCTATTCAAAGGCATATACAAACCCACCTTTCTAAAAGAGCCTTATATGCTGCCAGGGCATAACCTAAAACCCTTGCCCGGAGAGCTGTAAGACGAGGGTAGGGGTATCTTCCTCACACACACAATTTTCGAACCCTTCAAATAATGTGAGGAAAAATTTCTTATCTCCAAATTTCGATCTGAGGCGTTAAGGGAAATGATAAACAGAGGCAGTGGATACTAAAGCAATTTATAATCCTACCAATTTTCTTTCTAGAACAAAATTATGGAAGGTACATCCGGTGGAAGCAACTAATTACTGGGGCTCTGTCATGATTTACTTTTAAGATTAACAGCTTAGTAAGATGAAGCTAGTTCAGTATGTTAAAAAGTTAAGGGAATAAGCAGCAGCAACCCTAAAATTATTACAGAATTTCTATGGTCTTAGATTTTTTTTTTTGGGGGTTTTGTATTTTGTTCCATCCTATTGAGATTCGTTCTTCTTACTATGAAATTGACTTTGATATGACATTGAAGTAATAACGTGTTTTGTTTCTAATTTTTATAGTAAATGCAAGGTTTAAAGAAAATTTTAACTTAGTAGATTGATATGAATAATAATAGAAAAAAAAAATAATATTTTGGGGCATTAAGGGATCCAAGGATAGATCCCCTTTGGACTTCCTGCTGCTTCAAATTATATTTGCCGTAAACTAAGGTCAAACCTGACACTTTATTAATTTAAACAGGGTTTAAGCATAGTCAAAATCACAACTTTTAAAGGAAAACATATATAAAACTTGTAAACAGAAAATATTAGACTATGAAAATGCAATAAGCTTATACTTATTTCCCAAATTTAGCATTAGATTAGATTATATTAAATGAAAACACTTTACCTGTGGACATTACGACAATAATGGTGAAACCTTTTTTTAATAAGCTAATTAATAAGAAAAAAAACGGCTAGACCTTTTAAAATACAGTTTTGACAAAACATATTTTTCCAAATTTGAAAAATAAGTGGGTAAGCGTCTGGCTGCCCCCCTCCCCCTGCCCATCACATTTAGACACCCCCTCAACATGCAGTACAATTTTTACATGATATCCCCATTATTCCCTGAGATATTGCTGATACATCATTTTATACCTAACACTAGGGTCTATAGTAGCATGTCACTTCTACACAGTAAGGTTTGGTGACAAGCTTGGAACTGGTCCCTGTAAAAAAGACTCAGCAAGTGAAGCATCGATTCAACACCCAATGTGCCAGTAATGGCTCTGGAGGATCTTTAAATTTTAAATCACTCTGCAAACAGCCCTTCTTACTAATGATTAACATTATTAAGAATTTTAGAGTCGAATCTAAAAGAAGATATCAATATGTATATTAAAACTTTCTGAATAGTTTTTTAGCCGTAGATTTTATGAATGTAAATTATATATTTTCGTCGCTATAGAAATAATATCTTACAGAGATTTTGTAATTGCATCCTTAAAACGAACTATTTCTGGTACTGGACATTAGCATTAGCTACATAGCCGTCATATCCATTGACTGTAAATGTAACTACTTGCAGACGCCAATCGGGAAGAAGTACGTTCTAGCTACCCTTACTGACCATTCTTCATTGGCAAAATCAAGTCCATTCTTTTGATCACTGACAGCCCAGTCTAATTCATAGGGCATTAGCTCAGACACCTAAAAATAATTGAGAAATATAAAGCTTCCATGGGGACTCCAAAAAATAAGGTTACACCTTTGTTTTATTTCCTCTCCAGAAAAACTTGACGGGTTCCAAGTGGCAATTTACTTAAGTGAAACCTATTCCAAACAATCGAATAGACGTCACTGACATACTAGGTTACGAAGCTATGAGTATATGCAGTGTCTTAAAAAAAAAAAAAAAAGTTCTCGAGATTAATTTATTATACGCAACTTGATCTTCTTTATATTTTTAATGAAACGAATTTGAAGAAAAAGAAAATTCCTCCCAACCGTGTAAATTCTTGTAAATAACAGTTTTATTTCGTTCAATTTGTTTCCCCCAGGAAAAAAACTGACTGGTATAAAATAAAGCCGTGTCTTCGTTTTGACTTTTCAAGCTAAGTCGTCCGTGCTTTTTAAAACTGTTTCATGCAGCCTCAGTATCCGTTTGTACTTTTTAAAGCTTGAAAATTCAAAGCAGGTTCATTTGAAGTGAATTTTTTCCAGAAAATTTGTTTTCAATGAAAACTAAACTATCTTTCCTCGGCTGACTTTGCCTTAAAATGAACACAAGGCTTAACAAACTATGATAGCAGATGCCCCTCTGCAAACCTTTCAAAACAGATTTCGCAGTAATTTTAGGCTACCAAAGAACCACAAATACATGTATTACTTTTACGGCGTGCGACAAAAGTCACCCATCCAACATGGCTTCGTCAAGCTGAATTTCAATCAACCAAACAAATGAACGCTCCGCTCTTTACTCTCTTTCAAGGCTTTGCTCTTTACGCTAAAGTTTTTTTGTTGTTTTAAAAAAATAAGTTGTGAGACTGAGTCAAACTTTAGCGTAAAGAGCGAGGCGTTGAGGAGGGGACAGCCCGTTTCAAATACGGAATAATTTTTGTTCGTTTTAAGTTTTAACGCCGCCCCTTACTATTAGTTTAAAAGCTTATTTTTTTAATTTAATTTCTGAACATTTTTGAGTTAATGCAGCTTTCTTGTTGGCTCGCGGTACATGAATAATCAAAACAAAATTTGCACATTAATTTTACTTTTTTTGGCTAAATTTTTTTTTTCGAAATTTTGTTCTGACGTAACTTACGAAGTAACTTACGTAACGAACCTCTGCATTCGTATATTTTTATTAACTATATTAGAGAATTC
The DNA here is from genome assembly GCA_027921565.1 of Artemia sinica. Taxonomy (NCBI): domain Eukaryota; kingdom Metazoa; phylum Arthropoda; class Branchiopoda; order Anostraca; family Artemiidae; genus Artemia; species Artemia sinica. The sequence continues at coordinate 1,218,066 of JAPEVW010000051.1, read as the reverse complement.
GCCCCCTAGCCAATATCTGTTCTTTATGATAAAGTTCAATTTTGGTTCTAATTCTTTAAGAACGACCCCCTTAGTCACAAAGGCCGTTAATTAGAATAAATAGCTCTGATGAAAGTAAAAAAAAAGTTTAGCGTAAAGAGCGAGGTAATGACTAGGAGGCGAACCCAACCATACGTAATAATTTGTGTTCGTTTTAAATTTTGATGTTTCTCCTTACTTTCAGTTGAATCAATTGTTTTTTTTTTAACTGTTCGATTTCTGATCGTTTTGTTAAAAAATGCTGGTAAATCTGGCACCCCTTCATAACAATGCCCCTTCCCCAATGAAAACTTCCTCTATGGAGAGATCCTCCCATGTAACGCCCAATCCATCCAACAACTCCCCCACCCCCCAAGTACCAGAAAAATCCCCCTGAAAACTTCTGCATACTTCCTAATAACCAACACTATATGTAATAATTGGGCAAAGTTCATCACTTGCAGACCTTCCCCCTGGGACTTTGGGGATGAAGCCTTCCTCTAAGACATAATTATTGTATTTTTAGACAATGCTGAACAAAACAGCAATATCAAAATTTTTGATCAGGTGACATTGGGACAAATTAGCGCTGAAAGAGGCCTAGTTGCGCTCCATTTTTGTCACTTAAAAAGAGCACTAGAACTTTTAATTTCCGTTCAAATGAGTCCTCCCGCAATATTCTAGGACCAAGCGTTTGAAACCATCAACCCTAGGAAAAAAAAAAAAAAAATAAACACTCATCTGTGACCCTTCTTCTGGCAGAAAATATAAAATTCCATATTTTAAACAGATAGGAGCTTGAGACTTTTATAGTAAGGTTCTTTGATACACTGAATCTGATTGTAAGATTTTTATTAAAGTTCTATGACTTTTAGGGGGTTTTGCTCAAATTTTCTCAGGCACGTAACCTTTTGTGGGTAAGACTAAACTCGATGAAACTTATATTTTTGAAATAAATACAAAAAAATTCAATTCTTTTGATGTATCTATTGGTATAAAAATTTGTTTTTTTAGAGTTTTGGTTACTATTGAGTCGCTCCTTACTTACATAAACACGCATGCGTGATCTTTCTTCTGGCAAAAAAAATAAAAATTCTACATTTTCACCGATAGGAGCTTGAGACTTCTATAGTAGGCTTTTCTGATACGCTGAATCTAATGGTGTGATTTTTATTAAAGTTCTAGGACTTTTAGGGGGTGTTTTGCTCAAACTTTCTCAGACGCTTAACCTTTGTGGGTAAGACTAAACTCGATGAAGCTTATATTTTTGAAATAAAACATAAGAATTCAATTCTCTCGATGTATCTATCTTTCGAGGATCTGGAAGATACAGCTAGACGGCATAATAGTAAAAATTGTACTGGCACGTTAATAAATTGAGAGGGAGTAGTCAATCCGGACTATGCCCAGTTAAAGATAGGAATGGGGTCGCAATTAACGATAAGGAAAAAATTAAAGAGAGATGGGCCGAACATTTTGAGAATTTTCTTAACCGAGATAGAGTTGCAGGAAAAAATCTAGAGGAAAATGAAAAAGTTTGTGATACCTTGGATGTGAAGGAAGATTTGTTGTTTAGGAGGAATTAGCAACAGTACTAAAAGGATTAAAGAATAATAAGGCTCCAGGTGCTGACGGGGTGGTAAAAGAGTTTCTTAAATATGGTGGCTCTGACGCTACAAATAAGTTACTGAAGATTATGAATATGATTCTTGAAAAGAGGGAAGTACCTAACGAGTTTAGGAAAACCTTAATTAAGCCACTTTATAAGAAATGTGATGAAAGTGAGTTTTGTAATTAACGAGGATTTAGTCTAGTATCTGTAGGTAGTAAATTACCTAGTAATATGATACTTTTTAGACTTAGAGATGCCATAAATAAAGTTTTAAGAGAAGAGCACTGCGGTTTTAGAAAAGTTAGAGGATGTGTCGACGACTAAATTTTCACTCTTAGATTAATAATTGAGAAGTGCCTGAGTTTTCAAACACCTTTGGTCCTCAGTCCTATGGATTATGAGCTTTCGTTCGATTCTGTTGATAGAAGAGTTTTAGTAAAGGTTTTATCCTTGTATGGTATACCAGACAAATACAATAAAGTGATTAGTGCCATGTACGAGAATAACACTGCTGCGGTTAAGGTAAGAAATGAGGTTAGCCGCTGGTTTTGTATTAAATCAATAGTTAAGCAGGGTTGTGTTCTATCCCCGTTTGTATGGATTATTTGGATGGACTTTGTTTTAAGGAGCACATGAAAGGCAATGCGAGACCACGGAATCAAATGGGGAGGAAAAAGTCTCTGGACTTTTGGAAAAAGTCCAGGAGACTTTTCCAAAAGTCTTTTTCCAAAAGTCTTTGGAAAAAGTATCCTAGATGAAAGTGTGAGCAAAATAAATGAAGTTTTAGAGGTTTTGCGAGTTAAGGGTGCTAGAATTGGTTTGAAAATTAATGTTAGGAAGACTAAGTCACTAAAGCTAAGATTTAGTGACGATGAAAAGGTGACGTTGGGTAATGAAAAGATTGATTAGGTGGGCAGCTTCACTTACCTTGGTAGTATTATTAGTAAAGATTTTGGGAGCAGTGAAGATGTTAAATATAGAATAGCTAAGGATCAGGGTGTTTTTTCACAGTTAAAAAAAAGTCTGGAAGAATAGGAAGATAAGTCTGCAAACCAAGATTAGAATATTAGAAGCTCCAGTGATGAAAGTGGTTAAATATGGCTCTGAAGCATGGACGCTCCGAAAAGCGGATGAAGATTTGCTAGATGTTTTCCAGAGAAATTGCTTAAGGATTGTTCTGGGTACCCGGTTGACTGACCGTATTTCAAACAATAGGCTATACGAAAAATGTTGTTCAATACCGCTCTCTAGGGCTATAATGAAAGAAAGGTTGAGGTGGCTAGGGCACGTTGTTCAGATAAAGGATGGCAGATTGCCGAAGATTATTCTTTTTGGCTAGCCATCTAGGGATAAACGGAAAGCAGGTCGTTCCCGTCTGGGGTGGGAGGACGTCATAAAAGAAAGATTGAAAGGAAATGGGAACTTCATGGGGGGGTGTAAAAAGGGAGGCTTTGAATAGACTGGTGTTGAGGAGGAGTGTGCGTAGCTGTGTTGCCCTCAGGCGGCTTGGTGCTTCGATGATTTGTTAGTTGTAGTAGTAGTAGTATCTATTGGTATCAATTTTTTTTTGAGTTTCGGTTACTCTTGAGTCACTCCTTGCTTACGGTTTGTAACCACGAACTGTTTGATTTTTTTTGCACGTTCAACATATAGAACGGTGTGTTTATTGCTACTTAGTTTTTTTTGGGGATTTGGTTGTTGTTCCATCTTATTGAAATTCACTCTTCTTACTGTGAAATTGATTTTGATATGACATTGAAATGGTAGCGTTTTTTTTTTTTCTAATTTTTATAGTTAACACAAGGTTTGAAGAAAATTTCAACTTAGTAGAGTGATATGAATAAAAAAAAAACTAAAATAAGAAAATTTTGGTGCATTAAGGGCTCTGGGGCCCGATCTCTGTTGCAGTTCCTCCTGCTTTAAGTTACATTTGCCTTAAACCAAGGTCAAACCTGACACTTTATTAATTTTATGGGGTTTAAGCTTAAACAAAACTATATTTTTAAGGGGCAAACTCTGAAAAATTTAAACAGAAAATATTAAATTATAAAAATACTCTAAGCTTATGCTTATTTCCCAAATGTAGCATCAGATTTCTAAAAGGATAACTTTTCAAGTGGACATTACAAAAACATTTTACATATTTGCAATATATTTTTTCTCTCTTTGACCACTGTGATTTTGATATACTCTACTGCCTTAATATTTCATAGCATAATTTTTCTATTTAGGAATACAGGGCACAGGCACAGACACAGAATTACCTTTACATTTAGCAGTGCTAATTCACAAAAATGAAGGAAGGGGGGGGGAGAGAGAACTAATAAGCAATAAATGGGTTAGACCTTTTAATAGTTTTTACAAAATGTTTTATTCCAAATTTGAAAAAATAAGACAAGTGGTTGAGAGTCTGGCTGCCCTCCCATCATTTTTAAAACACCTCCTTAATATGCAATGAAAATTTCAACTTTATATTTCAACTTGAAATATGAATGTGCAATGAAAATTTCAACTTGAAAACATGCAATGAAAATTTCAACTTGATGATATTGATAGCCGTTTCAGCACATAAATTTCAACTTGATCCCTGAGATATTGCTGACATATTATTTAATACTTAACACTAGGGTCTATAGTAGCATTGCTTCGCATTAAGGTTGGGTGACAAGCTTCGAGACTTGTCCCGGTATAAAATACCCAGTAAGTGGAGCGTTGATTCAACACCCAATGCGCCAGTAATGGCTCTGGAGGATGTTTAGATTTCAAATCACTCTGTAAACAACCCTTCTTACTGATGATTAAACAATATTAAGGATGTTTAAAGTCGAATCTAAAGGAAAATATCAATATGTATATTAAACCTTCTGAAAAGTTTTGCCTTAGATTTTATGAATATACACTATCATTTTCGTCGCTATAAAAATTAAATTTATAGAAATTTTGTAATTGCATCCTTAAAACGAACTATTTCTGGTACTGAACATTAGCATTAGCTACATAACCGTTATTTCCATTGACTGTAAATGTAACATCTTGCAGACGCCAATCGGGAAGAAGTACTTTGTAGCTACCCTTACTGACCATTTCATCACTGCTAGCTTCTTCATGGGCAAAATCGAGTCCATTCTTTTGATCACTGACAGCCCAGTCTAATTCATAGGGCATTAGCATAGGCCCCTAAAAATAATAGAGAAATACACAGCTTCCATGGAGATTCCAAAAATCAGGCAATCTATTTTAAACCTTTGTATTAAACAAATTATGATAGTAGATGACACACTGCAAGCCTTTCAAAATAGATTTCGCAGTAATTTTAGGCCAAAAAAGAACCACAAATACGTGTATTTACGTTTACAACGGTTTATACTTAGAAAAATTCTAGAGGCTACTTTGTGATGTGTAGTGGGATCCTTTTGGGCTTTTTCTACAAAACGAAATGTCCAAACTACCAAAAGTAACGCTTTTCGCGGTCGAGGAAAGCTTTCAAGAATAAGACAGCAAGGCTTACCAACAGTTTGAATACTAGCACTCACAGAAGGGATAATTATTAAACACGATTGCAAAGCTTATACGTTTTGAAAATAATAATTGGACGTTTTCCACAAGACTCTTTTAAAAGTTTAGCAATTGAACCAGCTTTAACCAGCAATTGAACAGCAATTAGGAATAATACTAGTTTTTTAGTTAATTAGGAATAATACTAGTTTATTCAAAGCAAAACCCTTTACGAAAAATGACAATGACGTTTTAATAAGAAGTACAAAATAGAAATGATGTTCTAATAAAAAGTACAAAAATAGCAATGATGTTCCTATTAGAAGCGTAAAAAATAGCAATTATGCTCTAATAGGAAGTCCTAAAATAGCAATGAGGTATCAAAAAGAACTGCAAAAAATAGCAATGACATTTAAAACAAGATAAGCTAAAGTAGCAATGACGTTTTAATAAGAAATGCAGAAAATAGCAATGATGTTTTAAAAAGAAGTACAAAAACGATAATATCAGGGATATCTTACATTAGTTATATCGTAAGCCAATACGTTATACTGCAGACGATTCTTGAAACATAACCGTGAAGTGTCATGGCCAGATATTAAATTTTCAGCCGGCGTTTTTAAAAACCTTGCAAAATGGTTTTGTTGCCTTAGAACGATTAAAAAAAAGGAAAAAATCTAAGTGTAGGAATGACTTTTCAGTTTAAATTCTCGTATGTTAGATTTATCTTACCAGAATTTTTTTCGAATTTTTATAGGTGATTGCTTGCATTTATTAAACTGCTATCATAAGAAAAAGAACAATAAATGAAAACTCAAATAATGAAAGACCAAGCCAAAGACAAAATTGAACAACCTATTTATCTATAAAAACAAATTTAAAGAGTTAACAAAAAATTAACACCATTAGCTAATTAAACATGTGTTTTCAATAGTTTTTGGGGTTAGAATCTTATTTTTTGCCTCTTGAAGATCAAAAACTGAAGAAATTAGGAAGTCTCTACGACTATAATTAATTTAAGTTTTCCTGATGAAAAATCTTTTAATACCCCCTAGCGACTTTTAGTTTAATCATAGTAATACCTAGTCTTCGTCTTGTTTATATTGCTTTTGGTACAAGAATTTTAAATTTCGCTTTTTTACATTCAAATAGCAATTTCAGACTGTTTCTTCAACTATTAAAATTTCAATTCTATTCCATACATACTAAATTCAATTTTTTTTTATTCTTTTGCTCAAATGTCTACACCTTGTAGACAGGATATTAATAATACAACTAAAAAACTTTTTCAAACTTGATTAGTTACAACTCCAACCTGTTTCAACAAAATTCTACATCGTATTAAGAATAGTCCTTAACTATGCAAAACCTTTGCGCATTATTGTATGTGGAAAAACTTACGACAGCGGAAGGTGGGGCTGCTCTTGTTTCAACCTGATTCGTTGGTGCTTCTGGTAATACATACAATCTGCTTGGGGGTCTGTTGTACGAGTATTGCGGGCAGAAAATACAACAAAAAATCTCGAAGCCAATAGTAGCCTAGCCTGCAATTAAAAAATTCATAGTTTAACTTCAATATATGCTTATTGACAAAATACAACTTGAAAAAAAATTATAGCAATTCATGTGTACCTTTTTGCAACATCTTGCGGTACTTGTGTATTATCTGTAACACACGTAAGAGGACCCGACTACGCAAGTTGTACTTTCGTGGAATATTAATGGTGGAATTTTAGTCAAAATTCCTGTGATAAAAGGTTTGCTTTCGAATTGTGACGTATTGTGCTTGCACGGGCATTTTTTGAGAAGTCATAGTTTAGGACTTCTGAAAATTGACAATAATTTTACTAGCTATTCGGTGCCCGCTAAACGATCCGCTTCTAGTGGCCGCCCCTCGGGTGGTATTGTGATGCTTGTTAGGACCTCGTGCCGGTCGAGTATTTGTGATTCATATGATTTTTTTCTTGCTGTCCGTGTAAAAGAGTATGTTATTGTAAACGTCTATCTCCCAACAGATTATCGCAATGACCGATCGGAATTTTTATTTACTTCTGCATGTGATAAACTAGGGTCTTGCCTTTCAAATTTTCGCCTGTTAGGTAAGTGTTGTGTTATTGTAGGAGATTTTAACTATAATTTAACTGACGCCTCGTTATAGCGTACTTTTATTTTGTCTGGTATTTTGACGATTGGCTTAGGCAGCTGCCGAAAGATCTTGATTACACTTTCACACACCATTCAAATCACGCATAGAGCCTTGACCATGCAGTTTCTTCTATAAATCTCCAAGTGGCACCTGTTCACGTCGTTACTGATTTCCAACTATCAGACCACCTTCCGATATCTGCATTTATTTATTGTTCCTCTGCTCAGTCTACTCCTGCTACACAACCATATCAGCCCCACGCCCAATTTTACAGGTATTGGGATAATATCCAAGATGCCCTTTTTGCTGCAGAAACTAATTCTGTCCTACATAGAATTCATGTTCCGTTCCAGCTGCTCATGGAAAATCCGCAAGTTGATGCAAATGAAATACGGATGTTGCTAGATAACTATCTTGCACAAATTTGCCATGCTCTGCGATGCGCAGAAAAAGCCAGTATACCTCTTAAACGTATACATCGGGGTGTCACAAAGCACTGGTCCAGTAATCCGAGCCTAGTTGAAGCTTGGAGAAAATCCAAATTTTGGTACCATTTGTGGCTCCAGTGCAACCGTCCTCGCTCTGGCTGGGTTTCAGACATTCGTCTTTCTATCAAAAGAAAGTTTGCAAGAGAACTCTGTATCCACATGAACTGGATAGTTGAAGAGACAGCCCAGCAAGCTTCTCTGTCCCAACCTTCCTTCTGGAGAAATGTATCAAGAGATCCTTCTAGGGCCCACTTATCTGCTCAACTTATTCCTGATTCTGAATGGAATTCATAATTCTCTGGTGAATTCTCCCCACCAGATGCCGCCCAACAGTCCAAATGTGAAGATAAGCTTGATAACTTTCTGTCTAGGTGTCCAACCGACAATTTTGTTATTTCAGCTGATTCTGTACTACGAGCAATCCAACGCCTAAAGCGTAAGAAATCTTCTGGCATCGATAAAATAAGCGCTCTTTACATTCTGCATGGAAGCGAGCTGCTGGTAAACCATATTGCTATTTTGATGCTGATAAATGTTACCCAAGGAGTTGAACCGTCTTCTTTTTCAATCGGAGATCGTACTCCAATTCCAAAATAAGGTAAATTCGCAACCCAGTGATCTTCCTTCCGCCCTATAACAGTGGCTACTACCTTCTAGTAGTATGTTAACTTATACTTTGCTCGGTGCCATACCACTTCCCATGTTATTTGCTTGGCTTATGTTCCTTCCATGCTATTCTATGTCCCTTCCATTGTTATTCTATGGGACCTCTACACGTGATTAAACACGTCATGAAACTACGTTCTATTTGCTCATGCCCCGTTGGTACCATTCCAAACGAGCGGGGATTCCCCTCCTGTTCCTAAACATTTCAAAAAAGATAGCAGTATGAATGGGGATTCCCCACACAAATTTGTTTCAACTCCAAGTTTTTCAACCAGACTGGTTTTTGAGCCAACTCTAAGTTTCTGGGCCTTTAGGGGTGATTGTGTGCTGTATAATACACATGTGATGTTTTGACAGTGTTGTCAATTGAAAATAGTTTAACGTTCCCTCCTTCCCCCATTTCTGAGAGCAGGGGAGGGGGGGGGGTCAATTTTGGAGGGAAAAAAACCAAAAATACTCAGAATCGAAAATAAAGCGTGATCTGCCTCAAGGGGAAGGCTCAGAGGCCCTTCGTTCCCCTATTTCTGAGGGCAGGGGAGGGGGGGGGGGTCAATTTTGGAGGGAAAACCAAAAATACTCAGAATCGAAAATAAAGCGTGATCTGCCTCAAGGGGAAGGCTCAGAGGCCCCTCCTTCCTCCATTTCTGAGGGCAGGGGAGGGGGGGGGGGGGTCTTTTGGAGGCAAAACAAAAAATACTCAGAATCGAAAATAAATGGGATCTGCCTGAAGGGGAAGGCTCAGAGGCCACTCCTTCCCCCATTTCTGAGGGCAGGGGAGGGGGAGGGGGGTCAATTTTGGAGGGAAAACTCAAAAATACTCAGAATCGAAAATAAACAGGATCTGCCTCAAGGGCAAGGCTCAGAGGCCCTTCGTTCCCCCATTTCTGAGGGCAGGTGAGGGGGGGGTTCAATTTTGGAGGGAAATCCAAAAATACTCAGAATCGAAAATAAACGGGATCTGCCTCAAGGGGAAGGCTCAGAGGCCCTTCGTTCCCCCATTTCTGAGGGCAGGGGGTTCAATTTTGGAGGGAAAACCAAAAATACTCAGAATCGAAAATAAAAGGGATCTGCCTCAAGGGCAAGGCTCAGAGGCCCTTCGTTCCCCCATTTGTGAGGGCAGGGGAGGGGGGGTCAATTTTGGAGGGAAAACTAGAAACACTCAGAATCGAAAATAAATGGGATCTGCCTCAAGGGGAAGGTTCAGAGGCCCTTCGTTCCCCCATTTCTGAGGGCAGGGGAGGGGGGTCAATTTTGGAGGGAAAACCAAAAATATTCAGAATCGAAAATAAACGGGATGTGTCTAAAGGGCAAGGCTCAGAGGCCCATCCTTCCCCCATTTCTGAGGGGAGGAGAGGGGGGGGGTCAATTTTGGAGGGGAAACAAAAATGCTCAGAATCGAAGATAATTTCCATTCGTCTTAGTTTTTTTTAACGATGCTCCTTATTTCTAGTTGAAAATGATTATTTTTTAATTTAATTGGGAATGAAAAGTCAAACTCTAACATAAAGAACAAGGTATTTTGGAGGGGGTAGCTAACTTCATATACGGGATAATTTCCATTCGTCTTAGTTTTTAACGATGCTCCTTATTTCTAGTTGAAAATGCTTATTTTTTAATTTAATTGGGAATGAAAAGTCAAACTCTAACATAAAGAACAAGGTATTTTGGAGGGGGTAGCTAACTTCATATACGGGATAATTTCCATTCGTCTTAGTTTTTAACGATGCTCCTTATTTCTAGTTGAAAATGCTGATTTTTCAATTTAATTGGGAATGAAAAGTCAAAGTATAACATAAAGAACAAGGTATTTCGGAGGGGGTAGCTATCTTCATATACGGGATGATTTCCCTTCGTCTTAGTTTTTAACGATGCTCCTTATTTCTAGTTGAAAATGCTTATTTTTTTAATTTAATTGGGAATGAAAAGTCAAAGTCTAACATAAAGAACAAGGTATTTCGGAGGGGGTAGCTAACTTCATATACGAGATAATTTCCATTCGTCTTAGTTTTTAACGATGCTCCTTATTTCTAGTTGAAAATGCTTATTTTTTTAATTTAATTGGGGTGAAAAGTCAAAGTCTAACATAAAGAACAAGCTATTTCGGAGGGAGCAGCTCACTTCATATACGGGGTAATTTCCATTCGTCTTAGTTTTTTAACGATGCTCCTTATTTCTAGTTGAAAATGCTTATTTTTTAATTTAATTGTGATGAAAAGTTACAAGTCTAACATAAAAGAACAAGGTATTTCGGAGGGGGGCTCGTTACTGATATTGATATTAGTGCGTAAACTACAAACTGACAAAAAATATCCAGAACTTTTTTTTCTTATAGCCTTGACTTTGAAGACATTTCTTCATCTTAACTGGCGCGTTAGAAATATCATGCAAAATAAACTAACCTAACAGTCATTGCTTTGCCGAATTTTGAGCAAAAACAAAAGGATTGTAACACCTGATTGCCCCGTTTTCCAACTTTTACCTTGAGAATCGATGTTGTTAGCAGAATTTCAAAAGGATCGTTTATTAGTGCTGGCGTATCTGATGACGATGCTCATTATTTCTAATTGAAAATGCTTATTTTTTTAATTTAATTGTGATGAAAAGTCAAAAGTCTAACATAAAAGAACAAGGTATTTCAGAGGGGGGCTCGTTACTGATATTGATATTAGTGCGTAAACTGCAAACTGACAAAATATCCAGAACTTTTTTTTCTTGTAGCCTTGACTTTGAAGACATTTCTTCATCTTAATTGGCTTTAGAAATATCATGCAAAATAAACTAGTCTAACAGTCATTGCTTTGCATGCAAAATAAAAAAAAACTACTAGCCTAACAGTCATTGCTTTCTCGAATTTTGAGCAAAACAAAAGGATTGTAGCACCTGATTGGCCCGTTTTCCAACTTTTACCTTGAGAATGGATGTTGTTAGCAGAATTTCAAAAGGATCGCTTATGAGTGCTGGCGTATCTGATTAAATACAAATACTTATTTTTTAATTTAAGTAGGGTGAAAAGTCAAAAGTGTAACATAAAAAGAACAAGGTATTTCGGAGGGGGGGGGGGGGCAGCTCACTTCATATACGGGGTATTAATTTCCATCACGTCTTAGTTTTTTTAACGATGCTCCTTATTTCTAGTTGAAAATGCTTATTTTTTAATTTAATTGTGATTAAAAGTCAAAAGTCTAACATAAAGAACAAGGTATTTCGGAGGGAGCTCGTTACTGATATTGATATTAGTGCGTAAACTACAAACTGACAAAAATATCCAGAACTTTTTTTCTTATGGCCTTGACTTTGAAGGCATTTCTTCATCTTAATTGCTCTAAAAATATCATGCAAAATAAACTAGCCTAACAGTCATTGCTTTGTCGAATTTTGAGCAAAAACAAAAGGATTGTAACACCTGATTTGCCCGTTTTCCAACTTTTACCTTGAGAATCGATGTTGTTAGCAGAATTTCAAAAGGATCGTTTATGAGTGCTGGCGTATCTGATGAAATAATTTAGGTCGTATGATCAATTTAATTTATTTTTTTTAATTCGGTAGTTTTTCAGTAAGGACACTCAATATTCTAAAAGTGTTTGATTCAAACTTTTACCTTGAGAATTGATGTTGTTAAAAGAATTTTAAAAGGATCGTTTATGAGTGCTGGCGTATCTGATGAAATAATTTAGGTCGTATGATAATTTTTTTAATGCAGTAGTTTTTTTAGTAAGGACACTCGAGACAACACGCACACAGAGAGAAACAAACACACAGACAGATACGAAACACACATAGAGACGACACATGCATAGAGACAACATACACACACACAGAGACGACACCCACACAGAGACGAAACACACACACACACAGAGACGACATACTCAAAGTGACGACTTACACATAGAGACGACACACACACACACATACATACACATACACACAGACACACAGACACACACACACAGACACACAGACACACAGACACACAGACACACAGACACACACACACACACACACACACACACACACACACACACACACACACACACACACACACACACACACACACACACACACACACACACACACACACACACACACACACACACACACACACACACACACACACACACACACACACACACACACACACACACACACACACACACACACCACACACACACACACACACACACCACACACACACACACACACACACACACACACACACACACACACACACACACACACACACACACACACACACACACACACACACACACACACACACACACACACACACACACACACACACACACACACACACACACACACACACACACACACACACACACACACACACACACACACACACACACACACACACACACACACACACACACACACACACACACACACACACACACACACACACACACACACACACACACACACACACACACACACACACACACACACAACACACACACACACACACACACACCACACACACACAACACACACACACACACACACACACACACACACACACACACACACACACACACACACACACACACACACACACACACACACACACACACACACACACACACACACACACACACACACACACACACACACACACACACACACACACACAACACACACACACACACACACACACACACACACACACACACACACACACACACACACACACACACACACACACACACACACACACACACACACACACACACACACACACACACACACACACACACACACACACACACACACACACACACACACACACACACACACACACACACACACACACACACACACACACACACCACACACACACACACACACACACACACACACAGAGAGACGAGACACATAGTGAGACAACACACAGAGACGAGACACATAGAGAGACAACACACACACAGAGAGACGACAAAAACACACACAGAGACAACACACACACACAAAGAGACGACACACACACACAGATACGAAACACACAAAGAGACGACACACACACACACACAGACGACATACACACACACATTGAGACAACACAGACACAGAGACGGCTAAACATACAGAGAAGACACAAAAACAGAGACGTCACACTCACATAGACACAAGACACACACACACAAAGACAACAAAAATACAGAGACAACACACGCACAGAGAGACGACATACGCACAGAGAAGACACACACACACAAAGACAACAAGCAACAGAGACAACACGCACACAGAGACAACACACACACACACAGACACAGAGACGACACACACATAGTGACGAAACAAGCACAGAGACGACACACACACAGAGACGACAAACACACATAGCGACAAAACACGCACAGAGACGACACGCACATAGCGACGACACAAACACAGAGACGACAACGCACAGAGAGAAGACACACGCACAGAGACGACACACACACACACAGAGAGAGAGAGAGAGAGAGAGACGAAACACACACAGACATAACACCCGCACACAGAGACGAAACACACGCATAGAGATGACACACACACAGAGACGGCAATACACACACATAGTGACGACACACACACACACAGACGACACACACACACACAGAGAAGAAACACGCGCAGAGACGACACACACAGAGACGGCAACACACACACACACACACACACACACACACACACACAGAGATGATACACACATACGAAGACGAAACACCCATAGAGACGACACACACACAGAGACGATACACACACAGAGTCAACACACACACAGAGAGACGAGACAAATAGACAAGAAATGACAAAAACACACATAGAGACGACACACACACAGATACGAAACACACATAGAGACGACACCCGCATAGATAGAACACACACACAGAGACAACACCAACACAGAGACAACAAACACAGAAAGACGACACACACACAGAAACGAAACACTCAAAATAGACGACTTACACATAGAGAAGAAACACACACACACACAGAGACGACAAACACACAGAGACGACAAACACACAGAGACGACACACATAGAGAGATGACACACACACACAGAGACGACAAACACACAGAGACAAACACACACACAAAGAGACGACACACAACATACAGATACGAAACACACAAAGAGACAACACACTCACACAGAGTCCACAACAAAAACAGAGACGACACATCCACAGAGATGACACACACATAGAGACGACACACGCACAGACACTACACACAAACAGAGTCATAGTGAGAGAGATATCCAAAAAGTTGGGTTGATCTAGGTTCACTTAGAGTGGCGCGCCACTCTGTTGTTTTTTGTCGTCTCTCTGTGTGTGTGTCGTCTCTCTATGTGTCTCGTCTCTGTGTGTTTGTCGTCTCTCTCTCTGTGTGTTTGTGTGTGTGTGTGTGTGTGTGTCGTCTCTATGTGTAATTCGTCACTTTGAGTATGGTGTCTCTGTGTGTGTGTGTCATCTCTGTGTGTGTATGTGTGTCGTCTCTGTGTGTGTTTCGTATCTGTGTGTGTGTTCTCTCTGTGTGCGTGTTGTCTCGAGTGTCCTTACTAAAAAAAAAACTACTGCATTAAAAAAAATTATCATACGACCTAGATTATTTCATCAGATACGCCAGCACTCATAAACGATCCTTTTGAAATTCTTCTAACAACAACAATTCTCAAGGTAATAGTTTGAATCAAATACTTTTAGGATATCGAATGTCTGTACTGAAAAACTACTGAATTAAAAAAAATAAATTAAATTGATCACACGACCTAAATTATTTCATCAGATACGCCAGCACTCATAAACGATCCTTTCGAAATTCTGCTAACGACATTGATTCTCAAGGTAAAAGTTGGAAAACGGGCCGATCAGGTGTTACAATCCTTTTGTTTTTGCTCAAAATTCGACAAAGCAATGACTGTTAGGTTAGTTTATTTTGCATGATATTTCTAGAGCCAATTAAGATGAATAAATGCCTTCAAAGTCAAGACTATAAGATAAAAAGTTCTGGATATTTTTGTCAGTTTGTAGTTTACGCACTAATATCAATATCATTAATGAGCCCCCCTCCAAAATACCTTGTTCTTCATGTTAGACTTTTGACTTTTCATCACAATTAAATTAAAAAATAAGCATTTTCAACTAGAAATAAGGAGCATCGTTAAAAAACTAAGACGAATGGAAATTACCCCCGTATATGAAGTGAGCTGCCCCCCCCCTCCGAAATACCTTGTTCTTTTTATGTTACGCTTTTGACTTTTCACTCTAATTACATTTAAAAAATAAGCATTTTTATTTCATCAGATACGCCAGCACTCATAAACGATACTTTTGAAATTCTGCTAACAACATCCATTCTCAAGGTAAAAGTTGGAAAACGGGCCAATCATGTGTTACAATCCTTTTGTTTTTGCTCAAAATTCGAAAAAGCAATGACTGTTAGGCTAGTTTTTATATTTTGCATGCAAAGCAATGACTTTTAGGCCAGTTTATTTTGCATGATATTTCTAAAGCCAATTAAGATGAAGAAATGTGTTCAAAATCAAGGCTATAAGAAAAAAAAGTTCTGGATATTTTTGTCAGTCTGTAGTTTACGCATTAATATCAATATCAGTAACGAGCCCCCCTCCGAAATACCTTGTTCTTTTATGTTAGACTTTTGACTTTTCATCACAATTAAATTAAAAAATAAGCATTTTCAACTAGAAATAAGGAGCATGGTCATCAGATACGCCAGCACTAATAAACGATCCTTTTGAAATTCTGCTAACAACATCGATTCTCGAGGTAAAAGTTGGAAAACGGGGCAATCAGGTGTTACAATCCTTTTGTTTTTGCTCAAAATTCGGAAAAAGCAATGACTGTTAGGCTAGTTTATTTTGCATGATATTTCTAAAGCCAATTAAGATGAAGAAATGTCTTCAAAGTCAAGGCTACAAGAAAAAAAAAGTTCTGGATATTTTTGTCAGTTTGTAGTTTACGCACTAATATCAATATCAGTAACGAGCCCCCCTCCGAAATACCTTGTTCTTTTATGTTAGACTTTTGACTTTTCATCACAATTAAATTAAAAAAATAAGCATTTTCAACTAGAAATAAGGAGCATCGTCATCAGATACGCCAGCACTAATAAATGATCCTTTTGAAATTCTGCTAACAACATCGATTCTCAAGGTAAAAGTTTGGTAAACGGGGCAATCAGGTGTTACAATCCTTTTGTTTTTGCTCAAAATTCGACAAAGCAATGACTGTTAGGCTAGTTTATTTTGCATGATATTTCGAAAGCCAATTAAGATGAAGAAAATGTCTTCAAAGTCAAGGCTATAAGAAAAAAAAGTTCTGGATGTTTTTGTCAGTTTGTAGTTTACGCACTAATATCAATATCAGTAACAAGCCCCCTCCGAAATACCTTATTCTTTTATGTTAGACTTTTGACTTTTCATCACAATTAAATTAAAAAATAAGCATTTTCAACTAGAAATAAGGAGCATCGTTAAAAAACTAAGACGAATGGAAATTACCCCGTATATGACGTGAGCTACCCCCCTCCGAAATACCTTGTTCTTTATGTTAGACTTTGACTTTTCATCACAATTAAATTAAAAAATAAACATTTTCAACTAGAAATAAGGAGCATCGTTAAAAACTAAGACGAATGGAAATTATCCCGTATATAAAGTTAGCTACCCCCTCCGAAATACCTCGTTCTTTATGTTAGACTTTGACTTTTCATTCCCAATTAAATTTAAAAAAATAAGCATTTTCAACTAGGAATAAGGAGCATCGTTAAAAAACTAAGATGTATGGAAATTATCCCGTATATGAAGTTAGCTACCCCCTCCAAAATACCTTGTTCTTTATGTTTGACTTTGACTTTTCATTCCCAATTAAATTAAATAATAAGTATTTTCAACTAGAAATAAGGAGCATCGTTAAAAACTAAGACGAATGGAAATTATTCTGTATATGAAGTTAGCAACCCCCTCCAAAATACCTTGTTCTTTATGTTAGAGTTTGACTTTTCATTCCCAATTAAATTAAAAAAAGCATTTTCAACTAGAAATAAGGAGCATCGTTAAAAACTAAGACGAATGGAAATTATCCCGTATATGAAGTTAGCTACCCCCCTCCAAAATACCTTGTTTTTTATGTTAGAGTTTGACTTTTCATTACCAATTAAATTAAAAAATAAGCATTTTCAACTAGGATTAAGGAGTATCGTTAAAAAAACTAAGACGAACGGAAATTATCTTCGATTCTGAGCATTTTTGTTTCCCCTCCAAAATTAACCCCCCCCCCCTCTCCTGCCCTCAGAATTGGGGGAAGGAGGGGTCTCTGAGCCTTGCCCTTGAGGCAGATCCCGTTTATTTTCGATTCTTAGTATTTTTGGTTTTCCCTCCAAAATTGACCCCCCCTCTCTCCCCTGCCCTTAGAAATGGGGGAACGAAGGGCCTCTGAGCCTTCCCCTTGAGGCAGATCCCGTTTATTTATTGATTCTGAGTATTTTTGGTTTTCCCTCCAAAATTGACCCGCCCCTCCCCTGCCCTCAGAAATGGGGGAACGAAGGGCCTCTGAGCCTTGCCCTTGAGGCAGATCCCGTTTATTTTTGATTCTGAGTATTTTTGGTTTTCCCTCAAAAATTGACTCCCCCCTGCTCTCAGAAATGGGGGAACGAAGGGCCTCTGAGCCTTCCCCTTGAGGCAGATCCCGTTTATTTATTGATTCTGAGTATTTTGGTTTTCCCTCCAAAATTGACCCGCCCCTCCCCTGCCCTCAGAAATGGGGGAACGAAGGGCCTCTGAGCCTTGCCCTTGAGGCAGATCCCGTTTATTTTTGATTCTGAGTATTTTTGGTTTTCCCTCAAAAATTGACTCCCCCCTGCTCTCAGAAATGGGGGAACGAAGGGCCTCTGAGCCTTCCCCTTGAGGCAGATCCCGTTTATTTTCGATTCTGAGTATTTTTTGGTTTTTTCCCTCCAAAATTGACCCCCCCTCCCCTGCTCTCAGAAATGGAGGAGGGAGGGGCCCCTGAGCCTACCCCTTGAGGCACATCCCGTTTTTTTTTTTTTTTCGATTCTGAGTATTTTTGGTTTCCCTCCAAAATTGACCCCCCCTCCTCTGCCTTCAGAAATGGGGGAACGAAGGGCCTCTGAGCCTTGCCCTTGAGGCAGATCCCGTTTATTTTCGATTCTGAGTATTTTTGGTTTTACCTCAAAATTGACCCCCCCCTCCCCTGCCCTCAGAAATGGAGGAACGAAGGGCCTCTGAGCCTTCCCCTTGAGGTAGATCCCGTTTATTTTTGATTCTGAGTATTTTTGGTTTTCCCTCCAAAATTGACCCCCCCCCTCCCCTGCCCTCAGAAATGGAGGAAGGATGGGCCTCTGAGCCTCCCCCTTGAGGCAGATCACGTTTTATTTTCGATTCTGAGTATTTTTGGTTTTCCCTCCAAAATTGACTCCCCCCTCCTCTACCCTCAGAAATGGGGGAACGAAGGGCCTCTGAGCCTTCCCCTTGAGGCGGATCACGCTTTATTTTCGATTCTGAGTATTTTTGGTTTTCCCTCCAAAATTGACCCCCCCCCCCCTCTCCTGCTCTCAGAAATGGGGGAAGGACGGAACGTTAAACTATTTTAAATTGACAACACTGTCCCAACATCACATGTGTATTATACAGTACACAATCACCCCTAAAGGCCCAGAAACTTAGAGTTGGCTCAAAAACCAGTCTGGTTGAAAAACTTGGAGTTGAAACAAATTTGTGTGGGGAATCCCCATTCATACTGCTATCTTTTTTGCAGTGTTTAGGAACAGGAGGGGAATCCCCGCTCGTTTGGAATGGTACCAACGGGGCTTGAGCAAATAGAACGTAGTTTCATGACGTGTTTTAATCACGTGTAGAGGTCCAATAGAATAAACAATGGAAGGGACATAGAATAGCATGGAAGGAACATAAGCAAGCAAATAACATGGGAATTGCTATGGCACCGAGCAAAGTATAAGTTAATATACTACTCCTTCTGTAAGTTTTTTGAACTTCTGTTCATAGACCAACTGAACGCAAAACGCTATGTTCCACCTAACCAATTTAGATTCCAGCCACGTCTCGGTTGTGCCCACGCTTTGTCAGTTGTCGCGAACGCATTGATCGATGCTGATGCATCACGTGAAACTCTCGTGTTGGCCCAAGAGCCGTCAGACTTGAGAGCCGTCACCCATATATTTTCCTTGTTTCTGTTATTTATGTATATCGGAGTAAATCAATCATTTGTTGAGAGTGATCTGAGTTCAAGACCAGCGGGTGCTAGTGTCGTTTAACTGTTCTTACCGTTTCTTGTCATATTTACACTAGTTAATATGATTATCTACTGTACATCTTTTTTCATTCACTGCTGATTTTTTTTTTACCAATTACGGCTTGATACAATGATGTTCATATTATTTATGTTTGTTCAGTATTTAGGAGCCTAAAAAAAAGAAAAGAAACATGTCGCTTACCTACAGAGCAGTGTATAATTGTGTTTTTCTTTCTCGATTGGTGTAATTTGTTCTAAGTGCTGATTTAGATCTTAGCTCCAGCGTTCGTCACTGCATACCATTTGTATAACTCCTAAGTTTATGTGTATTGCTTTTTTTTGTTTTGCTTATTGCTCCGTCGTTTCTTTTTTTGTATGACGGGTTTTTCAATAAATAATAATAATGATAATATTATTAAAAGCTGGACAATGTTTAAATATTGATAGCATAAAAAAGTATTCTGTTTTCTATGACTATTGTAGGTCATAGAAGAGAGCCCTAATTAATACTAAATTTTCTTTTTAGAATTTCCCAGCCCTTTCACCCCCAAGCAAAAGAGCAAGGACCAATGCAATCAACCCTTGAGGGTATCGGTTATCAAATATGCCCGGTCTTTCTTGGCAGACCCTAGGTAAGACTCCTACCCATCGAGCTGCCACCCCACAAGCTGCCATCCACCCTCCATCCTGCGTTGCCGGGGGCTTCAACTGTCCACACCCAAGTGCAGCCAGAATTTGTAGCTGTGAGTATATTTATTGACCCAGGCAAAAGAGCAAGGACCAATGCAATGACCCCTTGAGGTTATCGATCATCAAATATGCTGGTGCTTCTTGGCAGACCCTAGGCAAGTTTCTCACCAATCGAGGTTCTACCCGCCGCAAGCTGCCATCCACCTTCAATCATACGTTGCCGGGAGCTTCAAGAGCCCAAACCCAAGTACAGCCAGAATTTGTAGATGTGATTATATTTATTGATGTAATAAAAAACTTACCACTTATTTTTTAGCTAGTTTATATTCTTGTTCGATTCCATTATTTTCAAGCTAAACTCTTTTACCTACTACATACATTTTTCCCTATTTTTTACTTTTTTAGAAACAGTTCCTAAGACAAATTGAAGCGCTAAACTCTTACTTTATATCAATAGTTTTTTTTACTTTTCGTTAGTTCTTATCAATATTTTTGTCTCTTTCAGCCCTTGAAGGGAATTTTCACTAAAAACAGCATTTTGCTCACCCTTTTTTCAATCTAAGAATGATGTTCATCGCTAATGTTTTAGTTTACTGTCAGAGAGCCTTTTCTGGCCTTGAAGGATTTTTTTTCTTTTTATCCCTAGTTTTGTCTTTTTTCCCTTGAATATTAAAGGTCCAACTTATATATCTTTCTTCTCCCCTTAGTTTTAAATGACTCTAAATAAGGCTTTTTTTCAATTTTTTACCTTAACAAAACTACTTTTTTACCTAATAGGGAAGACATTAAAAGTTTGTTCTGTCTTTTTTCACTATTTTTGTCTTTTTCAGGTTACATGCTTTTCAACTTTTCAAACTTTAATGTGTATAATCGGTAGCTTTTTGAGGGAGTCTCATGATACATCCCCCCTTATGGTATTAATTAAGGAGCAATATCAGTTATTTGCTATTAGACTTCAAAAGAAATAACCAAAATAAGGTTATTTTTTCGAATTTTAAAAGTGTATACTCAGTAGTTTTCGGGGAGTAAGACGCCTCTCCCCCTGATAGTTCCATTCATGCCTAGAATTTATGTTTTCTAGGCTGAGATTGAACATTTTATGGTCAAATTCATTGGGGGAGGTCCAGCAGACCCAGAGGAAGCCTCCGATGAATTTTTAGCCAGGGCTGATGATTTCCTTACCAGATGACCAAAACCAAATCCCCCTTCGGTAAGTAATCCAATACTCCTTTTAAATACATTCAAAAGGCTAAATCAGTAGTGTGGGCATAGAGGGCTTACAGTACCGGAGCTACCTTTCAATGCTTCATAATACAAGGATACATTTCAATGAGTATTAAGGGTAGAAGAAAAATAACCGAGTTAAATAACCGATTTAGAATAAATACCTGAGTTAAACTCAAAACAAGCAGAAATTAACATGATTAGGGCTTACAACCCCTATGCGTTCTCAAGGTCATATTATATGTGTTCTGTATTGATTCTTTCTTATTATTATTTCTTTTTCACTTTTACAACTAGAATCCATCCAAAATTATTAACACTTTAATGAATAATATAAGCATGTGTATATTAAATTAACAACACACATTCATTTGTAGTTCTTCAGTAAAATACAAATTATGTTCTGGCCTTGAAAAGGCGTAGGGGTTGTGAGCTCTAATCATATTAATTTTCACTCGTTTGGCATTTGACTCGTTTATTTATTGTAAAAACTAAACAAAAAAACTTTTTGGAGTGAAGACGTGGCCAGCTGCAAAATCTATCCTCAGCACCGTCGATGTCGCACAGACGAAACATCTTGGAATAATCAAAAGATTCACATGACTGACTTCGTTAGCAACCAGACTCTCCTGTCACGTACCGCTCAAACTCCTTTCTCAACGCAGCTCGCCCAGTGCACTGTTCGGTGGTTTGATCACCTCCTTTGCATACCACGCGAAGCCCCAGTACAGGTCACATTTGACTTCTACCCCACCTACACGGATGGAAGCTACCAAGAGGATGCCCACCCATTAAATGGAAAGACTCAGCGATGAATTCCTCAACCAAGCCCACATCCCGGTGGAAGAAGCTGCGTGCCTGGCAAGCGATAGGTCAACCTGGAAGTGCCTAGTCTCATCGTTCTCTACGCCGAAACCCTCGGCAGAATCCTTAAGTCAAGTAAGTAAGTTAAGACACAATATAGAATCAAATAATTTACCAAACATACAAATTGAAAAATATGACTTTTTCTTAATACTAACCATTTTTTCTAATAGCAGCTAGTGTTTCCGTGAAAAATAAAAATTTTCTCGTAGAAGTAACAATTTCCTATCTTGGTTAACAGGTTGTCTTTTAGAATTAGTAAGTTTTTTCTTCACACTAACAAGTTTTCTCTTCCAAGTAGCATTTTTTTTCTTAATTGTAACAAAGTAACAAAATTTTTTTAATAGCTACAAGTGTTTTGTCAAAGATAACAAATATCTCTTTGAAATAAAAATTTAATTTTTGTTAATGCTAACAACTTTTCAGTTAGAAGTAGCAATTTTTTCTTAACACTAACAAATTTTCTCCTCGAAGTAACAACCGTTTTTCTAATAGTAGCAAGTTTTTCGTCAAAGATAACAATTTTCTCTTAGAAATAAAAATTTTGTGTCTCTGCGACAAGCTTTCTGCTAGAAGAAGCAAGTTTTTCTTAACACTAACAAATTTTCTCTTCGTCGTAATAACTTTTTTTCCTCAATACTAACAAAGTTTTACTTAATACTATTAAATGACTTTTGGAAGTAGCAGGTTTTTCTTAAAACTATGAAATTTTTTCTCTTAACAACGATTTTTCTGTCACATATAAGATACTTCTCTTAGAAGTAATATTTTTTTTGCTTTATGATAACAAGTTTTCTACTAAAATTAGCAAGTTTTTCTTAACACTTACAAATTTTCTCTCTGAACTGATAACTTTTACACATTCTTAGACCACACTGGCTATACATGACAAATGAAACTCAGAGAGAAGAGAAAGTAACAAAATGAAAAATAAAATCAAAAAGGGTGAACAAACAAGGATTTTGTCAGCCAGTGGCGAAACCATGAAGATGAAAATATAAGCAAATATTTCGACACGGACCTCCGCCAAGTCGTCCTCAGTAGTCGTAATTTGAGCGTCTGTTCTGTCTTCGTAAGATAAACTTCGAAAGGTTAGATTTTCGTTTTTTTTTTTTTTTTTTTTTGTTTAGCACTGAGGACGACTTGGCGGAGGTCCTTGTCGAAATATTTGCTTATATTTTCATCTTCATGGTTTCGCCACTGGCTGACAAAATCCTCGTTTTTTCACCCTTTTTGATTTTATTTTTCATTTTGTTACTTTCTCTCCTCTCTGAGTTTCATTTGTCTGATAACTTTTTCTTTAATAGTAACAAACTTTTAATTAATTCTATCAAATGTCTCTTGGAACTAATAGGTTTTCTCTTGATATTAATTTTTTTATTAGTAGCAAGCTTTTTTTTCATCAAAGATAGGGTATTTTCCTTAGAAGTAACAATTTTCTGTCTATGTTAACAGGTTTTCCACTATAAGTATCACGTTTTCTCTTAACAATAAAAAATATTCCCTTCAAAGTAAGAACTTTCTCCTTAATACAAAGAAAGTTTTAGTTAATACTATCAAATTTCTCTAGAATTGACAGAAATTATTTAACAGTAAGACGTTTTTCTAATACCAGCAAATTCTCCGGGAAAGATAAGAAATTTTTTCTCAGAAGTAACAATTTTCTGTTAACGCTAAGATGTTCTCTGCTAGAAAACGTCTTTACTATATTAATCTTACTACGTTTAGGTTAGGTTCATTTAACTTAGGTTAGCATGGCCACTCATATTAACGTAAGTTAAATTAATCTAACTTAAACATAGAAAAAAAATTGTTTGTTCAAAAAAATTTCCCCTCGTTGACGGAAAACTAATTCTAACAGAACATTTGTTGTCACTTATGAGAAAATTGTTACTTCTAAGAGAAAGTTTGTTATCTTTGACGGAAAACTTGGTACTGTTTGAAAAAAATGTAAATATGAAGAAAAACATGTTACTTCTAAGAGAAATTTGATAGTGTGAAGTAAAATTTGCTAAAATTAAGAAAAAGTTGTTACTTCAAAGAGAAAATTTGTTAGAGTTAAGGAAAACTTGCTGATTCTGACAGAAAACTTGTTATCATAAACAAATTTTCCTATAGTTTTAATGGAGATTTGGTATCTTTGATGAAAAACTTGCTGTTATTACAAAAAAAATTTACTATTAAGAATAAACTGTTACTTCCGAGAAAAATTTGATGATATTATGTAAAAATTCGTTAGTATTAAAGAAAAACATGTTAGTTCGAAGAGAAAATTTGTTAGTGTCAAGAAGAATTTACCAATTCTGAAAAGAAGTTTATAATCGTAAAATAAAGCTGCTGCTTCTAGGAAAAATTTGTTATCTTTGACGGGAAAATTGTTGCTATTAGAAAAAATTTGTTACCACTAATAAAAAACCTGTTACTTCCAAGAAACATTTGATAGTAATAGGTAAATATGTGTCATTATTAAGGGAAAAAGTTAGTACTTCGAAAAGAATAATTGTTTTTTTTATGAAAAACATTATACATCTAACGGAAAAATTGTTATCATAAACAAACAAATTGTTAATTCTAAGAGAAATTTGTTGTCTTTGACGGAAAACCTGGTGCTATCAAAAAATAATTGGTACTATTAAGAAAAAATCCGCTACTTCCAAGAGGAATTGATAGTCTTAATTAAGAGTTTGTTTGTATTAAGGAAAAGGTTGTTACTTAGAGTAGAAAATTTGTTAGTGTTAAGAAAAAACAACTTGCTTAATCTAACAGAAAACTTGTTATGATAGACGAACTAATTATTACTTCTAAGAGAAATTTGTTATCTTTGACGGAAAACTTGGTACTGTGAGAAATTTTTTTACTATTAAGAGAAAACCTGTTACTTCCAAAGGAAAATTGATAGTGTTATGTAAAAGTTGGTTTGTATTTAGGAAAAGGTTGATACTTTGAAGAGGAAATTTGTTAATTTTAAGAAAAACTTGCTACTTCTGACAGAAAAAATATTATCGTAAGCAAAATAAATTATTTTTAAGAAAAAATTGTTATCTTTGACGGAGAACTTGCAACTTCTAACAAAAATTTTTTTTATCGCTGACAAAAAAAATTGCTACTTCTAGGAGAAATTTGTTTTCTTTAAGGGATAACTTAGTGCTATTCAAAAAAATTTTTACTATTAAGAAAAAACCCTGTACTTTTAAGTAAAATTTAATAGTGTTAAGTAAAAGTTTGTTAGTATTAAGGAAACAGTTTTTGCTTCGAAAATTTTTTTTAAGTGTTAATAAAAACTTGCCACTTCTGACAGAAAGCTTTTTATTATAAATGAAATATATTTACTTTTAAGATAAGCTTGTTATTTTGATGGAAAACTTGCTTCTACTAGAAAAAATTTGGGACTAATGAGAAAAAAACCTGTTACTTCAAAGATACTGTTCATAGTATTAAGAAAATGTTTGTTAGTATTATGAAAAAAAGTTGTCACTTTGAAGAAAAATCTTGTTAGTGTGAAGAAAAACTTGCAAGTTCTAGCAGAAATCAGCTCCTTTAAAGAATTTAAGTTTTAGTGAGCCTTTACCTTATAAAACGCTATTATGGCTCATTGTCAAGAAAAATTAAACCGAAGAAAGGCTGGTGTTCCAGGAACAAAAGATGTCATAATCCCTGACGTTCTTACAAAGCTTGAAGAGAGAAAGGTGACTCTTGTATAGAATATAAAGTTTTAGTCTTCTTCCGCTTCCGATTAAGCCTTATCGCTATGAAATATTAAAGCCAAGAAAGGCAGAGTGCTTAAAGAAAAGTCATAGATTGCTTGTGTACAAGAAAGAGTCAACCCTAGCACTCTGGACCAAACCATAAAAATCAAGACCATACCAATGAAATGCTGATCAAAATTTATAAATCATGGTCAACTTCTAAAGAATCATTACCAAAACAAAAAAAACCTGACAAATTTATGAAAATCAAGAGCAAATTGTAGAAAACAGGGGAAACACTAGAGATAAAGACTACCGTAGAAATCAAGGGTAAAAAGTGGAAAAATCATGGCCAGAAAGTTTTTGGTGGCTATAACATAAACTTCTCTTGCGGAAACTTAAATGAATGGCTTGAAGTATAATTTTTAACAAGAAATTACTGAAAAAATGTCTCGGGGGAGATGGAGCAAAGTCAGAGGATTGTCACAGTGCAATAATAGTGTGGTGTTGTGGCTTGAATTGTTTGGAGTATCAAAGTCTCGCAAAGAAATGGCAAATTCTGTTTTCAAAAATAAATTGCTTAATGAGATTCATCAGCTTATTTTTGGAGTAAAATGGTTGAAAATGAACAAGGGGGGTGATGAGGGGTGGGTGCCTTGTGGATAATAGATTTGGAAGGTTCTTAAAAATCACAGAGGGTTGGGAGTGTTTTGAAAGTTATCATGAATGGCTTGGGTTGTAATAAGCTTGAATCAGTGAATTGAGCCATCATTTTAAGCATGTAATGTCTGACAACCGTCTTCAGAATGATGAAGAGGGATTCAGGGGGTTCCTCAGCATGGTTAGTTTTGGTAGTGTAGCGTAAATTGCTTTGATAGTCACTTTCTAGCAATGAAATGCCGGTTTATGCTTTAAAAAAAGTACAGTGTTTGATTTAGATTCAAAAGTTCATTTTCGGAGTGAAAAAAAGATTAAAAAATGTTTCTAGGGTGATTAGTGGCTGTGCTATATGGATGACAGGCATGTAATTTTAATCACCCAATTAAAGCATAATTTCAACAAGAAATGTCTTGAAAAAACGTCTTGGGGTAATGATGTGATGTCAAGGGGGCAGTAAAGTAATGTCGTTTTGTTGTGAGTTGCTTGGAGTATCATGTTCTACGATTTAAAGGTTAAGGTGGAGGCGTTAAAAAAAAATTCCCTGGAGGAGGGTGGGAAGGGGGGTAAAAGAAAAAAAGTACTCAAAGAAATGAATATTTCATTAACAGTACTTCAAATATACCTCTTAAAACGCTTTAAATTTATCTCTAATATCCCTCCTCCCTCCCTAGTATTGCCTGATAGGTCCCATACCTTTTTTCTATTAACACGTATTTCGTTTTTTTTTTTCGTTGCAGTCTTGTCTTGAAAAACTGTATTTTCAGAATTTCCCTAATTGTATATTTGTTTTGGGGACAATGATTTCTCAAAATAGAATTTTTCCTTCGCGCGTTTTGATATTTTTGCTGACAAAATGCCCCCTGAGATGCAAGAGGGCTGAGACAAAAGGAGATTGTGCATAAATCGGGGGTTCTGTTGAACGAGGGTTCAGTTAAACGGGCTCAGTTGCACGGTTATAAACACGGGCTTGGCTTGCGATAACTTGAATCACTTGGTTTAAAAGGCATAAAATTTAACAAGAAATGCCTGAAATATTTCTTACGGGAGATTGAGTGAAGTCAAAATTGGTTCCATAGAGCAGTAATAGTGTGCCAGAGTAACGTGAATTGCTTGATTTATCTCTCTCTAGCGAAGAAATGGGCGACTTCTCGGTATTCAAGTAGAAACACACTGTTTGATTAAGATTCAGTTGCTTATTTTTGGAACTAAAGGGTTGAAAATGCCCTAGGAGGAGAGGCGGTTGGTGCTACTTGGCTGGTGGGGGGCAAGTTTGTAATGTGTAATGTGAGAGTCTTGGGTTGTGAGAACTCTAATAAATGGGTTGAAGAACGATTTTTCACAAGAAATAACTAAAAGATGTTTTTCGGGAGATGGGGTGATGTAAGAAGGGGGCCAAAGAACAGTAATAGTGTTGCTTTGTTGCTTGAATTGCTTGGATTATCACTCTCTAGCAAAGAAATAGCGACTTCTTGGTGTTCATATAAAAACACAGTTTAATTTAAATTCACTATCTTATTTTTGGAGCAAAAAGGTTAGCGATGTCTTAGGGGCAAGGGATAGGTGGCATATAGATTACAGAGGAGAAGCTGTGTAGTGCCGTGGTGTTTTGGAGTGTTTTGGATGGTATTATGATAGACTAGGCTTCCAAAAACCCGAAATCAATGGTTGAACTATAATTTTAACAGGAAATGCTAGACAGATGTCACGAGGGAGATGGAGCAATATTAGAGGGTTGGCAGAGAGACAGTAATAGTGTGGCATTTTTTTCAGGGGCTGCCTTGGACTAGTTCACTCTAGAGCTTAAAGTAGTGGATGCGTTAACTGAATATTTCGGTATAGGGGGACTGAAATCTAATATTCCTGTCTAAGAAACGATATATTTCGTTTAAAGTGCTTTGAAAATACCTCTTAATATAGTTTACATGTATCACTAATATCAGCTCGCACTCTCAAAGTGATTGTTAAGGTGCTCGGTCAGCCGTATATTGTCAGGATGTGGTGAAATATTCATAAGTCTAACTCAAAGAAAATGAGGTATTTTACTTAAAAGTTCTCAATAGGGCTTAAAGTTGCATCTAATATCAGCCATACCCCCCTGGTATTGCTTGCTAGGATATGTTTTTCTATAATAGATGATTCTTTTACATATATTACGATAGGCCTCTTTTCACCATTTGTTTTCTTTGTCACCTTTATCAACTACTTTTTAACATGATTTTAATATTCACGTAAGTTGGTTTTTTACTAATAAACCTTCCATTTACAAGCTCTGTGTTTTCAAGATGTATTGTTTAGGACTATCAATGTGATAATACAGTTTCGGCACCCCTTAGTCTGTATTGTTATTAATATCTTAGAGTAAATATGTCTGAAAATAAACATTTTCAGAGAGCTTGTCAAAATTGGGCAGTAACAAGCCGTTCTAGCTTTTGCAAAAAATGAGGAATCTCAGGTCTGGCAAAATACGTTAATGTTAATACACAATGAGTAAAAAAATATTAGAAATAGCATGTCAGGCCTCTCGGTTAGGGCACAAATTCGTTGGATGGGAATGACCTTTTGAGTCCTGGTCAAAGACTAAAGAAAAAAAAACTAAAAGAAAAAAAAGTGTTGAACCTTTTGGGTGAAAAAAATAAAAATGCCATTAAGTTAAAAGGAAGAAAAAATGTGTTGAAAGTTTTGGAGGAAAAATTAAATGTAAAAAAAGGTACTATCTGACAATGATATGTGCCAACATTGCGTAAGTTGTGTGCTGGCGTTACATAAAATCTGAGCATCCATTAAGTTAAAGAAAGAAAAAACTCTTTGAATGTTTCGGGCGAAAAAAGTACCAATAAGAATTACGTAACAGTGATGTTTGCGCAATCATCCTATAATGTGTGTGCTGTCGTAAAGTTACAAGCGAGAATTACCCATCGGTTCCTGTTTCATTGTTACATAAAAGTGCGTCAAGCATATTACACCATAGTGTTTAAAACGGGTTTAGTCGTGTGACGTCATTGGAGTCCGGAAGGGCGTGTGTCATGGGAGTCTTGCCGACTGTGCTCATCTAATAGATATAAAAAACTTAAAATGCCATTAAGTTAAAAGGAAAAATATTTTGAGCATTTCGGAAAAAAAATTAGATGTCAAAAAAGGTATTATCTGACAGTGATGTGCGCCGACATTGCATAAGTTGTTTTGCTGGCGTTACATAAAATATGTGCCGCCATTAAGCTAAAGAAAGAAAAAAACGCTTTGAATGTTTCGGTCGAAAAAAAAAAAAAAAAACAAGTATTTGTCTATTCTATCTGCCTTGGCTCTTCCTTTTCTACAATTAGCCATGTCTTGATGCCTGCCTACTCCAGAATACTTTATTTTCATGTTTCAATTTATCCGTGCAGCCATATAAACATTTGCCTCTGAATTACTTTGACTATCTGTCATGGCTTTTGTCTTTTTACAATTAGCCATGTCTTGATGCTTGCCTACAGCAAAATACTTGATTTTCAATTCATCTGTCTGTCATATGTCAATTTTAAATTGTTGGTCAACCTGCTTGAGACCCTAGGCGGGCGTGCGTTTCCATAAGCAAACAGACTAAATAATTTCCATATTACTACTCCGTTTCAAGAATAATAATAAGAAGGAGAACAAAACCAATAAAGAATCATATTTTCTTTTATTATCAACATAATAGTAGCACTTTACAAATAGTTTTAAAACAATTAGAAAAAAGTACTTTATATTTAATAAATACACTTAAATTAAATTATTTTATTCATTTATTTATAACAAAAACAAAAAAAAATATTTATTTCAAAATAGGCACTGAGAAAAAAACATATTTTAATTAAAAAATAAATAGACTTAAAAAATATCACTGTTTTTTTTATTTATTTACAAAAAAGGACAATATTATTTGAAATAGGCACTAGAAAAAAAAAATTATTAAACAATAAATACACTTCATACTTTTTTTTATTTTATTTACAAAAAATTACAACACATTCTTAATTTGAAATAGAGTCCCCTTAATAACGGGGGAGGGCAGCCACTGCGGTGGCTCAACCAGAAAGCGCGGGGAGCCCAATGTGGTGGGGCGGGACAGGGCTGGGAACATTTAATTATGAAGGAATAAATAAGCCTTGCATCAACCCACATATTGAAAATTTATAAATTTTGATATAAAATAATTCCAAAACCACCCACCAACCACCTTGTGTTATGAATGAATTTAACCTAATTTATTTATACCGAGTTGTTTTCTGTACTCTATACATTCAACTCGATTTGAAATCATGTAGTGTTCGTGTGGAAGTACCTTCACACCATCCTGAAGTAAACAAACTTGGCCTGCTATGGCCGATATTGCGTTTTCCTCAACTCAAACTGTGTAATTTTTAAATTATAAAAAGTGAATCATCTTGACTTTTTCTCTTGGGACTAACCTACGCTCCACAAAGTTTCTATAAACACTCATATTGAAATCATATTTTACAATATGTGCAGGCTCCCCCATGCAAACTTGTCTGACATCCTTGTTGTGCGTTTCCACACAGTATACCTTTGGCCCAGGAAACACACTACTGGATATCAGATCGCTTCCCGTTGCAGATTTTAACCTTAAAAATTCATATGGGGCGTAGCATTTCACTAGCTCTGGATAGAGGGATTCATTCCAGTTGGTGTAGTCCATCCGAGAGCTAGTATACTTTCCATTTTCCGAATCATTAAAAAAATTTCAGTTTAAACTTTTTACAGGAGTGAATCAGTGTTTCCTTAATACACTTGAACTTGTTCCTCAATCGGCCATGGTACCTTGCATACATTATAATAAAATAACAGCAGGAGTTTTTTTTAAATTTCTGTTATTGTATTCCTGCCTGCAATATTTTTATTTAAAATAATGTTTCTTTACTTGCAATGCAGGAGCACCATTTTAAAGTATAAGACTGTGAAATATGTGAAATTCGTGTTGGCAATGATTCGAGCACAATCTATGGGATTAGTTATAATATCACAGTGACTTCTGTTTCGTACACTTTTACACATTTTAACGAAGGCTGAGATCAATAAGAGTTTATAGATTTTCTTTTTCAACCTTCGTTTTCGCTTCTGAGTGTTTACTGACAAAGGTGTAAATAGACGCTTTCATGCAAGGCTTTTGATCAGGTTGGTGGGTTGTATGAATCTTTATGACTTTGAAAATATTGAACACCATCCATCGCAATAGCACGTGATGAACAACGATATTCTGTTTCTAGTTAAGGTCAACAATAAGTTTTTGCTTTGAAGGCACCCAGTGTATACTCCCATCCTCTACCAAAGATAAAGTGTAGGGACTCAGAGAGTCCTTACCTACCGGTCTATTTATGCACAGGAAAACAAAGTCTTTTGCCGAGTCATAGATTTCCATGTGTATTTCACCGTCAATTTAAAAAAAAACATCCTTTCGCCCCATTCAACTCAGCGGTAGCAATGTTGGGGAAATTCCAAGCACAATAAATGCTATGCCATCTGTAATTAACACACGGCAGACAGTAGTGAGACCTTGCCGACGGATAAAGGGAATTCATATCCAAAATAACTGCATCAGACTTTTCATCGGTGTGTTGTTCGGTCGGATCAGTTTTCATGATACGGTCCCCGTGAAAAAAATACCCTCTCTCATTGAATTCTCTATAAATAGATGCTGATCCACGGTGGTGATCAGACCTAAATATTTTGAATAAAATTCGCTCACACTTTATTTAAAAAGTATATTTTTAGTGCTATCGATGCTTTTAAACAGTCCTTCCCTCCCCACACCCGCATCTGTTGTTCAAGAAGGGTTCGAATCTTGTTAATATAAGAATGAGTAATAGCGAGGGTGTCTGTTACTATACCCCCTGAAATTAAAGAATTGAAGGGGTCACCGAAAATGACCTTGTAGACACTAGTATGGTGCAAGGCAGAGTTAGACAATAAAAATCTGGTAGTGTAAATTTATTTGGGGGTAAGGTGCCATAAAATCTCCAAAATTCAATAGCCTTTATCACCACCAGTCTGTTCATTTGCATTGGGGGGGGGTCGGTTTAAAATCCTCGAATTCACTAAAGACACCTTCCAGGGTGTTTGGGGATAGTTGATCTAGCCAGCCAGCATTGTGATGTGACACAATTTGCTTATGATTATTAGCATTGTCAATAGAAGTGGTATGGGAAGCGAGTTTAGATGCACTTGTCAGATATCACTTAAATAATGTTCCATAAACCTATTTTTTCCATTCCGGGTCATCATTCATCTCTATGTCATAAGTCAGGTC
Source organism: Artemia sinica (assembly GCA_027921565.1). Classification (NCBI taxonomy): domain Eukaryota; kingdom Metazoa; phylum Arthropoda; class Branchiopoda; order Anostraca; family Artemiidae; genus Artemia; species Artemia sinica. The sequence continues at coordinate 1,184,922 of JAPEVW010000051.1, read as the reverse complement.
CTCTAGACTAGCTATATCCCCAAAAGGATTATTTAAGAAGTCCCTTTGCCATCCTAAATCAATATCAACTAGTGCACTATCCTGAAATTGCATTGGCTGCGTTAGTAATAGTGCGGATTCATTGCCATTAAATTTTCCTTGAGCGGGCAATAGTTCATCAGTGTTAACCTATAAAACAGGATTTATTTTCCATGTGGAATATCCACTATTTTATAAAGTCAAAAAAATTAATTAATAATCAGCTCTATGGTCATTTATGTATAATAGAAAAGGATTTTTTTGAATCCCCCCATCCCTCTTTTTCAATAATTAGCCCCTAAGCTAATATACACACAGAAATAGGATTTTTTGTTCCCTCTCAACCCCTCCTCTTTTTTCTACAACTACACCTTGACTTAATATACAAATGTAGCTGATTTAAAATTATTAGGAGAAAAAAAAGAATATGCAGCGTAATCAAAGTTCGATAAGGGTGAGCCCCCTGTCCAATTAACAATTAAGAAAATTGTCCCTTTTTCCGAAAAAATGCTAAGCTAAAAGACACGGCATTCGTGTCGTGCTGTTTTCTTAATTAAGATAGCCACGAAACATGCATTGATTTCACTTTTAACGGTAAGTGCTTAGATCCAGTTTCACTACTCACCGTATTATTATGCATGTCAATTAAAATGCTTAAAGTTACAACAATCTCGAAAGACTGTTTTTGCTGCAACCAATGAAAGAAATGAGTTTACTATTGATTTAAGAAATTAGTAAAATAAGAATTTCAGGATATCTACCCTTTTTTGTTTCGTATTTGGAGAAGTAAATTGTAGTTTTTGAAGAAAATTTTCCCAGAAGACCAGTATTTCTACAGAAAGTCCATTAAACCTTTGAATATGTTATACTAAGGTCTTTAGTTTTGGGCTTCGAGCCTAGAAAAGCACGTTTGACAACTCCAGTCCCTTCTGTAGTAATATATATATGTCTGTCTGTGGTAAGTCGTGTCCCGTTGAAACTACACTGTATATTACACACCCTCTGTATTTTGTGTCTCTGATTGGTCCAGAAAATGGGTTTTGACACAGAAACCTGTTTGTTAAGTCCTCTCCCTTCTGTACTACTAAGTACCCGTCCTTGGTAGGTCCTGTCCCGTTGAAATTGCACACATATTCATACCCCAGGCTTGTAGGTTCTGAGGTAATTGATAACATACTACTTGGCTTGTCGTATTTGTATTTAATCAGAAACTGACGAGCCATTAGTCTGCCCTTAAAATCGTAAAGGAAGTATAACGTATACCCACAGAACTTGCTACACACATTGGCTTTTTATACATGGGTAATAACCCAATGAGCAATGAACCATTACACAGTAAAACTTTCAATTTATTGAGATTCAAGATTAATTTACCGTATTATCAATTTTTCAGAAAAAGATTTGTATTTTTGAAATCTTTGCAAGATAAGTAATAAAAATAGTTATTCACAGTGGTTTCATAGTACTACCAAACAGGTAAGTCATATAAGCATAGCATATACTAAATACATAACCTGAGCCAACCTAGGTACCTTTTATTCCCCCTAAACCCGAAAAAACTAAAGTTTAAATTTTAATTTGCACATTAAGTTGTTCTACAGACAAGTTTGTTCAATCACTATCCGGGTAAGAATAAATGAGTCTTATCCTATCTGTTTACAATACAATTATCGTGCACTTACCGCTTTTTACAAAAGTACCTCCGTTTTCACAATGCGAGTTTGAAAACACATAAAGATAAATGTTTTAGTCCTCAAACACTTTTTCCCAATTCTAGAAGAATCCCCCAAACATTCATCCCCGTCCGATATGTTTAAGTTACAATTACTAAATGGAAAAAAGAAGTGAAAGCCTTTCGAATTCTGCGGGGTGTTCCTTGTATGGGAGGCAACTGGAGTAGACCCAGAAAAACACCTCTATATTCTGAACCTAGATCTAAAAATGGTTCTATGACGATAATTTGTTACTGAGCCAAGGGAAAGGAATTTTGACATACTTTAGAGAGGGCGTTAGAATTCAAGTGACAAATTGTAGATTGTTTATTGCAGGGAATTTTCACATGAGATTCTGACGTGCAAATTAATGTTCGGCGATATTCGATAGGATACGATATTTATCGATATATCGACCGAAATATCGTTATCGAATATCGGAAACCAAATATCGATATTTCGATATTTTACTTTTCGCGGCACTGAAAGACAAGCGTCAAATCAAAAGCAATGTGCCAACAGGAAGTTGGTGAGTCACACCATTCCCATTTGCAATTTCATTCATTCAGTTGGTCAGTTGGTTGCGAGGAGCAAAGATCAGTAGGTTTTGTTACGAATTTGATTGCTGAGATAGTGTTACGAAAGTACAAAGGTAAGCTGTATGTTTTTGGAGTGACACCTTTGTGCTTATCCTTCTCTTAAGTCTCCTCTAGTTGAGTTTCCTTGTAATGCTGACTATTGCTACATCTCATTTAGCCTAGAGCTTGCACCTATGAGTTTTTTGCAACTGCTAACACTGATGGGTATAGCTGTAGGTTAGCTACCCCTGATAAAAATTGTAAATTTGAAATGTAGGACCATAATGAGATAGCTAGGAAACGAACATACCACTCAATTTAGAATTCAATCCTCTATCCAAATATAACAATCATTTATGGTGGATATTAATTCCAGAAATCTGAAAAAGTCTGGAATTTCCAGATTCTCGGATAGGAAAACCCTATTTTCAGTTTTTTTTTTGGCTTACTTGGAGTTCAGGGTCAAGGCCACCTCACCTACAAGCCTGCAGCCCACCCTTGAATCCTTTTTTATCCCTAAAAAGCTTGATTTATAGAATCTAGAGGATGAGTTTCCACTGGAAATGATTGCTACATTTCAATACAGCTTTATGGTAAACTCTGAGTCAAATGGTATGTTTATTTCCTAAATATCTCATTTTCATCCTATATCCAAAATTAACAAAAGACAACTCCTTTTTTAATCTATGTTATTCAGTAAATCGTACTGTAAGGTTGCAGAGATGCTGCCTAGTAGATGCAGCATATGAACAACTCATTTTTTTACTGTCTATTCTGGTTCTATCAGGCACCCTATACTATAGGGGTAGCTAATCTTGCTAATCTGCACCATTATCAAAACAACTGTATGTTATTCAGTCTATCATGTTGGGCAAACATGCAGAACTGCCACCCATGCAGTAAAGGTGAAGAGTTGTTGTGCAATGGACTAATTAATGCATACGTTGTCTTACATCCTGCTTCTATTGAGCTGCACCACTGCATTTTTACTGCATGGGGAGCACCTTTACCGTCATATCGCAATACTGTTTCAAAGGCTGGTTATAACCGAGAATGGTCCACCAAGACAAGCATTTTTTTTTAATAATGCTCTGATATTGTTTTATTGGCTGATTCATGACCCCCTATCTTCTCTACTTTGAACTCGTTTTCTTATTTCTTTTTCTTATAATTTCTAATATCAACAATTATTATTTCTATAATTAATCTGTATTCTAATATTAAATATCAACAAGAAATTTCAATATAATTTTTCAATTAAGTTTCAACCAGTAAATTCTAACCAGTGTGTAGTAAAAAGTTCGAATTTAGCATTAAGAAGTTTTTCCTTGTTTCTTTAATATTCTCGTTTGGGTGATTAAGGCGGCTTCCAAAGGTCAGGGGGAGGGGTCCAGTTTTTAGATTACCCCACTACAAACTGGCAATTTCAGGGTCTCTTGTAGTGATAGAAACTTTGAAAAAAGAACTGAAAAAAAATTAAGGGGGAGGGCCTTCGGCCAGCTGGCTACGCCACTGGCTTTGGTAAAGGTACAATTTAGTTCTCCCTGTAGTGTAGGGTGCAGAGGCCCTACCAATAGAAGTGGGATATACAGTAAGAAGTTAGTTGTTTATATTCTGGTTCTACTGGACAGTATCTGTGCAACTTTACAACTGAATAATATACAGTAGGAAATAATTTGTTTTTATCAGGGGGAAATAATCTGCAACTTTACCCTGGTTTCAACCATGCTCTATTTAGTTTTGTGACAGTTAAGGTTTTGTCTGGCATCTTTTCAGTACTGATTCTTGTATATTTGTCTTTTCATTGACTCTTCATAAGATAGCCTACAGTTGTGTATATTTTATATCTTGACTCTCGTTTCATGCAATAAGTATTTTTCTCTAACATTTGTGTTTATCCGCATTCCTTTACCAACTGACATCTGAGCTAGTAAAAAGGGTATGTATTGTTTGGAATTCTCATGTATAATAAATAGTTTTAAATTTCAACCTCTGCCTTATGCATAGGGAATTGGTTATTTTTTTTTCATTTGCATGACTGGCAGCCTGCAACTAGTGAAACATATTGATATGCATATTTATTGTACCTATTTTTTGCTTATTATGTATTTTTCAGAAGATCAGCACAAACAGAGCCAGAAAGAATCAGCACTCTAGCTAAAGTGGGCCACAAAGAATGATTCTTCCCAACAGACATTTTTGCCATATAGTTTTTGGCGTGTAGCGGCAATGGGCCTTGGAGGCCTGAGCCTCGATCCTTATTGGGTTCACCCCTTATATTAATAATAATAATAATAATAGCCTAATACTGTATATTGCAGTTCTATTTGTAGGGCCTCTGCACCCTATACTACAGGGAGAGCTACACTGCACCTTTAACTTACTGTATTATCCTCGTTCTATTGGGCAGTACCTCCGTACCTATAAGGTAGGGTAGCTAATCTGCATCTTTAGCACTATTTCAATATGGTCCTTTATTCCAAACTTACCAAATATTTGATACTTACTACACAACTTCCTTGCTAACTAAAAAGAAGCATCACTCTAGCTCAAGATATTGTGCTCTGATGAAATCTAACTTTTTGAACAGAGTTATGAGGTAAAAATTCAACTATTAAACGTGTATACTTAGAATTCATTTATTTTAATGCTAAAGTTTACCTTTAAGGATTGGACAAATTGAATTTTTGTCAAAGCACATTACTTTTTCAGTTTCATTTGAGGCCCTATAGATCGCAGATCTAGAAAATAGGCAGTCCTCTGTGGAAGTACTTCCGGAAAGTAAACGTCAAGTCTGCTGTCTGCCTAGTCTGCAAATTAAGCGTCATGACAGCCGGTAACACCACAAATATCCGAACCCATCTAAAAAAGAATCACAAGAAGGAGTTCAACGAAATGGAGAAGCTGCCGGTCCCTGGAAGAAAAAGACCTGCTAACAGTACTGAAGAGGAGCCCAACTTGAATACAGACTCAGAAATGGAGAACGAAACTGAAGTGAACAGAAGTTCCAGTGAACAGAAACAAGTCAAAGTTTCAGAGTTTGCTCAGCCCTTGTATAATAAGTCTCATCCTCGGAAAAAACAATGTGATCGTCTGCTGGTCAACATAATCCCAACTGACATGCATCCTCTTTCATTTGTCAAGAATACTGGCTTTCAGCAGTTCTGTAGAGCTCTAAATCCTAGCTACACATTACCGAGTGTTGAATCTATAACGAGAGACTTGCTCCCAAGTTACTATCAGCAAGAAAAAGAAAAATTTCTCCATCCAGCTTGGAAAAGCACACTATGTTGCTCTTACTACTGATGCATGGACATCACGGTCTACAGAGGGTTATATGGCCGTTACAGTCCATTTTATTCATAAATTCAAGATGCACAGCAGGGTGATCAGTACAAAGAAAATCGAAGAGCGTCACACAGCAGAAACTCTCAAGAGACTTTTGCTGGAAGTAGCAGAAGAATGGAAAATAAAAGAAAAAGTTGTGGCCGTTGTCACAGATAATGCGAGCAATATCAAGAAAGCAGTTAACGATGCCGCCAAGGAACTGAAATCCGGCTTGGGGCATGTATTGTGCTTCGCGCGCACACGCTAAACCTTGTCGTGCGTGCTGCAATAGACGAGGCTCCAGGCTTCAATCCGCTACTTTCGAAATGCCGAGATGTCGTTAACTACTTTCATCGAAGTGTCATAGCAGCGGACAAACACAGAAGCAACCAGCTTTGTAATGGACAAGTCGTCTCAAAGAAACTCAAAACTGATGTTGCCATTAGGTGGAACTTGCTTCTTTTGATGGTCAAAAGTTTGCTTGATGTGAAGGATGCAGTTTCTAGTTCGCTTGCCATGCTTGGAAAGCTTGAGCTTCTTTTTACGGAAGACGAATGGGAAAGTCTCAGGATTATCATAGTCCTGCTTCGCCCTTTCGATGAAGTCACAGTTGAAGTCTCGGCGGAAAGTACCCATCGATTTCGAAGGTCCTGCCGCTGACGAAGATCTTGATCCACCATCTAAACTCCATTTCGAGTGAAAATTGCAATACTCCCGCAGCCGAACAGCTGCGTTTACGTTTGATCTGCCACATGAAAGATCGGTTTCAGGGACTTGAGCAAGTGACGCTTATAGCAGTGGCTACGTATCTCGACCCATGGTTCCGGAAAACATACGGATATATATCTCAGGATGCCGTTTCTTCTATAGAAGCAAGGATTGCAAGAGAGCTTGATTTCCTATCTACTTCAGTGGACGCAGCCGACATAACTGAAGCAATGGCTTCATCCAACAACTTAGGTGGCCTATGGGGAGCCCATGATGAGCTCGTCGGTGCTACAGAAGGGAACAGTTCAACGACAGCTGCTGCAGAGGGCATCCTCAATCTAACAAGCTAAAAATCGTGAGAAGCCCGTGGCTCGTACTACTGACGCCATAGTGTGGTGGAAGACGCATTACCAGTCTAGGAAAGTCCTCGCAGAAGTTGCCCTGAAGTTCCTTTGTGTTCCAGCAACTAGTGTCCCTTCAGAGAGGGTGTTCTCCAAAGCTGGTCAGCTGATTAGCGAGAGGCGAAACCGCCTAAAGGGAGATAATATAGACATGCTTTTATTCCCTTGGACAATAATCGAAATTCAAATATCGATATTTCGATATTCCGATATTTGCCAATATCGCCGAAACACTAGTGCAAATAGAATTGGAATAATTATTTTAAAAAGAAAAAAAGGGTTGTAATATTAATTGTTTTATCAGTTATAGGGTAAATCTCAGGGAACAGTAAGTCTATTATTAGATGTATATTATTTATTTTTATTTTGGAGAGATTTTTTATTTAAATTTCCGAATATACTTAACGCAGTATTTTTAAATTTATGAGTCTGGTCGGTAAAATACACAAGTACCAAACGAGGTGTATTGTCAATATTTATTTAAAAAGAGAGAGGGTCGAAATGTTATTTGCATTTCAACTAAGCTCTGTATGAAGGAATAGTGGATCCATTTAGAGATACATATTTTTTTTATTTTGGAGGGATGTTTTGAATTAAATTTCCCGATATATTTAACGTGGGAATTTGAAATATATGAGTATGGTCGCTATAATACACAAGGTACCAAACTAGGAGTATGGTCATAATTAGTTAATGAGAGAGAGACTTGCAATATTATTTGCATATCGACTAAGCTATGTGTGAGGGAATAGTGAATTCACTATGAGATTTAATACACAAGTACACAACGAGAAGTATAATCAATATTTATTTAAAAAGAAAGAGAAAGGCTTGCAATATTATTTGCATATTAACTAAGCTATCTATGAGGGAATAGTGGCTCCATTAAGAGTAAGCAAAAAGTTGTCAAAAATGTTTTCAGACCCCATCTTTTCATAGTTCGATGGGCGAACGAATTAAACATTCGATTTTGACACTTTTACTTAACAACATCAAATATGGCAATTTAGAATGTTGTCATTTTAAAAGTTTCCCATGACCTAAACAGACGAACTATCCATATTATTAGGATAAATTCCACTTGACCTACTTCTATCTTGAAAAGGGGGTTATGTTCTGAAAATTTAATTTTTGAATATGTGTCTATAAACTACAATATATCCCGGGAAAGCATTTTGAAGTACATACCTCCACTGTTTCCCCACTATTTTTCCATATTTCACTTTTAAGTAAAATTCTTTCTATACAATTCCACGCATAAGACGATATTATTCATTTTTTTTAAATAGTAATGTTAGAAAATTACGCTCAACAAAGCGATTCTCCGAGTAAATGAAAACGTTGGTAAAGCGTTGTGCATGTAGCCAAACCAGACAAAAATCAATTAGACAATGTTTTCACACACATCTAGGGGACAATTTTGACTAAAGTTATCCTGCAATTGTCGATTTTAAACAATTATTTAACATATTTTAACATTTATTTCATATTTTTAATAGTTTCTAGGGCTAAGGGAACCAATCTTTCAAGATACACATATATAGGGGGGGGGGGGGATATGGGGTGGGGGGGCAATTTTGACTAAAGCTATATTAGGACTTGTCTATTTTAAATAATTATTTTGCCATATTTTAACATTTGTTTCATGTTTAATATTTTCTAGGGCTTATGGGACCAATGTTTTGTGAGTATTAAGACATTTTTTTTTAAATATTTTTCGTTATTTTCACTGGGTTTAATAGATCCAAGGCTTTCAAAATTCAAACGTGAGAATGTGATTTCACTGCGACACTGTTTTCACATACATCTGGGAGGGCACAATTTTGACTAAGGTTATCCTAGCACTTGTCTATTTTTATCAATTTTTGTCATATTTTAACATTATTTCATATTTTTAATATTTTCTAGTGCTTCGGGGACCAATGTTTTTAGGGCCTAGGGAGGTCAATGTTTTGAGAGTTTTAAGCCATTATTTTCATATTTTTCGGTATTTTTACCAGCTTACCAAATTCAAAAAACAAGAGCGTAATAGCACTGAAAAACCGTTTTCATACACATCTAAGGGACAATTTTGACTAAGGTTATCCCGTCATTTGTTGATTTCAAACATTTATTTACCATATTTTAACATTTGTTTCATATTTGATAAAATCGAATAATTGTTCAAACGCAAATTTTCTGTAAACTCACTTCTAATAATATATTTCATAGAGTGGCAGAGACTTTTTCCAAAAAGGATACTTTTCAAGTAAAAGTAAAGAGCTGCTACATTAAAATCAAACATGAGCAGAAATAAAGTAGGATAATTGTTCATGAGCAAACATTCTGTAAATTTACTTCTAATGTTATATTTGTTAGAGAGGCAAAAACTTTTTTCCACAAAGGATGTTTTTTCAGCTAAAAGTAAAGAGCTGCTACATTAAATCAAAAATAAGCATAAATAAAGCTTAATAATTGTTAAAACGCAAATTTTCTGTGAATTTACTTCTAATATAATATTTGTTAGGGTGGCAGAGACTTTTTTCCACAAAGCATATTTTTCAACTAAAAGTAAAGATCTGCTACATTAAATCATAGTTAAGCAGAAATAAAATCAAATAATTTTTTCAGGTGCAGATTTTCTATAAACTTACTTCAAATGATGTATTTGATAGAGTGGCAGAAACTTTTTTCCACAAAGGATGCTTTTCAAGTAAAAGTAAAGAGCTGCTACATCAAATCAAAGATGAGCAGAAATAAAGTGGAATAATTGTTCCGGCACCAATTTTCTGTAAACTTACTTCTAATGATATATATTTTTTAGAGTGGTAGAAACTCTTTTTTCCACAAAGGATGTTTTCCAACTAAAAGGAAAGAGTTGCTTTATTAAATCAAAGAAGAGTAGAAATAAAGTCGAATAATTGTTCAAGCGCAAATTTTCCGTAACTTACTTCTATTGCTATATTTGTTAGAGTGGTAAAAACTCTTTTTTCCACAAAGAATGTTCTTCAACTAAAAGTAAAGAGTTGCTACATTAAATCAAAGATGAGCAGAAATAAAGTCAAAAAATTGTTCAAGCGCAAATCTTCTGTAAAGTACTTCTAATGTTATATTTGTTAGTTGCAAAAACCTTTTTTTCCACAAAGGATGTTTTACAACTAAAAGTAAAGAATTACTGTATTAAATCAAAGATGAGTAAAAGTAAAATCGAAAACTGTTCAAGCACAATTTTCTGTAAACTTACTTCTAATGATATATATTTTAGAGTGGTAGAAACCCTTTTTCCCAAAAAGGATGTTTTTCAACTAAAAGGAAAGAGTTGCTTTATTAAATCAAAGAAGAGTAGAAATAAAGTCGAATAATTGTTCAAAAGCAAATTTTCTGTAACTCACTTCTAATGTTATATTTGTTAGAGAGGTAGAAACTCTTTTTTTCACAAAGAATGTTCTTCAAATAAAAGTAAAGAGTTGCTACATTAAATCAAAGATGAGCAGAAATAAAGTCGAAAAATTGTTAGAGCGCAAATTTTCTGTAACTTACTTCTAATGTTATATTTGTTAGAGCGGCCGAAATCTTTTTTCCACAAAGGACGTTCTTCAACAAAAAGTAAAGAGAAAGCTCAAGATGAGCATAAATAAAGTCGGATAATTGATCAAGCGCAAATTTTCTGTAAACGTACTTCTAATATTATTTTTGCTAGAGTGGCCAAAAAATTTTTTCCACAAAGGAGGTTTTTTCAACAAAAAAGTAAAGAGCTGCTACATTAAATCAAAGATGAAGAAAAATAATGTCGAATAATTTTTCAAGCGCAAATTTTCGGTAAAATTATTTCAAATGATAAATTAACAGAGTGTGGCAGAAACATTTTTTTCCCACAAAGGATGCTTTTCAAGTAAAAGTAAAGAGCTGCTACATTAGATAAAACATGAGCGGAAATCAAATCGAAAAACTCTTCAAGCGCACATTTTCTGTAAACTTAGTTCTAATGATATAAATATTAGAGTGACAAAAACGTGTTTTTCCAAAAAGAATATTTTTCAACTAAAAGTAAAGAGTTGTTACATTAAATTAAAGATGAGCAGAAATAAAGTCGAATAACTGTTCAAGCGCGAATTTTCTGTAACTTATTTCTAATGTTATATTTGTTAGAGTGACGAAAACTCTTTTTTTTTACAAAGGGTGTTTTTAACTAAAAGTAAAGAGTTGCTAGATTAAATAAAAGATGAGAAGAAATAAAGTCGAATAATTGTTCAAGCGCAAATTTTCTGTAACTTACTTTTGATTTTACATTTGTTAGAGCAACAAAAACTTTTTTCCCTACAGGATCTTAGACAGTTTTGACTAAGGGTATAATAACATTTAGGGATTAAAGAAATTATTTACAGCAATTATTTACAGAATTTTAACATTTGTTTCGCATTTTCAACTAATATGTCTAGATTAATTGTATTCTATGTTTGCTCATAGACACTACGTGGCTGTCCCAAGGGTACTCCATGGCTAGTTATTGACAGTACTTAGTTTATTGTATGTAATAAATCAGCAATTTTCACAAATTGGAAGGATAAACACCTGCATCATATTTTTTTTAAGTGAAAATGAATTATTCTAAGAAAGTGTGTTGTTTTTGATGGAGTGGCAGAAACGTTACATATTTATTTAATTCAAGCCTTTTTTCAGCAATTATAATTGTTGATGTGATTGAAACAGAATATGTTGGTATGAAGTATTCTTAAACTGGTGTTATTTTCAAAGCGGCTTTCGTATTGCAAGATGAACAACGCCGTGAAGCTTATAGCTATTAATGGAAAGTCAAATACAATATGTTTAATTACTATAAAAAAAATAGTGTCCAACATTAAATTTTATAAATCAAAACGGCTTTTACGAAATACAATAAGACCATGTAATGAAAATGGTTATGAAATAAAACATATACAAGAGGAAATTCAGGAAATATGTAGTTTTTTTCAGTGTGGAAGCTGTTTATGTTAAGGGAAACGAGCCGTTTGATAAACTCTTACTAGGAAAATGTGTTAAAGACATATCATTATTCAACATAGAAGCCTTCAAATTTGAGAAATACCTGCATTCAGTACATGATCTGGAAGATGAAGCTAGACATTTTGCTCAATGAGTACCTGAAAAGATACCCACCATGGAAAAATCCATCAGATATCCAAAGACCTAAACTTCTGCTCCTTCTATCAAAACTAATAAGCTTCTTTTATTAATATGTAAATATGTATATTTTTCCGAATACTTTTTGTTTATTGAATATGTTTTAAAGCAACAAACATGTTTTAGCTTACTTTCCTTTTTTATCTACGACTTATACATCATGTTTAGCGCAAGGATACCGTTTGAAACATGAATAAATATTTTTTCTGAAAATTTAAATAAGATTTTTTTAAACATTCTAATGAAATTTATAAAGTTAAATAAATTTAGCCCAGGATATTGGACAAAACTATCAATGACAGCATTTTTTTAAATTTCACAAAAAATGACATTAACATACTTTCAGATTTGAAAAAGGATAAATTCCTTACTATCACCTGAGGCGATAAAGGAAACACTATTGTAATTATGAACACCGATGACTCTAATCATCAGATAAAAACCATTATTTCTGACACTATTACATGCAAAAAATTGATTTTGATCCTACAAATAAAGATGTAAAATCGACAAGAAAGGAATTGGAGTAATTGAAAAACAATTTTCACATTACCCCAGAGTTTTATAATAAATGTTATCCTAGGGGTTGTTCGGCACCCAAGATCTATGGTCTATCTAAGATCAATAAGATTCATAAGACTGGGCCTCCCCTCCGTTCCATGGTTAAAACTTTTCAGTCACCTGTTCCGAAAATAGGAAAATGATTGTCGGGTGCATTGCGTCCTCTTTTGGGAACAAAAAGGTCATATTTAAACAGTGCGACTGATCTTACCATTAAATTGAGAAATTTCACAGTGGAGGAGAGGTCAATTCTTGATAGTTTTGACGTTGTATCCACTTATTGAAATTGTGATTTAAAAAGATGCAAGGATATTTTATAAGAAAATTGGAAAAACAATTTTATTTTAATACAAGATCTGACTTTAGCCAGTTTGGGTATTGAAGTCATTATGAAACTAGTTTTCCTAGTAAATGAGTTTTCTTTTTATTAGGATTTTAGAGGGAAGTTTTATAGAAGAATTTTTGGGTTACTTATGGGGACATCTCTTTTTTCTTTATTGGTAAATCTTTTCATACAATTTATTGAAATCTCCACTATACACAAATTTAGAATCTCCCCTTGTTTCTGGGGTAGGTTTATGGATGATGTAGTCTGTGTTTGGAAACTTCGGTTGGATTCCTTTGACCTATTTTGTAAGCATTTAAATAGTTTTGATAATAATACTAAATTTACAGTTGAGTTTGAGGAAAATAATAAATTACCTTTTCTGGATATTTTATTAATTAAAAGGGATCTCCATTTACTTTTCTCGATTTACAGAAATCCAACGCACAATGATAGATATTTGAATTTTCATTCTTGCCACCCTATATCGGTGAAACGGGGGGTTGTGATTTCACTAGTGGATAGGGCCTTTAGAATTTGTTCCAAGGCATTTCTGGATTCGGAATTGTTACACTTGAGGGATATTTTGTTTTGCAATAATTACCCAAATAACTTAATTGACATTCTTAATTTTGTCAAAATAATTTGACAAAATAAATTAATTGTCGATAATTAATTATCGTCGAAATAATTAAGACGTGTTAAACATGATAGTAGGGCTATTATGGTTTCTTAGTCTTCAGATTTAATTGTATCGAAAATTTTCATTTCAATGCCATGGATTGGACTCCATTGACCTATTTTGTAAGCATTTAAATAGTTTTGATAATAATATTAAATTTACAGTTGAGTTTGAGGAAAATAATAAATTACCTTTTCTGGATATTTTATTAATTAAAAGGGATCTCCATTTACTTTTCTCGATTTACAGAAATCCAACGCACAATGATAGATATTTGAATTTTCATTCTTGCCACCCTATAACGGTGAAACGCGGGGTTGTAATTTCACTAGTCGATAGAGCCTTTAAAAATTGTTTCCAGGAATATCTAGATTCGGAATTGTTATACTTGAGGGATATTTTGTTTTGTAATAATTACCCAATTAAGTTCATTGACAAAATAATTGAAAATAGACGTGTTAATCATGATAGTAGGGTTATTGGGGTTTCTCAGTCTTTAGATTTAGATGTATCAAAAAGTTTCATGTGTGGTGTGTGTGTGTGCGGTGGTGTGGTGTGTGTGTGTGTGTGGTGGGGTTGTGTGTGTTTTGTGTGTGTGGTGGGGTTGTGTGTGTTTGTGTGTTGTGGTGTGGTGTGTGTGTGTGTGCGGTGGTGTGGTGTGTGTGTGTGTCGTGGTGTGGTGTGTGTGTGAGTGGTGGTGTTGTGTGTGTGTGTGTGGTGGTGTGGTTGTGTGTGTGTGTGGTGGTGTGGTGTGTGTGTGTGTGGTGGTGTGGTGTGTGTGTGTGTGGTGGTGTGGTGTGTGTGTGGTGGTGTGGTGTCTGTGTGTGTGTGGTGGTGTGGTGTGTGTGTGTGTGGTGGTGTGTGTGTGTGTGTGTGTGGTGTGTGTGTGTGTGGTGGTGTGGTGTGTGTGTGTGTGGTGTGGTGTTTGTGTGTGTGGTGGTGTGGTGTGTGTGTGTGTGTGTGGTGTGTGTGTGTGGTGTGGTGTGTGTGTGTGTGTGTGTGTGGTGTGGTTTGTGTGTGTGTGGTGGTGTGGTGTGTTAAAAAAGCTTATTATTATTCAAATTAAATACTCTTGCGTTTCAGTTAAAAAAAAATCGTTTTTTTCCATAATTTCTGACTGTTTCTTTAATAATGCCAGAAATCTTGCTCCACCTTCACGGAAAAAACCCCCTCCCCAAGGAAATATTCTTTTTAAAATTCAATTTCGGTACAAATTTACCCCGGACACTTACCTTTAATATCTCCGAGGCTAAAATTAAGTCGGCAAAGACAAAGCAAGACATATAAGAAGAATTTCGTCGAGGAATTCTTCCAAATACCCCCAATGTAGAATTTGTTGTCAATGTAGAATTCGTCGAGGAATTCTTCCAAATACCCCCAATGAAGAATTTGCCCTGAATAATTCTTCTCCTTGCAAAATTCCCCCAGTAGAAACTTCGCCCCCCACCCACCACAAAATGTGTAAATACTTCCCACTAACAAATACTATACCTACAAAATGAGCAGGCTCTATGACTTACAGCCCTGGGAATATTGTCCTGGGGCTGTGGGGGGCCCTATTACTCCACAATTTTCCACAAATTCTGAATTTTTGAGATAGGAGCTTCAAACCTCTACAGTCACCTTCTATGGTACACAACATCTGACGGTGCGATTTTCATTAAGATTATTTGACTTTTAAGGGATGTATAATATTTACCGTACGTGTGCTATTGTTTACCGTGCTATTAATACTACTAACTTACTTATTTATTTTTGTTTGTCATTGAGAGAGAATGTTACACACAGGAAAAGCCTTCGGCTTTTTCTTAGCAGGGACTAGTTAAGAACGAACTAAGTTGTCTTTTCTGTTCCTAAGACACGCTTTAATATACATTATCATCCTGCATCCAAAAATGCAGTTTTTAGTCACAAATCTTAGTTAATTTCAAACATTATGTTTCATACTATTTCCGTTCTTTCTCCTCAACTAGCAAAGCACTGAAATTTCAGTAAAGGGCAAATTGTTTTCTGTTCCTTAGAAGGCACGGGGTTATCAGCCCTATCCATTTTAATTTTTGCTGCTTTTGAGTTTGTCTCGGTTATTAGTGGGAACCCATCATAAGGTACTGGGATAAGTGTACCCTATTGCCAGATAAGAAAGGTACTATTTGGTACTTTGAAAGTACCTCTCTTATTTGGCAATGTTGTGAATTAGAAATACTGGGTGAAGAGACATCATCAGACTTTCTGAGAATTTCAACATTGGATTTACGTAAATGTTATATCACAATTCCACCTTGACAGGATGATATCGAAATCAGATTACTTAATAACTGTTTGGTATGATTCCAGACTTTTTTTTTATAAAATCCCCTTATCTGATAATTGATGATTCTTGAAAACAAACTTTCATAGGGGATGAAATAAAGCTAGTTATTATTCATATTTTTAATTGAATTGTATGAAAGGGAACAATTTTCAAGGGCTTTGATAGCCTTGATGGAGCATTCGCCTTCTAAACTAGCTACAAGAGCTCCCCCTCCGGTATATTCAAATTCAGGATATATCCCCCCCCCCAATACAAAAATCTCGAATATGCGATGTTTATAGTCGTTAGAAAGCGTAAAATACGCTCTTTTTCCACTAAGTGACCCCATCCTCCCCTACCCACCATTCGTTACCATTTAATTCTTTCAATTAAAGTAGCTTCTCAAGTTTTCTTTTCACATGCGTTTAAAGCCATCAAGATCTTTTAACTCGCGATATAGACAAAAACTTTGTGTGATTATATTTCGAGAGTGTGGTTTCGTAAACAACCTTCACATGCGTCTTATCTAAATTAATAAGAACAAAGGGTGGTCGCACCACATGGAAAGGATTAAGATTGCGAGTTCGAACAATTCTAACCTGTATGTAAGAAAGGGGTGAATTATTTACAAATTAAAAGAACAAACACTTTAAAATCATACACATCGAAAACCTATGCTGTCAAAGCACATTTTGACCGTTCTAATAAAATTCTTGGCTAGAAACACTTTGAAGACGCTCATGAAACATTGGAAAGTTCATTGTTTCTATAGTCCAGATCTCATATGAAACATTTATGTATCACTTACAGAATTGAGGTGGTAATTAAGTACAGATGTAGAATACATTAACACTTGCTAAAAAAATAGATCGTTTTCAGAAAAGACAATGCAAATGGGAAAAACAAGAAATAGGTTATAAAAGAATGAAATAAAAAACAATAACACGCGCAATTTAAGCAAAATGCGGAGGAGAAAGGACTCCTGGGGTTGTGGGAGCGTCTTTGAGGGATAGAGTGCCGTTTTAAAGGTCAACAGCTCATTCCTACCTTTTTTCCGCTGTTTTATTTATAATTTGTTTTTCATTGCGCAAAGCAGTAATTTCCAAGTGTAGATTTAATTTTATTTAGCCTCCATCCGCTAAGGTACAAGCTCTGTCACTGCCTTACCTTCGAGGAAGTGTCCAGTCCCCTGAATGCTTTGCCTGAGCTCTGACCCCCCCCCCCCCCAAGGACACATTTTTTGACCAAAAATATCAGGAGGATCATAATATACGCAAAAAGAACCGTGTATTATAGAAAATTGAGGGTCCTAGCATGCAACCCAGGGGGGTAAGAGGGAGGAGAATTGATATTAGATTCAAATTTAAGACATATTAAGAGCTTTTAAGGAAATAAACCTTTTTCATTACGACATTTTGAATACCCCAACACCAAGCAATACTTTTCAAAAGGCTTTTCAAATTTGCTCAAAGATATTCCATATCTTGCATACATATCGTCCCATTCAAGGCTTAGTCTACGTCCATCATTATTTTCTGTATCATTCCCCACAACTTCAATTCTCTATGAATCACTCAAATAGGAATAGGTAATAGAAAAATCACTCAAATAAAAACAGACCTCTAGTGTCAAGGTCTCATTTGTCACAAGTAAAGATAAATTTACAAATTTAGGTATCTACAGTATTATGTTGACCAAAACGAATTATAAGACAAGTCACAAAAAAAAAGAAAAAATCCATGGCCAAGGCCGTATCCAGGGGGGGGGGGGGGGGGGGGGGGGGGGGGGAGGGGGGGGGGGGGTAGGGAGTTTACCCCCCCCCTCCCGATGTTTTGTGTGACTCGTAAGAACGTAAAAAAATGGATATAAACAAATTTTTTATCCGCTTTTTTGAGTTTTTTTTTGTGTACCCCCCCCCCCCGAAAAAAAAATCCTGGATACGGCCCTGTCTACGACTATCACATTTTTCACGATTGTCATTGGATCAACAAATTTTTTTTGGATTTATGCATTTATCTATACAGTATTATGATTTTATAAACGAATTTTATTTTATTATAAATAATATATATATATATATATATATATATATATATATATATATATATATATATATATATATATATATATATATATATATATATATATATATATATATATATATATATATATATATATATATATATATATATATATATATAATATATATATATATATATATATATATATATATATATATATATATATATATATATATATAATTATTATATTATAATAATATATTATGTTGTATATTATAAACGAATTATAAGACGAGTCCAAATAAAAAAGAAATTATAGCGAATTGGCTGTTTAGCAAATTTGGAATCAATTTTATAGGAATATAAAGTAGATCTCTGGTGCCTAGGTACAGTGAAATGTTGCATAGCATCATAGTTGGGGAGCAACGCAGAAAGCTGTGACTCAAGGGGATAAAAATAGTATGATAAATTTCATGTTATCATTGAAGCAACGAAAGATTGGCAGATTTGCGGAGTTCTGTGTATCTGAAATTCCTGTTTTTATTAGTGACGTGACGAGTTCTGTGGATACGGACCGTCGGTAAAACAATCGGATTACGAAAGTTGAAACATCTTACCCAAAAATGAAACAAGACCAGAAATTTTGTGTCATTAGGTTCTTCCAGCAAATATCCTATCGAACTGGATTTGAAAGGCGCAATTAAAATTGGAATTTTAATTGCGATTGAAATTGGAATTGAAAGCGGTAATTAAAATTACCGCAGGAGTTTGATCGGTATCGGGATTTTTTCGTGTACCGATGTATCCATTTTTTTCATTTTTGATAATTGATGTGTCAGATTTTAGAAATTGATATTACGAAAGTATTTCTTTACATCTCTCTCCAACGATATGGTTTTTCTTATGAGAATTTAAATAAAAAAAAAAAAAAAAACTAACGAAATGTTGTATGATCTTTTGTTAGAAATGCCAAGCAATATAAAACCAAATGACTGAATTCAACCCACAAGTGTTAAGGTTAATTTACAATTAAAACTAAAAAGAAAAAAAAATGCACAGAATAAATCAGCCTGGCTCCTGAAGATCTTGTAGACTATTCAATATTGCGAAAACAAATTCTATCTGGTGGTCACACCGAGTTTTACATTACTTTCCAAATATCATTTCGCATTGCGAATTTCCGTCTCTGTATTCAGTACCGACATTTCACTCAATATTGATATATCGAATATCGTTCAAATACCTAATCAGACTGGTAACAAGAGATTTTGATGTCCTTACCCCCCGCCCATTTTTTCTCTCTCACACACACAGCCACCCACCGTGCAGAAAACCTAACCAGAACAAAGTGCCATGCGCAATAAACTGTGCAAACATAATTTCCAACTTGGCCCAGAGACGTACCCCTCACCAGGGCATAAAAAAAGATGACAGATTATCGGGGGATTGGACTCAGATCTGACCAATGGATGGAATGGAGTTCAAATGCTGCCAGAATTACGAAGAGACAAGACCTATTAAGGCTAGAGATTATCGGATGATTGGACTCAGATCTGACCAATGGATGGAATGGAGTTTAAATGCTGCCAGAATTACGAAGAGACAAGACCTTTTAATACGAGAGATTATCGGATGATTGGACTCTGATCTGACCAATGGATGGAATGGAGTTCAAATACTGCCATAATTACGAAGAGACAAGACCTTTTAAGACGAGAGATTATCGGATGATTGGACTCTGATCTGACCAATAGATGGAATGGAGTTCAAATACTGCCAGAATTACGAAGAGACGAGACCTTTTAAGACGAGAGATTATCGGGAGATTGGACTCTGATCTGACCAATGGATGGAATGGAGTTCAAATGCTGCCAGAATTACGAAGAGACAAGACCTTTTTAGACGAGAGAGATTATCGGATGATTGGACTCTGATCTGACCAATGGATGGAACGGAGTTCAAATGCTGCCAGAATTACGAAGAGACGAGACCTTTTAAGACGAGAGATTATCGGATGATTGGACTCTGATCTGACCAAAGGATGGAATGGATTTCAAATGCTGCCAGAATTACGAACAGACGAGACCTTTTAAGACAAGAGATTATCGGGGGATTGGACTCTGATCTGACCAATGGATGGAATGGAGTTCAAATGCTGCCGGAATTACGAAGGGACAAGACCTTTTAAGACGAGAGATTATCGGATGATTGGACTCTGATCTGGCCAATGGATGGAATGGAGTTCAAATGCTGCCAGAATTACGAAGAGACAAGACCTTTTAAGACGAGAGATCGAATGATTGGACTCAGATCTGACCAATGGATGGAATGGAGTTCAAATGCTGCCAGAATTACGAAGAGACAAGACCTTTTAAGACTAAGATTATCGGATGATTGGACTCAGATCTGACCAATGGATGGAATGGAGTTCAAATGCTGCCAGAATTACGAAGAGACAAGACCTTTTAATACGAGAGATTATCGGATGATTGGACTCTGATCTGACCAATGGATGGAATGGAGCTCAAATGCTGCCAGAATTACGAAGAGACAAGACCTTTTAAGGCGAGAGATTATCTGATGATTGGACTCAGATCTGACAAATGGATGGAATGGAGTTCAAATGCTGCCAGAATTACGAAGAGACGAGACCTTTTAAGACAAGAGATTATCGGATGATTGGTCTCTGATCTGACCAATGGATGGAATGGAGTTCAAATGCTGCCAGAATTACGAAGAGACGAGACCTTTTACGACGAGAGATTATCGGATGATTGGACTCAGATCTGACCAATGGATGGAATGGAGTTCAAATGCTGCCAGAATTACGAAGAGACCAGACCTTTTAAGACGAGAGAAATCGGAAGATTGGACTCTGATCTGACCAATGGATGGAATGGAGTTCAAATGCTGCCAGAATTTCGAAAAGACGAGACCTTTTAAGACGAGAAATTATCGGATGATTGGACTCAGATCTGACCAATGGATGGAATGGAGTTCAAATGCTGCCAGAATTATGAAGAGACGAGACCTTTAAGACGAGAGATTATCGGATGATTGGACTCAGATCTGACCAATGGATGGAATGGAGTTCAAATGCTGCCAGAATTACGAAGAGACGAGACCTTTTAAGACGAGAGATTATCGGATGATTGGACTCAGATCTGACCAATGGATGGAATGGAGTTCAAATACTGCCAGAATTACGAAGAGATGATACCTTTTAAGACGAGAGATTATCGGATGATTGGACTCAGATCTGACCAATGGATGGAATGGAGTTCAAATGCTGCCAGAATTACGAAGAGACCCGACCTTTTAAGACGAGAGATTATCGGATGATTGGACTCAGATCTGACCAATGGATGGAATGGAGTTCAAATGCTGCCAGAATTACGAAGAGACCAGACCTTTTAAGACGAGAGAAAATCGGATGATTGGACTCTGATCTGACCAATTGATGGAATGGAGTTCAAATGATGCCAGAATTACGAAGAGACGAGACCTTTTAAGACGAGAGATTATCGGATGATTGGACTCAGATCTGACCAATGGATGGAATGGAGTTCAAATACTGCCAGAATTATGAAGAGACCAGACCTTTTAAGACGAGAGATTATCGGATGAGTGGACTCTGATCTGGCCAATGGATGGAATGGAGTTCAAATGCTGCCAGAATTACGAAGAGACAAGACCTTTTAATACGAGAGATTATCGGATGATTGGACTCTGATCTGACCAATGGATGGAATGGAGTTCAAATGCTGCCAGAATTACGAAGAGACAAGACCTTTTAAGGCGAAAGATTATCTGATGATTGGACTCAGATCTGACCAAT
This sequence comes from Artemia sinica, assembly GCA_027921565.1. Classification (NCBI taxonomy): domain Eukaryota; kingdom Metazoa; phylum Arthropoda; class Branchiopoda; order Anostraca; family Artemiidae; genus Artemia; species Artemia sinica. Next base: position 1,163,301 of record JAPEVW010000051.1, on the reverse strand, counting down.
GGATGGAATGGAGTACAAATGCTGCCAGAATTACGAAGAGACGAGACCCTTTAAGACGAGAGATTATCGGATGATTGGACTCAGATCTGACCAATGGATGGAATGGAGTTCAAATGCTGCCAGAATTACGAAGAGACCAGACCTTTTAAGACGAGAGAATATCGGAAGATTGGACTCTGATCTGACCAATGGATGGAATGGAGTTCAAATGCTGCCAGAATTACGTAGAGACGAGACCTTTTAAGACGAGAGATTATCGGATGATTGGACTCAGATCTGACCAATGGATGGAATGGAGTTCAAATGCTGCCAGAATTACGAAGAGACCAGACCTTTTAAGACGAGAGAAAATCGGAAGATTGGACTCTGATCTGACCAATGGATGGAATGGAGTTCAAATGCTGCCAGAATTACGAAGAGACCAGACCTTTTAAGACGAGAGAAAATCGGAAGATTGGACTCTGATCTGACCAATGGATGGAATGGAGTTCAAATGCTGCCAGAATTACGAAGAGACGAAACCTTTTAAGACGAGAGATTTTCGGATGATTGGACTCAGATCAGACCTTTAAGACGAGAGAAAATCGGAAGATTGGACTCTGATCTGACCAAAGGATGGAATGGACTTCAAATGCTGCCAGAATTACGAAGAGACGAGACCTTTAAAACGAGAGATTATCGGATGATTGGACTCAAATCTGACCAATGGATGGAATGGAGTTTAAATGCTGCCAGAATTACGAAGAGACCAGACCTTTTAAGACGAGAGAAAATCGGATGATTGGACTCTGATCTGACCAATGGATGGAATGGAGTTCAAATGCTGCCAGAATTACGAAGAGACGAAACCTTTTAAGACGAGAGATTTTCGGATGATTGGACTCAGATCAGACCTTTTAAGACAAGAGATTATCGGGGGGGGGGGGGATTGGACTCTGATCTGACCAATCGACGGAATTGATTTCAAAAGTTGGAAGAATTACGAAGAGGATATGTAGAATGATATGAGAGAACATATGGACTAGCTCTGAGGCGTAACCGTAAAGTTGAAGGAAACCGAAGAAACATGAAAGAATATAAAGAGACTTTAGGTCAAACCAAGGGCCTGTTAAAAGAGCTATCGTTTTCAAGTAGTTTTTGGTTAAGTAAGATTTGTTTTTCTCTCTTTCTTGCAGACACTTTTTATAGAGTTTCAGTTTTTTTACTTTTTAGAGTTTTTGATACTACTCAAGTTTACTCAAGACCAGGTTTTTATGGTTTTTATCTCTAATCCCTTGTAAAACGTACAAAAGCGATGATAACAGTCAAAAATGTGAATATTTTGTCTTGTTATTTTTATTTAGACAATTGAAAAACTTGTATAGATGAGACAAAATTCTATGAAAATACCATCAAAGATAGATACACATAGGCAAAATGTTGAGCCAAGTTGGATCAAATGCATTTTTTTCAGATATTTCTGAAATGCCAAAAGCTGTATCACGTTGTCACACTTTTTACATATGACAAGTCAAATTAGTAATATATTTAAATATATTAGATTTTAGACTAATAAAGCTGATCAGGAAAAATGATATTCATTAAAATTGGATTTCTCGGAGACAAGAGCGGATCCAGGATTTTTGTTCGGGGGGGGGGTACTGATTTTCGACACGGTTTTCGACTAATTTTACAATTTTTTACTAAGGTTTTACTAATTTTCGACTAATTTTGGACTCGGTCAAAATTTCCGGGGGGGGGGGGTTCAAACCGGGTAACCCCCCCCCCCCAGGATACGGCCTTGCTTGGAGAGAAATTTGACAAGAATATTTAAATATTATGTATTTGAAACAGTGTCCTTATTGTAATTGTCGAGTAATCACCTGATTTTTATGGTAAAAACTGCGCAGAAGTGAGTGGGTGTGGGTTTGAAGAGTCGGTGTAGAGTTGAGAAAGAGCCGAGGTAGAGTTTAGGAAGAGTCGAAGTACCGACCTATTTTTTTAGCCATGAGCTGCTGAGGAATGTTTGCCGGGGTGTATGCAAATACCCCCGAAGTATAATATGCGTAGGCCTATTTAATATGTGCTATACGCAGGCCATATATATGTGCAACTGGACCCTTCTTGAAGAGTTTAGGTTTTGTCAGTTTAAATCGCCTTTGGACAAAACCTGTTGAACACTGCGAAAAAACTTGACTTTTTTGGGGTAGGTTGGGCTTACAAAAGGATTTTTCCGGGGTGGGGATTACACAAAAAAAGCGTAAAAAATTTGTTTATATTCATTTTTGTTACATTTTTACGAGTCGGACAAACATGCTGGCCGTGTGCTGGATACTAACAACGAAATTAAAAACAATGGATGATTGTTTTAATTAAATTGGAACAATAATCTAAAAAGGGCTTCTTCGCTTTGTTAACCTTTAGTGCAAAAAAGTATTGTTTGTGAGAAAAACAACGTCCATTTATATTTTTTTATGAGCAAAAACGATTTTTACTCGTTAAGCTAACACTTTACGATTTTTGAGTTTGTTGCTTTTTTTTCTCTCTTTTGTTCTAAGTGTGTTCAGTGTTTTTATGATCTACGATATCACTGGAATAAATTATTGATTAACCGAAAGTCAGCTGTTGCTAATTCGTTTGATTGGATCCTTTAAACCAAGAAATTACTTATTTTTTTTAGTATCATTAAGCAATAATTCTCATTCAGGAGTTTATTGATTATTTTCTTATTTATTTTTTAAAACTATCTATTTTTCGAATTACTTTAATTTAATTATTTTGTATTTTTAATAATTTTTTTAAATTATTTTGATTTTTTTTTATTTATTATTATTTTTAAATTGTTTATTTTTTCAGTTTCATTGGGCAATAATTCTCACTCAGGAACCCCAGCCTGTTCCCCAATAGCTCATATTCCATCTCCAAGAATAAACCCGTCGCCCCATCCATTTAGTCCCCAGCCGAATGTGTTTACACCAATTGCAACTCAACGAGATCAGCATGGAATGCGGTTTCTTGCTCTTCGACCCAACTTAGATGATGGACAGTCCCATTTGTTTTTCTACTCCAATTCATAATAGCAAGTGAGCTAAATCTTATAATTCAAATTTTAAGTATAATTGTAATTATCCAGTTGAATTTATTTTTAATTTAATTAATTCATATTTATTTAATTGATGTATAATTAAATTAGGTAATGTTTAATAAATTTAGAGTAAGTTTTAATTAGATATGAATTAATTTAAGTTATTTTAATTGATATTGTAATCGATATTTTTATTATTAAATTAAAGTGAATTTCCAATTCTAATTTTAGTATCTTCTAAAATTCCCAAAGATGTAAAAAAAAAATCTACTATTAGTTTTCAGAACTAAGTAACTAAACTTTATTTTTTAACTCTTCTTTATTCAGTGGGCATTTAAATTTCAGTGAGTATTTAAATATGAATTTGCAAATAAATGCTATTGAATTTTGCAATTCAAACACGCGTTTCTTGTCACTGTGGTCAAATACCAGCTCCGAAAAAAAATAGTTGGGTCAGTTGGGTATACCTGCTCCAAATATTGCTGGTATAATTCGGTCATGTATTCCAACTGAGTTGGGTCTTAGGTCATCATCTCTATTGGATCTGTGACCCAATTGACATGATGGTCAGTCCAATTTGTTCTCTACTCCTATTCAGAATAGCAATGACGTTAAAACCTTCAGTTTCAAGTTTTTTTTTTAATTATCCAATTAAATTTAATTGCAATTTATTTATCCAAAACGGAAAAGCGTAAGAAAGTGATGAAAAAATATCGTAATCACATTTAATGATAAGAGCGAGAAAAATAAAAATATTTTGATGGCGAACAGTCGTTCTCAATGCAAAAATAAGAAAATAAAAATGTAAAAAGAAATAATGAAGAAAGAAGAAATAATATAAGACGAAATAAATTAAAGAAGAAAGAAGAAATATAGAAAGAGGACATAATATAAGAAAGATATAGATGCAAATCAGCATGAGAATATTAACCGATACTAAGAATAAAAGGAAACAAAACTAAATACAAGACGTTCCTTTCTTTAATATGGTGACAAGGCAGCTATTACTAATATTTTATCATTATTTAAACATGGATAATACTTTAATACTTGCGAAGAAATGCTATTAGATTTTGCAAATCAAATATGTGTTGTGTCATTGTTGTCAGATAGTAGCTAAAAAAAAAAGGTCATCTGCCATAGCCTACCATTGCTCTTGAGAGTTAAATAACAAGGTATCATAGCAGATAAAAATGAAATAAGTGAGGTGAAACTTTATCTTTTCTCTATTATTTTAAACCTTACAGAATTAAAGCAAAAAAAAAAACGAAAAAGAAGAGCGAGGAAAAATAACAGGAAAAGTAAATAACACAGAATAACAAATATAGCGAAAAATAATAAGAAAAAGAACAACCGGGATACAAAAAAAAAGAAGAATTGAAATAGTCCGGCATATGATAATCCAAAGTTGCTGTTTTTGGCATCCGACACGATGATTCAGATGCAACATAAAGAAGGATAAAGATCACCCAAAGCTATTGATTGAGCTTAGGGCGTCGAATTGACGTTTCAGTTTGCCGGGTCTTTTTTAACAACTGTTGCGGTGGGGATCGAACCCTGGGCCACGGATTGCCAAGCAGAGCATAAATTCATTATGCTAGAACAGCGTTATAAAAGACAGACATACAACTGTCGATTCAGACTTTTGTTATAGCATGCAGAAATGCAAGTTCAGCAACGTTGCCGCAGACAGGGCTGAACTCGCATCCTCTGTTTTTTAAAGAATAGTATTATTACCGCGCAGTACTACGCTATTAACGTAGTACCGCAGTATTACTGCGCAGATAAACATGAAATAATTAAAGTGAAATTTTACCTATTATTTTTTTTATTTTAAACCTTACAAATTACATATAGCAAAAAGTTAGAAAAAAAATCAAAATATTAATGCGTACAGGAAGATAACACAAAACGTTTTAAATATAGCATAAACAACACAAAATAAGACACGAAAAACCACAAAAAAAAAAACACAAATTCTATGCAAAAAAAAGGAAAAATGAAAGAAACTTGAATATGATGATTCAGAAAAATCATAGAGAAACATAAAGTAAAAGAAGGGGAACTTCATTTATTATTTTTTATTATAAGCCTTACAAATTAAAAAAAAAAAAATCATAATGAAAAAAAAAGAAAAAAAAAGATTAAACAGTTACCGCGTAGCCTACAAGTAGATAGCAGTGCTTCCATTCCACTAGTGTGGGAATAAAGTATGTAAGTGCAAAAAAGAGTAGAATTAAAATAGAACACAATCCGGAAGTAAGTATGCTATCGTGTTTACTATTTGAAACAGGAACGTTAACAAAATTGATTCTTACGCTATATTACCAGTGT
>JAPEVW010000051.1:1122903-1152903 GCA_027921565.1 Artemia sinica | reverse complement strand
TATATATATATATATATATATATATATATATATATATATATATATATATATTATATATATATATATATATATATATATTATATATATATATATATATATATATATATATATATATATATATATATATATATATATATATATATATATATATATATATATATATATATATATATATATATATATATATATATATATATATATATATATATATATATACATATATATATATATATATATATATATATATATATATATATATATATATATATATATATATATATATATATATATATATATATATATATATATATATATATATATATATACATATACATAAAGCCAAGTTTCGCGTTCAAGAGAAATCTGACTTGTTTACCCGTGAAAAAATCTAAAGTCGCTTATGTTTATAAGTTCTCTGGAGTATCTCGGCCCGGCTTTGTATAATGGCTCAGATAGGGAATGATCTTACTGTATATTATTTACATACAGTGATTGTAACCAAAACCCTAAAATAAAATTTTGATAAAAATAAATATCTAAAAAAGTAATTGGTCACCCAGTTTCCGCCACCTGGTGCATTTCTCGGTGTGCCACGCGCTCTGCACATTTCCGCCATGCCTAGCATGGCTCCACTACGCGTGACACAGTCCTCTAAACGTGTGCATAGTTCTACCGCGCATAGCCGACTTTTACCACGATTGGGAAGCGCCACCTGATGTATGTGATTTCTAAAAGTAGACGGATCCTCTTCAAAAGGATCTCTAGGATTAAGCTGGGTCTTCTCCCTCATATAGGGAGGGTCTTCTCCCTAAGTAAAGAACATCGTTCTTTACTTAGGCAGCGCGATTGCGCTGCCTATAATAATTTTATTTTTAGTTAGGCACTAATTAAGATTAACTGTAAAGATTGGTTGGTTGATGGGGGTGACCCCCATCATATACAGAATAATTTGTGTATGTTTAAAGTTTCAATATCGCTCTTAACTTCTATTTAAAAAGCCTTGTTTTTTTTTTTTTTTTTTTTTTTATCTATTTTGGACGGCAAATTTATATTGCATATTTAAAAGCTATACATGCTTGTGCATGGAGGGGAAGAAGTTTTTCCCCGTCATAATAATTCGCCTTTCTCGCCCATAAGATATTAAAGATGATAACCCAAAATCCTTTGTCTTTCACCCTCCTCCGATAACAAATGATTTTACTTGCTTTTTTTTTTTTTTGTTGAGCTAGTGTGTACCTACAAAGAATAGTATATATGCAATATTCAATATATAATATTGAGTATTCAATATATAACTTTTTATATATTAAATATATTCAATATTCAATAAATATTTAATATATTTTATATACTTAATATATAATATTCATTTTTTAAATATTCAATATATAATTGAAAAACACCTTTTTTTTTCCACAAAAAAAATCCAAAAAATTTAAAACCATTTATGTCTATAGAATTTTTTTTTGAAGTTTATTATATTTTTGTCTTTAGTCGGTTATAAAAGACTGGTGTCTATATTTTATTTTCGAATTGGCTATAAGAAGGTGGTGTCAGTTTTCTCTTATTGGCGTGTTTTTTGCCCTCTATGGAGTCTCTTGTCGTCTAACAGGGGTCAATTGATAGTAGTAAATAGCATCAGGTTAATTTTTTTTATTGTTTGATTAATTTTTGTATTTATCCTTTTTTTGGGACAATGGATCCCGTTGGGGAGAGGGGGCGCGTGTGTGTCTACTTTCGCGTTTTTGTTTTTGTACATATATTGTTGATAAACGAACTTGAATTTGAAAAACGAGGATTGTTGTTAAGTGAAGTGTTAGAATATATGGTAGCCCTGGTAATAATTCAGGCCAACATTACACTCTTTTATACCAAGATACAAGTCAAAGTAAGACAGTTCCTAGATTCCTATCCCAGATAAAGGAAGACACAAACTTGAGGGGGAAATATTGTCCTAACCATAGTCGCAATTTAAAACAATAGTTTTTGTACGTAGAAAAGTTATCTAAAAATGGAAATAAGAAAAGAATACTAAGATATATGGCCTCGTTAGCGAGTTAACATTCTATTAATTTAACCTACCGTCTTAAAGTCATAATGCAAAAAGGAATATTTCCCTAGAATTAATAAAAATAATGGGAATTTTCTCAAGTGGTCGAGTTCAGCCGCCGAATATTTAGCACACTCGCAAGCAAAAGATCTTTGGTGCCTATTATTTAGTTTGGGAGGAGAGAGTTACTGGTGCCTCTGTGTCCAAAAGTCCAAACAAATTCATGGATATCTGAATTCCAAACAAAAGTCCAAAAGTTCAAATGGATATCTAGAGGAATCGAGAGTGAAACACAGAAACTGTCAGATGATACGTCACCAACACGCATAGCCCTCCCGACTGAGGGCAGAGTATCAGAAGATGGTTACCTGCTATGTGGACCTTTTTAGTCCTTATGCAAAAGCTAGTTTTTGTTTTGGTGGAGTCCACACACACAAATAGACATTATTCGCTCACTGCTTGTCAATTCTTCTCCATGGGGTAATTTTCGGGAATTCATTCCAATTAATGTGCAAATATGTATGCTAAGAGGATTTTATAGTATATAAGTTGGTTTATGTTCTATTTTCTATATATCTATGTAAGAAAATAATCCAAAAATGAAGTAAGATAAACAATAATATGATAAATAAATTGAAATGAAATAATATTCAAAATCAAACAAATAAATGTCCTATGTTAGGCTTAACTAATAAAGTTGAGTCTTAATAACACGTATTTCATTTCTGGATATTGTATTTCAGATTTGAAATGAAATGCAATGCATTCTTCTTCTTTCTTTTTTACTTTGCTTCCAGATTCGTTATTTAACTATATATTTTTATTTTAATCAGTGGCGAAACATTAATTTCCATTTCATTTCATTTCAAACAAGAATTTACTGCATTCCAACCTATATCTAATTAAATAGTTCTTTCGTATTTCCCATGAATTTTATATATACATATATGATTTGAATGGTTCATATTTAAGAAATATTTCAGTGTTTCAGATTTAAATTAACAAACTTCACCCAAGTCTTTTTTTTATTATTAATGGTTACACTTTGTTATCTAAAAATTTTCTTTTAATTGAATACAGTTGTTAGAGTGCAGTTATAAAAAATTATCAGTCATAAAAATTTGTATTATTTGACCAGCTTTCATATTTATCAATATTTGAAATTATTCATTTGTCACAATTTTTTATTTTTGTCTAAGACAAGTAAGAGATTTTTAAACTAAAATTACCAAAATTCAGCATAATGGTGCTTCACATTGCTAAGTAAAGTGATGTGAAGCAAAAAAGCAAATTAACGCTATAAGGTAAAGCAATAACTAAAATAAAGCAGTGAAGCAAAATTAACACTGCTTCAAGCATTAACACCCCAAATTAACCTCAGCATTAACACCCCTTTCACACTAAAAAATGACGTTCGGTTTTTCTGGGCCAATAGACCACATAAGAGGAACATGTTCCATTTTCAAGTCGAATTTTCAAGTCGTAAATTCAGAAAAAATAAATACTTATGCTCAGTTTCAGAAGAAGTGCAAAAACCTTATATTGATGAAATCTAAAAAAAAACTACATAATACATCCTGGGCCGTTTTCCATTGTTACTAAATGCATTCCTGGGAATTTTGGGAAATTTGGAAATATATATATATATATATATATATATATATATATATATATATATATATATATATATATATATATATATATATATATATATATATATATATATATATATATATATATATATATTATATATATATATATATATATATATATATATATATATATATATATATATATATATATATATATATATTATATATAGGAGTTTCATCCGTGGATTTTTTTTTTGTTTGAGGGGGGAGGAATTCATCACAATTACTTTGTGGTTTAGTTTAAACTGCTTGTGATGACAAGTTGCAAGTAAAGAACGATATGTGTCTATTGTAACCACTGTATATAAATAATATACAGTAAGACCACGGCTCAGTGATGTTTAGCTACTACAAGCTTGGTGTGTATAAAAGCTCCACCCATATATTCGTACGATCTGCCGTCAGCGGTCCAGTTTATAATTACCCTGGAACACGTATTTTCGCAGAAACTTTCTCAAATGCCTTTGAAACCAACTCAAGACTTCGAAACCTACTTGTAATTTCTACTTGTAAAAAGATCATCTAATAATAAAGGAATTTTGAACCTATTCGGCGAAAATTGATTTAATTTGGTATAAAATTGCAGAAAACGCCCCTTACTTGTGGCTTGCCAATTAAAATAAAATGCAGTGTCTTCGCATACAAGATGCTGTTTTAATACGAATCTTTTTACAAGATTATGACTTCGGCATACATACGCAGTTGCTTTTAAGCGCCCTTCGGCGTGGTCTGTCTAGTTCTATTGTCGTAACTCTTACAGTTCTGTACCGTAAATTAAAGGTGCTTTTTTTTGTGGGTCATCTACTGCAGTTTTTATTCTTGTATATGAAGGGATTAGGCAGGGAGTTATCAGCTCCCCTTCCTTACGCAATAATAATGTTGTTGAGCAGCAGAAGGTTCGATTACAGAGTTGGGTGTTTCGTAGAATGCATATTATGCTATCGAATTATGCTAATGATATCCGGAATCCTAACAGATCGTTTTCCCGAGTCGAAATTTTTGTTCTCGACTGGCAAATACATATCATAACAATGGTCTTTCGCTTAATGGGAGTAAAAGTGAAATGCCTGAGATTGACCCCAGTTCTCAACTGGGGTCTTGGCTTGCCGGCAAAAAATGTAGAGATGTGGGAGCGGAAATCAGTAGTTCTTTCTAGGAATTCCCCACGAAGGAAAATGAAAAATTTACCAGGAACTCTGTATCTACCGACGTTATAAATAGAAAATTGGGGTTTTTATGTTTACTATTATATATTAAACAGTTCGTAGTAATGAACTACAAGTAAGAGGACGCTCATGATGGCAATAATTTGAAATTAAAAAAGGGGAGTTTTAATAACGACAGACACATACGAAGAGTTGGCTTTTTATAGTTTAACGAGTTGATAAAATTCGTTAAATTTAAAATTATCCACAAAAATATACCAGCCTGAAAAAATTTGCACCCTCTACAAGTTCAAATCATTTTAACGAAAATCACGTAATTGAATTTAGCATATCAGGAAAATCCATTTTATAGGTTTGCATCCATAAAAATGTATGGGATCGGGACCGAGATCGGGATTGTAACGGGATCGGGGACCAAAGCTACACTTAAGAATTTATATTGGAGTCTTTAAAAATGGACATAACAACTCCAGTCTTTCATGGGCATAAATATTTCGGTGGCTTAATCCAATGGTGGCTATTGGTTGTCTGTAATTGAATTGCTAAGAGCATGGATTAACTAGATTTCTATACTTTTCAAGATTAAATTCGAAAGAGTTAAGAAATTTACTTTGATTTTCCAGACCATTCTAAAAAAATTGGCTTGGGGTCTTAGGGTCTGTTCTCGTCGATACATTGCTACCTCCCTCCAGCCCCTTTTTACCACTCATTGTGTAAAGTTCATTCTACTAATTATGAAAACCCTATTTGAAAAGTATTTTTCATTTGATTCCTTAAAAATACTTGTTCCCTGCATTACCAAAATGAATTTAATAAACCATCTTGCCTTAGTTTGACCCCAGTTCTCAACTACCCTCTACCGCTTCTGTTTGGCTCAGTAATTAGGATCGAATCACTTCTAGTACTATTACTTATCTGGGCCGTCCGATTGCGTTAAATCTCAAATCGACTCGTTTGACTTTTGTTCAGTATTTTGTTGAAAAATTTCGTCGTAGCTACGGACTCCTGGTCGGTAGTAAATTGTTGTTTAACTGGTTTTCACTTGCGCGCCTCTACATTCCGTCGTTATCTCCCTTATTGCCAATCCTGTCGGGAGGAATCCCTCCGATCTTGTTTATATAATATTATAAGTAGCTTCTTAATCTCCCGCCATGGACCAGAAATTTCCAGAATAACAGCAAAATATGGAGCGCAAATATGGAGCAAAATATTTGCTCCAAAATATGGAGCATTCTTGCGTCTTTGAAAGACGGAATAAATTTAGAAGTGCGCTTGCTCCGAACCGTGAATTTTTGCATGTTTGTTTCTTAAAGTGTATTTGTTTTGTTTAGTTGAATCCCTGGAAGATCTTCTTCTCTGTTTGTGGTGCCATGTTGTATTTTTACTCTTTATTTTTTACTTTTTATTTTTACTCTTTATTACCTCTTTATTTACTGTTACTCTGTTAACTCATTTTTAAAATTGGGAAATAAATCTCATTCATTCATAGGAAGTTTTAAATGTGTGGTATAATTTTATATATTCGGGTCTTTTAGTTTTTATTTTTTCAAAAATTTTTCGGAAAAATGTGATCTATCGGAAATTTCTAAGAAAAATGCGCAGATGGTAAACGGCTGATTTCGGACAAAAAATAATTGGAAGCCAACCAACGAGCATAACTTTAAAAAAAGCTTTTTAGAATCAAAATGGAATAAATTTCAAAATGAATATATTATTTGTTCTCTTGTTTTTGTACTGTTTTTGATTCATATACAGTTGAATTGAATTGACATTTTGAATTGAGGTTATCAAGTATTTTGCAGTAGGTTGCATATCAAGATATGGCTATTGTAGACAGAGAAAAGCCAAGACAGATAGTCCGAGTAATTGAGAGGCAAATGTTTAAATGGCTGGGGTACGGGTAACTTCTTCAGAGTTAAACTTTTTGAACCAACAGTTTAAATGTCTTACAAATACAAAGTTCATAACTATCTCTCTCTCTGATGGAATTAGCCAGATACTGAAAACCCTCATATCTGCCTGAAATAAAGTTTATGGGGGGGGGGGGGGGGATTATAACCTGCTTTTATATTCATTTTCAGGGCGAAAACAATGAATTTCTATTCCTCTCTTCTCTTGAAAAAGAGGTAGTAAAGCCTTATGAAAGATACTCTTTATATAGTGCTTATAAGTGTTTATGAATTTCTTTTTCCATACTCCTTTAAGTGCATTTTTTGTGTGTTTAGGGGGTCCAAATAAATTATATATATATATATTATATATATATATATATATATATATATATATATATATATATATATATATATATATATATATATATATATATATATATATATATATATAATATATATATATATATATATATATATATATATATATATATATATATATATATATCATCATTTTGCTTTCATTTATCTCTTTGCTTTCGCTTTGCAAATATGGATTTCGAATTTCGAAAGGCCTGCTGCGAAAGATTGAAAAAAGAAGAACAGCAACAAAAAAACTTTCCTGGTTGTTTCTCTAACCTGCCCATAGAGAAGTGAAATTCCAACTCCACAGTGCATATGGATCCTGAATTAGCTTTTTTTTATATAAGTAAAAATTGAGATACCTCAAAGATGCCTGTGGAACCTCATATGAAATATCTTTTTACTTCATCGATTTTGCTTTAATTTCATGTAAATGGTCCTTTTCGAAATCTGAAAGGCCTGCTGCGAAAGATAAAGAAAGGGGAATTAATTTCCAATAACAAAAGAAAAATACTTTTTAATCTGATTATTTATCTTAACTGCCCAAAAAGAGGTTAAACCTCACTCATACATCATGAATGAAGTGTTCTAATTTCCAAAGCGAAAGATGAAATTCTCGTCCTCTCTCCTTTGAGAAAGAGGGAAAACCTAGTAAAAGAGGTTCGTTTGTTTCTTTTATTCTGCTTTTATTTTGTGTCTGCTTTCAATTATTGTAAAGATGGATATTAAAATTTGAAAGGCCTGTGATTTTACCTCTCAATATCTACTCTAGCAATCATCCAAGCCTTTTTTTATTCAAAAGAACTGCAACCAAAATAACTTTCTATTTCAGAATGATATTGATTTTCTCTTTCATAACCTCTCGAAAATGAAAGCTCTATATCAGCACCTTCTATTCTATTCTATGAAATGAGGATTTCTGAGGATTTTTGTCAAAAATGACACACTTGTCTTCCTTGACTGAGGATTGAATTTTTTTCTACCTAGAATGGAAAGTCTGGCTTTCTATTTATGAAAGAAAGGTAGGAAATCTACAATAAAGTAATTTTTATTATCGAAAAAATAAGTGTTGGGCATAACGTGGATTAACGCTGGATTACATAGAAACGTCATAATGGACCACGATTCGGTCCATAGCTTTCCTCACGAATTCCTAACATTTTCAGTATCACAGCTGAAGCTGGCTTACCTCACAGACATTGGGCCACTTTTAGATGAGTGTCCTGTATGTGGTCTTCAAGTCAATAACACATGTTACTCAAGTGAACCAAGTTACAAGTGAAGAGCCCCCACTGCGACGTTTTCCCACAGGACCGTCTTGGATAAGTGGTTGGCACGCTAGGTTGGGTATCCTTTGTCCGAGGGGCACGGGTTTGATTCCTGGCGTGGCCGGTTTTTTGGTTTGCGACGGGAGTTGGTGGTGGGACTCTGCTGAACTCAACCAGAGTCAAACCAGCTCTAAATGGGTACCTGATGAAATCTGGGGAATGAAAGCAGGAAGGGTGTGCGGTAAGCACAAGATGGCAGGCCCCAACCACCCATTGCACTTCCTGGCTGAAGGGCCGCAAAACGGAGATCAGCACCGCCGGTTTGGACCTTCAGGGTAGTCCCGTTATACTTGCTTACTTACTTTTTTTTACCCACAGGTCAAACCGAGTACCCCCTCCCCCCACTGGATACATCCCAGCCCTCCAGTATTTGGCCCCAAATAGATTTTCGAGGCATATTATTGTTGCAAGTTCAAAATACTTGCAGATTATGTATACAGTCTACCCAATAGGATTACCACAGGTGAAACCCGAGTACCCCCCACTGGGAAATGCAGTCCAGCACTCCAGTATTTGGCCCGAAATAGATTTTCTTTGTCAAACCGTGTACCCCCTCCACCCACTGGATACAGCCCAGACCTCCAGTATTTGGCCCGAAATAGATTTTCTAGGCATATTCTATTGTTGCAAGATAAAAAAATACTTACGGATTATGTATACAGTCTACCCAATAGGATAACCATAGGTCAAACGAGTACCCCCCCTCCCCCCACTGGATGCAGCCCAGCCCTCCAGTATTTGGCCGAAATAGATTTTCTAGGTCAAGCCGAGTACCCCTTTCCCCCTGGATTCAGCCCAGCCCTTCAGTATTTGGCCCGAAATAGATTTTCTAGGCATATTCCATTGTTGCAAGATAAAAAAAATACTTACGGATTATGTATACAGTCTGCCCAATAGGATAAGGAGCCTTCTACATAACCTTCTACTAGCAACAGAATTATTTTATGGAAAGAAAGTGTTTTTACGTCGCCTAAAATATGTGCCAAGAAGTTTCTTCGAAGAGGCTTTCATCAGACCAGTTTTAGGGTTACGTTTTTTCCTGTATGATACCTTCAAGCCCATAGCACAGGTTACTTAAGTGAACAACTTGAATTATCATGGTTGCCCCCATAACGGACCCAAGCCCATAATAACCAAAATTTCAATAGTGTGTTATAAAGAAGGAAAAAATGCGAGCACAGTAATCAATGCTAGCTTCTCAGCTGTTTTTCCTCTCTCCTTCTCTGTAGGTTACTCCTCCGTATTTTCTCTACTATTTCGATTTTGGGTATTTAGTTTTAAGTTTTTTTACATTAGAAGCTCTAGTGTCTGACAAATAGAATTACTATCAATGACAAAAGAGAAAATTTAAAATAAAAGAAGAAATTCAACCTAAAAAAAACGAACAAACAAAAATCAAATACCGTTGCATTTTTTTTTTGTAGATTATATTTCATAATCTACAGATTATGTATTTCATAATATGTAATCATAATTATATGTCATAATCTACAGACAATACTATAATACATTTCATAATCTACAGAAATATACTGTATTATTTTTCGACTAAAAACGCTCGTTGTTTGATAATTTATATATATATATATATATATTTTATTATATAGATATGTTTGATATTTTAAAAAATACCCCTGGTATAATAAGTAGAATGAATGTTTATCCCTTTTTCCAGGTTAAGTATTCAACCGGTCCAAAGACCCCCCTCATTGTCCACGAGGACCAGGAGCCTGCCCGTCCCACCTGCCTCGTTAACCTCGTTACAATCCGTGATACAACTGAATCAGTCTGGCAATAGAAACCGTTTAGTGGAAGATTTAAACTGGGAGGAACACGCGGGAAACGGTATCAACCTGTCTGGTGGCAATGGCATCACTCATTTTTGACACAGTTGATTCCGTCCGAGCGGATAGCTACAGACCCCTGACCGAGAGTGCAAAGCAAGAGCAAAATGTTGAAGTTGTGCCTCTAGCTGTTACAACAGCCTCACACAGCCTATTCTCTTGCTTTCACCGCCTGAAACTTTGTACATTTTCCAGCCATCAACTGGGTCCGTGACTCACCCACTCAGCCTCAAGCCCTTCTTAGACCGGTGCCGATTAATACCAGCCGTTTGAGAAAGAAGTGATACTGTGATCTCAAAGCATTGCATGACTCCGGGGGAAGGAGAATCTACCCCGTGGGAACGCCACCTGAGCCCAACTTCACAATCACTCCTCCTGTCTCCAATCCAATAGCAACAAGGACCAAGTCCCTGTGGCATATGGGTCTGAAAATGATTATTTCAGGGTATCCAGGTCTGGATGCTATCTCGGAAAAATATAGACAGAAAGCTGCCATGACTGAAGATAAAAATGATTTGCCCCCTCCTACTAATTTACTCCCTATAATTCAGGCACCTGGGACTGACTCGGAAAATGACATATCATCACAAGACCAGGATAAAGATAATATAGGTACATATTTTTTGCTCTTTATTTTCTTTAACTATGAGCCCCCCCCTCCTTTTACTATGAGCCCCCCGTCTCGCAATCCTCGACGTGCCATTGTATATAAGTTTATAATATAGATAAGAACAATTTCATTTTTGGAAAATTAATATCGTTTTGAAAGGTCATTCCTCAGGATTTTTCTAAATTAACACTACTATGTTTAAGGCATTTAATGAAAAATGGAACATTATCGGTTCTACGTCGCTCAGAAACGTAAATTAGGACTTCCCTCCTCGTATGATTTTAGCGCAATTTTGTTAGAACTGCCAACATGTACGACTGTCCAATGGTTTTGAAATTTTTTGTGTCCAAAAACAGCGAGAACAAGCTCTCCTCACTACAACTGTACCATAACCTCAGGAACTTAAGCTGTAGAGGGACTTCATGTTTTTAATTTTTAATTAATCTGAATTTGTTTTAACTTTGGCAAGAAAAAGTGTATTATAAATACATTAAATCGGAGAAAATAAGAGATGGGAGGATATCAATCAAACCCGCTGCTTATTCAGTTTGAAAGATTATACATATATATATATATATATATATATATCTATATATATAGTATATATATATATCTATATATATATATATATATATATAATATATATATTATATATATTATATATATATATATATATATTATATATATATATATATATGTATGTACGTATACATATATATATATATCTATATATATATATATATATAGTATATATATATATATATATGATATATATATATCTATATATACATATATATATATATATATATATATATATATATATATATATATATATAGTATATATATATATCTATATCTATATATATTATAATATATATATATATATATATATATATAATGTATATAAGGACTCGGGATTAAAATTAGTTAATATTAAATAACTGAAGTTGAAATATCACGCGATTAAATGTATGTTTTAAAAGCCAAAGACCGTCTGTGTATTTAAAACAGTTGATCTTAAGTGCCAAGGACAGTGAAAAATGTAACCTGGATTGTTTCTAATAATTTAACTGAAAACTTAATGAACCATATATATCTTAAAAAATTATACAATAACTGATAATTTAATTTTTAACGAAAAAAAATGAAGTTATCTAGTTTTTTGGTAATAACAGGCAGGCAATTTGACAGAAAAACGATAGAGACAAATCAGTAAAAAGCAAGCCAAGAACTTTGAATGCCAAACAGAGTACCGAAAGTTTACTTTTTCTTTGAAAGTGTTTCATGTCCTTGGGGCTCAATATATTTCTAATGTTTTAATTTGTACAAACAAAAAGTATTAGGAAAATTGACTAATTAGTTTTGCTTCTTTATTTTATGACTTAACATGGCAACACTGTCGAAAATGAGGTGTTGCTGTTGCAGTTTCATGATTTTGATACGACAAAAAGCAAGTTTCAGAATACCTCGCTCTTCAAATATGGATAGATTTTAAAATGACCTAGGGGGCCAATCTTAGATGTTTTTAATATATTTTTTTAACTATTTCTTTCATTTTTTATGTTTTCTTTTGAAATATTTTTAGTTTTGAACTCCTTGTCCACTTCAAAGACTAAAAGATTTTTCTCTTGCTTAACTGTGTCTCGATTAAATATTTTATATTTCTCGATGATCGATGAGTCATTTATAATAAATTTTTATTCTGTGTGTCCTATGTTGGTTTTATGTCTTATATCAGTGCCCTTAATATCTTAGAACTGGTGTTGTTATTTTTCTTGCTTGTTGGCTCTTTGTTTTGCTTGTTGGCTATAACAGAAGAAGAAAAAAGGAAAGATGGCTTGTGAATAATTTCAGGATGCTCAGGATGTAAAGTTTTTTTTGTGTGTCCTTGTAAGGTGGATTACACTGAAATGCTATAAAAATGAAACAAAATCAACTTAAAGGATATAAATCTGGCTACGACCCTTTTTCACTTTGTGCAAAAAGAGTTTTACTTTATTAAAAAAATAAAAAATAAAATAGTAAGATGAGTGTAACTCAGGTTGGACCAAGACCCTGGGACATTCTTTTCCGGGGCCATGATTATGATTTTTTTCTTATCCTAGTAAATTTTATTTCTGCTGTAGGATGCGAGATTGAGGTTTTATTGAACTCGGCGATTTAACCTATTATTTTAAAACTTTTTTAAAAAACTTTTTTTACATGCAAAGAATGGTTCGCGTAGCACAGGTACCGATCTGCTTTTGACCGGAGTTTCCATTTGACCATTTTGACCAATTGTCTCCATTTGACCTGGAGTTCCAGTTTGACCATTTTGACATTCCCTCCATTTGACCGGGAGTTCCATTTGGACCATTTGACAATTCTCCTCTCTCCTTTGACCGGAGTTCCATGGCGGAAAAGATCTTTCTGGACGCTTCCCGTGTTTTCTCCCAGATTTCTCAAGGTATCCATTTTGGGAGCTGGGTCGACTCCTGGCTGAGCTCGCAGAGTCACACCGAGCTGGCCCCCGTTTCAAACCAAATAATCAGCGACACCAAGATTCGAAAACACCTGCCAGTACGACACCGTATTGTAAGTTTCAGCGCGCCAACCATTTTTTAAAGCATTTAAATACAATTTAAAGTAATAATCATACAATTATTTGCTACTATAAAATCTTTTCATTGTGTGACCGAGGTCGATAACGATTCAGTTTATATTCCTCTACTTATAGTTATATTTATATAGTTATTATATAGGTTATTATAGTTATTGATATAGTTTAGTAGTTATATAGTTATATTATTATATAGTTATTATAGTTAATTATATCTAATTGATATTATTAATATAGTTATTATAGTTATATTTCATATACTGATCGAATGATCATCGAAACTAGCACGAGCATCAAAAAGATTGATACTTCAAGAAATATAAAAAAATTTAAAAAGTTTGCCACTTTCTTAAAGGCAAAATGTCTTTGACCCCACTCTCGTGAAGTTTTACCCTTTATCCCCCTCTCACCAATTTAAGTATGGTCCTAGCTTCAGTGTTTAACAGTAAGGGCATGAAGCGGCTGCTACTCTGCTCTAAGGGCTTGAAGCGGCTGCTACTGACTCTTCCTTCGTGTTTCGGTATAGGGTAAAAGTTGCTATTATGTAATTGTTAGTTTATGTATTTATTTGCTGATGAAACACACAAAATGGAACAAGGAAATAAAATATGCTTAAATAAAACTACTGAGGAGCTTTAGGCCTAAAAAGAACACATAAATTTATCATGTTAACAAATGTATAGTAAGAATATTCAAACATGTAAGAACTTTTCAAAAGGTCAAGACTGTGACGGATACATGGATTTATGTTTGGGGGACACCACTCAACCTGTGGAGCCCATCATTAGTATTGATTTTCCGTCCGGTCCCTTGTTTATTGCAAGTTTTCCCGATATTCTGCGGTGGGCGCGGGCACTATTACCCCTGTTTCCCCTCCTGATACCCTTTGAACAAAGAATTGTTCTAAAGAACATGCAACAGACAGGCTGATCGAAAATAATTCGAAAGAAGCAATGAATAAATTGCTATTCTTTTGCCTGCAGTGGGAAGCAAGAATTTCTGTTAGGGTGATTTTCATAATCCAATCTAAAGCTTTTCCATATTATCGAAAAAAAAAACTAGTACATTGATACCTAAGCATTTCCTAGTCCCGTAGCGAAACCTGATGAAAAATCGAAACGTTTTTACAAAACTGACAAAAGAATTATATGATATTTTGTTTTAAGTTTAACTTTGGGAGTTTTAGGGGCGTGTTCCAAGATGAAGAAATTGACCCTAAGGAAATTATTTTTTAAGACCCCCTTTGGTCCTAAAAATTAATTCATTCAGCTGGGTTCAAAGCACGAGTTTCCAGGGAACTTCGATTTTTTTTAAACAAAATTTGTAGAGCGCCGCTAAATTGTCTTAAGTGATAAGCAGCGTGTCTTTGCTGGTATAACAAAACAAGAGAAGGATAACGAGAAATATTTGTGGAGACAGTCTTAATAACACAGTTACTACAACCTAATTCGGATACTTTGGCTCTATATACAACAAGTAGCCGTCAATAAGCAAAATACAATGTAAAAATAAATGAAGAGAAAACAATTTTTTCTGAAAAAAAGCGTGTCCTATAAAATTTAAATTGATTTTCTATCTATATTATAATCAAAAAATATCGAAGAAATTTTTTTAGCGCAGTTCCGTTTTATTTTTTATTTTCACGCAGTATTTCGCTGACAAACGGCTTTGTTTTAACCTTTAATCAGACCTTTGAGAAGTATACTACTGCTGAATAGGTTACTCCCTAAAAGCAACCTATCAACAGACCCTTTTTCCAGGGATTCCATGGGGAGGGAAGCTCCTCTAACTCTCATGAGTTGACTGGAGAAACTTCACACAACACACCCAATTGGTCGTTTCCCGCCAAATCTTCATTATGTCCCTGCTTTGGACTGCTGGTTTCATTTTTTTTGGAGGGGGCGGGGGCTCTAATCACTGCCATTGTTGAGCGGAATTTAATTCATGAATTCGAAAGCTAGTGTATGCCGGCTCGAAAAAGCGTGGCATTACTCTAATTTCTTTCCAGTTTCAGTATTTAATTGAATTGATTACTTTTTTTTTTACAAAATCTGCAAGGAACCCTTTCGCATATGAAACGCAGAAGCCCTATTACTCAACAGGTGAGTTTCTCTTGATTGAATCTTTTTGTCCTCATGGTATATTAATTTTAATAAATAAATATGGCTTTAACAAGTGGGCTTAAAATAATAAAATTCATTAAGTTTGGCATTCATTTTAGAATAACCAAGGTTCTGACTCTCCTCATATCACATTTCCTATCCTTGGACTTGTCCGCCCTCGCTTTTTTTTTTCGAATAGTCGATTTCTCCGGTCGTCAAAATGGATTCCTTTATCAGTTCTCAATTTATCGGGTGTTTCTCAAATTTAAAAAATTTTCGGGGTGATTCTCAATTTATCGTGTGATTTTCTCTTGATTGAATCTTTGTCCCAGGGGTATGAATTTTATGGACTTAATTTCGCAGGATGTTTAAATCTTTTATGTTTTACTTTTCAAAATTTTGTACATTTTTATAAATCGTTAATAGTTAAGTTAAATAACTAAAACAAATAATAATAATAAGAACACTTTAATTAAAAATTCTTATTTAATTCGGAATACTAATTAATTAATTAATTTATAAATTGATTGATTTTAATCGCACAATAAATAATAACATATTAAATGAATAAAATATTGATAGAAAATAAATGAATAAAATCACATACAATTATATTGATGATGGTTTAGATATATCGTTTTAAACCTTCTGGGAACAGCAATGTCCTGGCAACCTGAATGAGTCGAAAGGGTTTGATTTTTCCAGCCAGTTTAATGAAAGAATAAATAGAAAATTTATACTATTAATGCTACCTGGAGATTTTTCACAAATGAACCATCACAAGGTATAAATTTTTTACAGAAGGGACAACTACCCTTGTATTGTGATAGAGGGCCATTTTGGCCTTAACATTTTTCGATCTTGAAATGTCAGTGGATTGGGGGGGGGGGGAATTCTGCGTATAATTTTTTATCGGAATTATTCAGCGTACAAAGCTTTGTAACTATATATAACCACACGATTTTATAATAATGTAAAACATGGAATAAATATAACGAAGTTAAGATTCATTTTTGTTGATCCAAAAATCTGACGATCCTCGTAACAAAAATATATCGTTGGACATGTCTCCCCCTTTTTTCCTTGATATGTCAAATCGTTCCTTCTCTACCCGCCTTTTCTCCCTATATGGAGTCATCCGTTTTCAGTGGTGAAAACTTCATAATTATATATACCATAACGATTTATAAAAGGAAAAAATTTGAAAAAGTAACATAAAAGATTTTAACAATCCTGCGAATAAGTCGCATACATTATATCGTTTGGGACTTGTCTTCCCCCCCCCCCCTTTTTCTTTTCATATGCTCCGGCTACAATAAACGATGCGGCTTCTATTAATTCTCTCATTAGATTTTTTTTTTTTATCTGAGAAGGCGAAACTTAATAGCAAAGCATAGTGGTAATTAGTTATAAACTATGTAAAATAAGGGAATCAACTATATCAAGTTTGAATATTCATTTTAGGTGACCAAACTTCTGGGAACAGTCCACAATCAATATCCTTGGGACTGCGTCTCCTCCCTTTTTCTTTACAAATAGCCGATGTTCAGGACTGCCTTAATTATCCGTCCCCTAACACCAACTGTTTAGTTCTCCTCCGTTAACCAATTTCGGGGGGGGGGGGGGGTTTTTTTCTCAGGGAAGGTCGTTTCCAGAATGTTTTTTTCCTGGGGGGGGGGGGGGTCTATTCTCCAAAAAACTATCATTTAAACGCATAACAAAGTGAATGCAAAACAGGATGCATAACTCAATAAGTATATACTGATGAACTGTAATCATGTAAAATAAGGAATAAGTGTATGAAAATGTAATACTCATTTTATGGTGACCAAAAACCTGACGATCCTCATCCGACAAATATATCCTTGGGACTTGTCCCCTCCTCCCGCTTCTTTCGCAATTAGTCGCATCTGGTCCGGCCGTCAAATTGTGATAGCAACGGCCGAACATACCACTAGATCAAAGATTTTCAAACGGGCCATCAGCCTTTTAGTAAAACATTTTCTGTCAATGGTTTTTTTTTTTTCCTCTGTTTTCAAATGAAATCTTAGTTTTCGTTTAAATACGAAATGGACAATTCTCAACTGAATGGAGATAAGGAGAAGTCTGCGTCCAAGCTTTCGTACGTCCAAACCGGAAGAGACGTAGCAGAACTCGCCGACTTGGACGATAATGAACGATAACGATTGTGTTTGAAAATGATACTGGTCCAAAAGAGTGCCCTCTGATTTTGGCGATCTGAAAAGGTCCCCGAAAGGTATTTTTCTGTTCAAATTTATCAGTACAAATGCAACTGACTTTATGATATATTTGGTGGGGAGGGTATGTAAGAAACCCATATGGCTTCTAGAGGAATTTGAAAAAATCAAAACATATACTTGTTAAGGGTAAGTAATGTTATATTTTTTTTTGGTCAGGGTCCAGAAAGTTTGTCTATATATATATATATAGTATATATATAGTATACTAGTATATATACTATATATAGATATATATATATATATATATATATATATATGATATATATATATATAGATATTATATATATATATATATTATATATATATATAGATATTATATATATATATATTATATATATATATATATATATATATATATATATATATATATCTAATATACTATATCATAGCCTATTATATATATTATATCTATATATATTATGTCAAACATGGTAATGGATAAAAATGCGAATTATTCCTGTTCGATTACTATCTCTATCGCTCGTATTTTCATGATTCTGATCGTGTCCATTAAACCCTCTCACTTTATTACCACCCTTTTAAATATCACCATTTTAGTCCAAGGTAATTTTCTTCTGTCGTTGTACAAAGGTTAACTGATAGTTATATCCTTTACACTTAATCAGATGGATGCTGAATAGGGACAAGAATAAACAGTCCACAACCGATAACTATCGATGCAAAACTATATACTACTTATAGTAGGGGCCCTAACTAATACACTAAGTAACTACACGAAAGATATGCTTGATAAACATGCAAGGGGAGAGAAGGAGAGTATACAGAACAGGGAACAAAGTAAACAGGCACAACCATAACTACAACACAAGCTAAACCTAATTCAAACATTAAAATAAACTAATCCTGACGCAATTTTTTTTAATGCTTTACGAAAATCAAAAAAAAAAATTAAAAAGGCTGGGCCGATTAATCTCTTAATTTTTATCCCACTTACAAAAGCATTCTAGCGGACTTCAAGCCGTCCAAGAGATTGAAATAGGGAATAATCTTTTTGCATCATGCTTGACTGAACTTTCCAAGGTAATTTTTAGTGGTTTGCAGAGCCATTTGCCTAGACAGAAAGCTGGCTTTCGAGTTTGTAAGGATTAATGAACATTGAGCAATGATTGAAAAAGTATGCTTAGAAAATTTAATGCTTAGAAAAAGATGCTAGAAAAGAATGCTAGACAAAGAATGCTTAGAAAAGATGCTAACCATAATAAATTTAAAGAGGGTGAGGCAAAAGCACATTTCTATAAAGTCCTATAAACGTGGTTCTAGCATATAAAAAAACTGACGCAATTTAATATTTTTTAAGTGAAGTTGGCCGTTTTATTTAGAAGATCAAAAGTCTTGTTTTATTTTATCGGGTTACAGGGAATTCAATACCTGAAAGGATCACACCCTATCGTGGTCCCTATGTAAAATTTTGTATGTGTGTGTGGCTAACTTACTATATAGATTTAGGCGGATCAGAGCTTGGTTAAGAGATCCAAATAAACGACACAAAGCGAAAAGCCGACACCTACTTTCCCAGAAATCTTAGAAAAAGTCAGTTTTGTTTTGACCCAAACCAGTTCACGTTTGTGTGCCGGAGATAGAGGTGGTGCAGTTTTTGAGGGAAACTTAAACATCCTTAGGAAAGGTGGTGAATTTCGTTTTTTTCGATAAACGGAGCCGAATTATCTATTTAAAGTTTCAGGAATGAATGGCTCGTCCCCTAAAAATGATCAAGCATATTCGTTAAGGAAAACGCCGAAAATCAACTCACAAAGAAATGTCGTTTCACGAGATTTCTGTGGGGCTTCTCATTTTGATTTGAGAACCTTGCCCGACAAAACGGTTTTCCACTGTCTTTTCAATCAGATTTTAATGTCTAACCACAAAGTCCTCAATATAGTTCAATGATGACTAGTCACCTTTAGGAGAATTCGCTAATGAACGTTTTTGTCTTTAAGATGGTCAAGATGAGATTTTGAAAGAGAAACTTTCCAGGAACAGTTGAAATACTAAACTTGGAGGCTTAAAATTTGATAATGTGGAAAGATGGTTTTGGAAATAATTTTCGACAAAATAATTTGTGAAGTTGCTGAAGGTGTATTAGGGAAGAAAGCTAGAAACTTCAGCTAAGAATATTAGTGAAAAAGCTAGTTAAAGTTTAATCGAATGGAGAAAGGACTTGTACAAGAATTATCTGAGTGATAGATCACATGAAAACAAAAGAAATGTAAAGAAAGTGAGAAAGGCATTGAAATATGAACTAAGGAGGTGTGAAGTGGAGGGCCATGGATAGAAATCGCCGAGGGATTTTTAGAAGATGCAGCTAGACGGCATTAATAGTAAAATATTGTTACTGGCACGTTTAACAAATTGAGAGTGTAGTAGTCAATCCGGACTGTCCCAGTAAAGATATGAATGGGGTGGCAATTAGCGATAAGACAAAAGCTAAAGCGAGGATGGGCCGAACATTTTTGAGAATTTGCTTAACACCGAGATAGAGTTGCAGGAAAAAATATAGAGGAAAATGAAAAAGTTTTGTGTATACCTTGGATGTGAAGGACGATTTGTTTTGTGAGTAGGAATTAGAAAACAGTACTAACAGGATTAAAGAATAATAAGGCTCACAAGGTGCTGATAGGGTAGTAACATTGAGTTTTCTTTAAATATGGTGGCTCTGAGGTTAGAAATAAGTTATTGAGATTTGATGAATATGATTTTTGAAAAAGGGGAAGTAACCTAAGATTTTAGGAAAACCTTAATTAAGCCACTTTCTTTATAAGAAGAGGTGATAAAGAGTGAGTGTGGTAATTATCGAGGCCATTAGTACCTGGTCTCTGTTAGGTTAGCAAATTTGCTTATTAATATGAATACTTTTTAGACTGAGAGATGCCGTAGACCAAAAGTTTTTAAGAGAATAGCAGTGCGGTTTAGAAAAGGTAGAGTGATGGTGTTGACCAAATTTTTCACTCTTAGGTTTACATAATTGAGAAGTGGCCTAAGGTTTTTCAAACACCCTTTGGGTCCTTAGTTTTATAGATTATGAGCAAGCGTTCGATTCTGTTGATAGAGGAGCTTTAGTAAAGGTTTTTATCCTTGGAGGGTATACCAGACAAATACAATTAAAAGTGAATTAGTGCTATGTACGAGAATAACACTGGCTGCGGTTAAGGTAGGAAATGAGGTTTAGTGCAGCTGGTTTTGTATTAAATCAGGAGTTAAGCAGGGTTGTGTTCTATCCCGCCTTTATATGGATTATTTTGATGGACTTTGTTTTAAGGAGCACAGGGAAAGGCCAATGGGAGACCGACGGGGATTTCAAATGGGGAGGACAAAAAGTCCTCTTGGACTTGGATTATGCTGATGATTTAAGCATCCTAGATGAAAGTGTGAGCAAATGTGAAATGAAGTTTTAGGAGGTTTTTTGCGAGTTCAGGGTGCTAGTATTTTGGTTTGAAAATTAATGTTAGGAAGATCAAGTCACTAAGGCTAGAATAAGTGAAGATGAAAAGGTTGACGTTGGGTAATGAAAAGATTGATAAGGTGGGCAGTTTTTCACTTACCTTGGTAGTATTATTAGTAAAGATTGTTGGAGCAGTGAAGATGTTTAAAAATAGAATAGCCGAAGCTCAGGTGTTTTTTTTTTCACAGTTAAAAAAAGTCTGGAAGAAATAAGGAAGAATAAGTCTGGCAAACCAAGATTAGAATCTTCTGAAGCTACAAGTGATGACAGTGGTCAAATATGGCTTCTGAAGCAATGGACGCTCCGAAACGCGGATTGAAGATTTGCTAGAATGTTTTTTCCAGAGAAATTGCTTAAGGCTTGTTCTGGGTACCCCGGCTGACTGACCGTATTTCAAACAATAGGCTATACGAAAAAAGTGGTTTCCAATACCAGCTTTCTAGGTCTATAATGAAAGAAAGGTTTGAGTGGTTAGGGCATATGTTGTTCGGATGAAAGGATGGACAGATTGCCGAAGATTGTTTCTTTTTCGGCCAACCATCTCGGGCTAAACCGGAAAGCAAGGTCGTCCCCGTGTCTGGCCGCGTGGGAGGACGTCATAAAGGAAAGATTTAAAGGAAATGGAACTTCGTGGGCGGGTGTAAAAAGGGAGGGCTTTGAATAGATTGGGGTGGAGGAGAGAGCGTGCGTAGCTGTGTTGGCCTCAGGCGGCTTGGTGCTGCGACGAGTTGTATAGTAGTATTAGTAGTTATTTCACCCGCCTAGCTAGACCTCCAGGAAAAACAATTATACTGCCAGAAACAACTCATCATAAGAACAATAATTTTTCTCTGCGTTCAACCGCAAAAAATAAAGCGTCGGTTTCATAAATACAATATCCCTCAAACCAACTTAAAATTTTCACGTTCTTCAACATATATCTTGTGCTGCCTGGATAAAAGCCTTGAACGAGACTTAGGAGTTTTTTTTTTTGCTTTTAATACTGTTGCGGATTGCGTCAGTTTTCGTGTTTTTCAGTAAAGCACTTAATTTTTTTAAACTAGTGAAGTGGTTAATTTGGTTTTCATCTTCAGTGTCAACTTTCTCTCTTATTCTTCCATCAAAAATATTAATTACTTTTAATGACGTTATATTATTCTCAACTAACAGAACTCGAATTTATTCTGTGTTTATTCACCAGCCTAGCTAAATCTCCAGGAAAGAAGTTATACTGCCCAGCAACAACTTATCAATAAGAACAATAAATTTTCTAACGTTCACCATAAAAAAAACGCGTCCGTATCACAAATACAATTTCCATCAAATCAACCAATAAAGGTTTTTCCTTCTTCTTCCTCAATATATCTTACAGTTTTCATAAAAGCTGCGACATGATAAAAGCCTTGACCCAGACTATTATCCTCAGTAAGCGATTCTCATTCATTCTTCTCCCCAATGTTTGACTACAGGCTGTAAAAAGCTTAAAAAAAGAAGACAGTGTCACGTTATTTGACAAGATCCTAGTGTGCCTTGATCCTCATTAATAGTCCCCTAGAAAAAAAATAGGGAAGGTGGATATATTTTCAAGGGGCAAGGAGTGTGTAACTGAAGTCAGGACTTTTTAAGGGAGAGAACGTCTTATTTCTAGGCAATAAAAAAATATATCTTTTTTATGGCAAACAAAATTAATATTTTCCTTTCCTAGCAAGCTTTGATAAAGGAAAAAGGAGTTTCAACTTCCGGAATTCGCGTTTTTCCTTTTAAAACTGCAAAATAAATTTTATTCTGTTTAGAATCTGACCAGAATTCTAGAAGCTGTGTTACTGCAGGGGTGTTTTCTGATTATGGGAAGGGTGCCATACCCCCACCCCTCTTGATTTTGAAAAAATATCTTTTTCTGTTGATTTTAATACAAAAAAAGCGAACCCAAAGATGCTCCCTCATGAAGTTTTTTTAAAATTTCCTTCATTTTGCGTTTGAAACTGTTCGGGAAATAACGAGCTGTATGTAAGGAGCGACTGTCGCTCCCAATAGTAACCTAAACTCTGAAAATGGAGTTTTGGATTAAAAATCTATGCATAAAGAAAATTGGGATTTTTTACACTGGTTCCAAATATATTGAAAATTCACAAGGTTAAATGTTTACCCATCAAAAGCTTGAGGACCTGAGAAATTTGCCTGATTTTCGAAGAAGGGGGATGGGTGGAACACCCTCTAAAGTTAAGGTGATCTTAATGAAAATCATAGTATCAGTTTCAGCGTGTCAGAGAACTCTACTTTAAAGGTTTCAAGCTATTGCCTACAAAAATTAACGAAATTTTGTATTTTTTTTTTATCAGAGGAAAGATTATGGTTTACGTTTTTATTTGTTGCTCTCTTTTTTCATTAAAGAGATCGAAAAAAGGCTTGCCCCCCACAACCCCCTATATTTCCGTAAAAATTGTACGTTCCTGTGCGAGTAAATGTATACAAATATTAACTTCGTGTTTTCTGACTCCTATTCTGTGACTAGAGGCTGCCCTATGGACATGCAAGCGAAAAGGATTTTTTTATAAATATTAGCAAGGGCTTTTACTCTACTGGGACCAAGCTTTATACCTCCCGCCACGGACAAGCCTTTAATACCTCCCCACGGACAAGCTTTTGCTTTTGTTAGGGGAAGGCAAGCAATAACTTTTTTTGTTGATATTTTTTTTTTTTGTTTTTTTTTTGCATAATCCTTTCTTTCCTTTCTTTACTGCTGGGACCCATTTTTTCCAGAACCTGGTGCTAGCACGTTCCCCATATTTTCTAGAAAACTTTAAACAGCGCATTTTTAATTTTATAGAAAATAGCTAAAAAGTAACGGGGTGTGTTGGTTAGTGTCCCTGTAAAAAGCCTTTTTTTGGAAAACTTTTTTGGAAAAGGTTATTCGAAAAGCTTTAGAAAAGGCTCTGAAGTAATTAAAAGTCTGTCCTTAAGACAAAATCAACTTCTTGGTTAATCTTTTAGGTTTTCAAATATGTAACATGGTATAGAGTTTGTGTCTGAATTCTTGAAGTTGCCTACCCAGTGTTTGCCCTCATAGGGGATAATGAATTATAATTCGTGCTAGTTATCGCTCCCCGATCGCTCCACCCAATACTGATTATCGTTTGAAGATACATTCATATTGGTCCTTATGAAAATCATTTTTCCGAAATGTTGAGCGGTCACACTATATCTGGAGACAACCTGTAAGATCCTCGCCCCCCAACTCCTGAAGGTCATTTTCGCGCTGCTGACATAATTGCCAAAAAGCGCTTAATATAGGCTGTTCCCCAAGAGGGATAAGTCGGAACAAGGTAGATCAGAATGTATACGGCTCCTATTCAGGCGTTGTCCTAGGCGGTGACAATTGCACCGTTTTTGGTACATTTTAGTACTCCAATTTTATGTCGAAAAAACTGTAACAGTTAAATTTTCCAAATTCAAAGCGTTGGCAACGCCTGGTCCCATTCTCATAAGTTCATTGTCAGGACGTAAAGAAAACAACGAAAGAACTTAAGTTCTAACGTAGCCTTGAAGATGATTTAACATCTTGTTCAATCATGAAGGTTTATTACTAGAGTCTTGTTGCGACTATACATATCGTTATCGTAACTGTAATCAATTTCGGTTAGAATTGTTGAGGAGAACTAAGATGTTGAGGTGGGTCATGGGATAACTAAAGGGTGCATTTTTCTGGAAACTCTGTCATCTTTGTACCTGTTGAGAATGAACTGGTATTTGGCGAATTTTTTTGTTTAACCGTTTTTTTATTGTTTTCGGTCCTTTCAGCTCAACGAAACCAGCCCTGCCCTCATCCTGTTTTAAACATTGTTTTAGCAAACGGGTTTTTGGCAACTTATCTGAGGCAGTATTATAATTTGAATACAAATCTTCATGTGTGGTATAACGGGATGTCTCAGCTATAGTTTTTGAACCGTTTCAAAATCTCGAAATAAGTGTATATCGAACCAACATAAAGTTGCATCTTTTTAATGTTTAATCAATCTATGGGGAAACAACGTCAGCAAGACTTGCTATCATGTCCCCTTGAGGAGGCAGTGAATAGGAACTATCGAAATATTACTTTTTCTTTCTTCTTTTTTTTCAGTTGAAAAGAGAAGGAACCAGTGTCCGACGGCCCATGAATGCATTCATGATATTTCAGTAAGAGACATCCGAGGCTCTAGTTCATCAGCGGCATCCAAATCAGGATAATCGGACTGTCCTCAAAAATACTTGGTGACATGGTGGTACGCTCTGGACCCCCAACAGAAGACAACTATCAGGATCTTTGCCTATCTTGCAGGTAATTGAGTCATTAGTATCCCGTCGGGGGGGAGACAGTTTTGCCTTAAAACTATAGAACTATCCAGTTTTTGACCCCACTCGTTTGCCTATGAAAAGATCTTTGAATAATATATAAATCCATTTTTACTTTATATTATCAGATATATGTCCGTAAACTCCTGAACATGTATGTCTAAAGCCTGAACATCAGCGGGTAATTTCTAATTATCCATTTATATTGTTTATTAAACAAAACAAAAGAAGATTCATAGAGGTCACATCGCTATTTACTTTTCCACCCCTACTGTGAGGCACTTGATTAAACTCCAAACCCGGTACTAGAACTATTTACTAAGTCCTTTAGCATGACGTCTGGTTGCCAACCGAAGAGGGCAACCATGATAACGGCAAGTACAAAATCTGCTGTCTACTACTTTATGTAAAAGCTTTCTAAGGAGACTGAGGTCCTTTATTACACCGATGGAGTCCGAAAGAAAAAATGGAGTCCTTACGAACGTCCCAAACATTGGATTATTAAACAACCCAATTTAACATTATGAATCATTATATAACCTAGAAAAAGGACATCAGAAACTAGAATGAGGAAAATCAAATCCCTATTAAGATTTTCTATTTGAAGGACCAATTGCTCCGAGAAGATTTTCTTTCCTTAGGCAATGTCCGATCTTTTAATTCACCCCTGGGACTAATTCAGGAAAGTGTATTTGTACTCGTTAGTAATGTTTATAGGTGGGGTATTACGCCAAACCTAATTCCTTCCACTGATTAAACATTAGAACTTCCTGGATACAGAAATACAAAAACACTCTTTTCAATAAACAAAATTAATTAACTTTATTACTAAGGACTGTTTAAGTACAGAATGTAAAGATGTTGGCAGATCATAAAAATCAAGGGAGATGTTAGATCTAGGGAGGTAGTTTTTTGGGTCCCCCCCCAAGGTCGGAAAGTTGTGCTTTATTATAAGGGCTAGGGGAAGGAAAAATACCGATAGTTTTGCCTGGAGACGACCGCCTTGGATTTGGTACGCATTTGAATCTTTTGGTATGGTATTTAAATTTTCAGTAGCCAGCCCCTGATAAAAATTAAATTATTTGTAAATATAGTTACTAACCTATATACAATTGGTGGATGGTGGGCTAAACCAGAAGAATATATATTCAGGTTCTCA
Source organism: Artemia sinica (assembly GCA_027921565.1). Lineage (NCBI taxonomy): Eukaryota > Metazoa > Arthropoda > Branchiopoda > Anostraca > Artemiidae > Artemia > Artemia sinica. The sequence goes on along the minus strand of JAPEVW010000051.1, from coordinate 1,126,112 downwards.
AATCCAAGTGATGGGTACATACTGGAAATCAAAATGAATTTCAAACCGATGCCTCGTGACGTCTCTATTAACAATCAAAGCAACATTCATGATTACCAACCACTATAAAATATAATTTGTTGGCCTTTGGCGGCCCTTTAGTAAAAGAACGAATGTGGCCATCCCTTGTACTGTTGTTTTTTTTTTTCTGGGGCAAATTCGTATTGAATTGATCGTAGAAACGGTAGGAGAGGACTTTTTCGCTTGGAAATTTAAAATTGTTGTTTTCCTTTTTAAGAATCTAAAGTGATTGGATTAAAGTACGATTCAAGTTTTAATAAAACATTGCTATATTTTGGCACTTGTGTGTTTTTAAAGAGGGCAAAATGCTAAGGATTTTGTTTTGAACGGTCTTAAAACAGTAGTTGCCCTAACCGATTTTGGTGCCGTGTCCCACTTTAGAAATTTCCTAAAATCCTTATGCCCCTTCGTGATACTCAAATTTTGCTATTCAAATTGTTATGTTTTATTCACTTGAAGGAAGCTTAAAAGGCCTATTAACTTTGGTGATCCTTTTTGGGTTCGTACCTTTTAGGCCTTTTTTTATTCCTAATGAAAAAAAATAGTCTTTTAACTATGAGCATCTTTTATACAAAATGCAACGTCATTGCAATGTTGTCATAATAATCTTCTTCGCTGTTTAAATGCATTTGAATGTGATATGACTTTGAATTGAGTGTGATTTTCTCTTATGTTTTTCAAAATTAAGGCTGTAAAGTATATTCAGCCGAAGAGTGCACTCCCTCAATTCCTATATGTGGTAACGACTTCGGGAAAGTTTATTTCCCCCTCTTGCTTTCTCCTTAATATTTTTAATAAATAGTAAGAGACTAAGAATTAAGACCCCTAAGAGTTTGTAACACTTTTGTCATGAGCAGCGAGAAAAACGATCGAGAAATTAAATTAAAAAACAGTTTTGTTCAACTGAAAGTAAGGAGGCAGCAATAAAAAACATTCTTAGACCACACTGGCCTATACATGACAAATGAAACTCAGAGAGGAGAGAAAGTAACAAAATGAAACATAAAATCAAAAAGGGTGAAAAACGATGGATTTTGTCAAGCCAGTGGCGAATCATGAAAATGACAAAATATAAGCAAACTATTTTCGACAAGGACGCTCCGCCATAGTCGTCCTTCAGTTCTAAACAAAAAAAAAAAAAACAAAAAAAAAAACACGAAAAATCTAAACTTGTTGGCGAAGTTTTACCCTACAAAGATGGTTTAAACAAGATGTACCCTACAAAGATGGTTTACCCTATGGTTGAAATTCATTTTGTGTCCCAGTATCTACCCCATCACTTATGAGCAACATGAATGAATATTCTCTGGTTCGAGCCTCCAATCCCCCCTTTGTGTATAGGTTTATACTATATTTATACAAATATGTTTAAATTTTATCAGAGCTGCTGACCCGAAAATTTAAACACCAATCCCAAAGATTCAAAATGCTACAAATCCAAGGAGGCGGTAACGTCTTCCAAAACTATCGGTATTTTTCATCTCCCCAACCCTCATAATAAAGTACAACTTTCGAACCTTGGTGGGGGGGGAGGGGGAGCACCCCCAAAACTACTCCACTAGATCTACCCCTGTCCCTTGATTTTTTATGACTGCCCAAATCTTTACATTCAGTACTTTTCAACAGTCCTTATTAGATAAAGGTAATTAATTTTGTTTATAGAAAGTAGTGTTTTTTTTTAATCCAGTATCAGGAAGTTCTAATGTTTACTCAGTGGAAGGAATTAGGGTTTGGCGTTTCACCTATAAACATTACTTAAGAGTCAAATACACTTTCCCTGAATTAGTCCCCAGGGGTGAATTAACAAGAGGGACATTCCTAAAGAACATCTTCTCGGAGGCAATTTTTTCCTTCCAATAGAAAATTCTTAATAGGATTGATTCCTGATTCTAGTTTCTGATGTCTTTTTTTCTAGGTTATACAATGAATTCCATAAATGCTTTAATTGGGTTTTTTAATAATCAAAATGTTTGGGACGTCGGTAAGGACTCCCATTTTTTTTTGCTTCGATCCATTTGTGTAATTAAAGGACTCAGTCCTCCTTGAGAAGCTTTTATCATAAAGTTGTGCTACAGCAGAATTTTGTCTTGCCTTAATCATGGGTTGCCCTCTTGGTGCCAACCTCAGTAAAGAATGAAGCCTAGCCCATAGTAACCGAAAATTAGCAATGCTTAGAAAAAACTGTCAAGTGCGGAAGAACCGCCATTTGATGCCTGATTAAAAAGTGGTAACTGTTATTTCAATTAATCTTAATGGTAGAAGTTTTTTATTGCCTAAAATAAAATATTTTTGGAAATTTCGAAAATATACCTGATAGCCCCACAAAGATGGTTTTTCGGAGCGAAATGACAAACGCGCCCCTCCGGAAATCACCGGCAACCTGCATCTAGGAGCATTATCTTTTTGTATTTTTCTCGGGATTCTTCATTTTAAGTAATTGGAGTGCAGTGATGTGTCTCTTTTTTTCTTGTTTTTTTATTATTGTTTTCTTATGTCGCCGCTAGTGGGCCTCCTGAAACATTAGAGTTTTAGGGCTAATTTTAAAGGAACATTGCTGTATCTAGTGCCTTTCGAATTCACAAAAGCTAATAATTTAAAAATAAAATGCAATTTTTGACGAAAAATGCAATCTTCATATTCAAGATGATCGATTAACACACCTGCAATCTTTTGACAAGGGTTTTGGCATAATACAGATATCTTTTGAGATGCTACTATTCTTGGGTGTTATGTAATATTTGAGTTACTTCTTTGCCTGATTCCCTTGTGGTTTCGTTCTTTACTAGTTTCTAGCTAAGAAAAAGCCTTGTTTCTATATTTTACTTTCTGTAAAAGGTTAATTAGGAAAGACGGCTTCCTCTCTTTTTATCATTCTTCTTTCATGGTCTTTGATTATTTATGGAGACATTTTTGCATATTTTCATCGCTGGATCAAATTCCGAGCCCTGCGGGTAGGATTGCTGGACCTGAAAATGATTAAACGTTTTTGTACTACCAAGCAGAGATCAATCCTAGGACGAAATATTTTCACCACCGATTCCGAACCCCTGCAATCTTCGGAGGCAGAATCCGACAACTTATCATTCGAACGCCATAACGGCAATAGTCTCCATTGTTTTACTAGCAATACTCGTCTTGTGTATGTTATT
>JAPEVW010000051.1:1017663-1122803 GCA_027921565.1 Artemia sinica | reverse complement strand
ATATATATATCAAACGAAAACTCAGAGAAGAGAGAAAAGTACCCAAAATGAAAAAATAAAATAAAAAAAAGGGTGAAAAAAAAAAACGAGGATTTGGTCAGCCAGCGAACCAATGAAGGAAGACAAAATATAAGCAAATATTTCGGACAAGGACCTCCCGCCAAGTCCAGTACTTCAGTGCTACACCTAAACAAAAACAAAAAAGCAGAAGAAATAAAAAAAAAACGAGGAATCTAACCTTTCGAAAGTTTCATGTAACCCCCCCAAAAAAAAAAAAAAAAAAAAAACACAAAAGGACACAAATAGACACTGATAGAATAAAACCAGGCAGGAATCAATGAAAAATGAAATTTACCAGAGATATGTGTATAAGGATCTGTTCCGTCTTGCATTAATTTTGGCTGAGTCTACAAATTCGGTTTTCATTAGATATTGCAACAGGTTCTTTTCAAGTTTTTCGGCGTGAAAATATTGATTGAGTCCTTCAAGATTAAAACTGTCGTAAAGTTGGGCTTAATTGAAAAAAAAAAACTCTTTTTCCCCAGGTTAAAAAATCCCTTTCTATTTATTGCTAAATTTTGGTTCATATATTTTTGTATCTCAATTACCTCCTTAAAAAGTTTGTGGTACGCCATTAACAGGTGATATTAAAGTTGCTCTCGTCAACACAGAACTAGATAGCGTCGGGTTTTACGAAAATATGACGAAAGCCAAGGCCGAATCAAAAGTTGGCATTGTTATTGTTTAACTCTCATGGGACTTGTCTATTGGAAATTTTGTGCTCATTGCAATACGTCCAACCTAGTTGTTGATGGGTTCTACCAATGTAAAATTTCCACAAGAAACACGGGATTCTGTAGGACACCACTACCAGTACAGGGTTCTGTGTGTATCCTTTCTGAGTTAAAAAAATGTTTCTCAACCTTTTGTTCGGTTCTTGAAAAGAAACAGAGAGATTATGTTTATTTAAAATTTTTCTCAAGTTTATCGCCAAGTTTCGGGCATGTCTGGTAAAACGATGGTGAAAGTTTTTTTATCAATTGCCGGTGTAAACTGAATCAAGGGGGAACAAGCTGCCTATTTTGTCTTTTATTCTTTTTTAATCGTCTATCTATTATATTTTCAATGAGTTTGATTGGGTAACCATTGCAAAAAAGAATATACTTGACATAATTAGTTCAGAATTGATATGATTACGGGAACAATTTTTAAAACTCTGTCGACTAAAGAGATTATTACCCCTCTTTTTACAGAGAGGAGGGTGATGGGAAGAGAAATGTAGATATCGATTCATTATGAGTCGGCTTTCTATATATAGAAAATTCAAGACCAGGATAGTTTTTATAATCAAAACATCTAAGAAAGGCAGCTTACCTGAATCTTCGAGTTCCATTGTGAACTGGAGATTCGAATCAAAAGAGTTCAAATGTGCCAAAAAAATCTTCTTAGAGAGTCTTGTCCATGTTCCCAAACAGAAACGATATCATCAACAAAACGAAACCAGATGGAGTGTTTTAAGTGGAAAACTATTCAAAAGCAGACTGTTTATGAAATCCCATGTAAAAATTTGCCAAATAAGGAGACAAGACAGTGCCCATGGATAAGCCACATATTTGAAGAAAAAATTTGTTCGGAATTTAAAATACGAGGAAGTATTTGTTGCAAAGAGGACAAGGGTCAACATTATTGTATCAATTTCCAAAGTTTTTGTAAATCTGACCCAAGCTGAATTTTCCTCTAATTTTCTTTGTAAAGCCTGCTCACATTATGAAACATCGCATGAAGTGTACATAGAAACTGCATCCAAAAACTAGAATAAAAACGGTATTTGCTGCTATGTACTTTGATTTTTTAACTTCTCAACAAGATCTATGGGAGTTTTTAATATAGGATTTCTGTGTGCTTAAAAAGAGGCTTAAAAATGGTGGCTAAGAAACTTCCTATACCGTAGCTGGAGAACATAACATGCTACAATTGGACGTAACGGAATATCTTTCTATGGATTTTAGGCAGACCATAAAACTTAGGGGCTGAACAACCTTTGAGATAAAATGGGATAATAATATATATATAGATATATATATATATAATATATATATATATAGATATATATATAATATATATATATATTATATATGATATATATATATATATATATATATATATGTATATATATGTATATATATATATATTATATATATATATATATATATATATATATATATATATATATATATATATATCTATATATAATATAATATATTATATATATATATATATATATATATATATATATAATATATATATAATATATATATATATATATATATATATATATATATATATATATATTCATATATATATATATATATATATATATATATTATATATATATATATAATAAATATACATAAAGCCAAGTTTCGCGTTCAAGAGGAAATTCTGACTTGTTTACCCGTGAAAAAATCTAAAGTCGCTTTTATGTTTATAAGTTCTCTGGAGTATCTCGGCCGGCTTTGTATAATGGCTCAGATTAGGGAATGATCTTACTGTATATTATTTACATACAGTGATTGTAACCAAAACCCTAAAATAAAATTTTGATAAAAATAAATATCTAAAAAAGTAAATGGTCACCCAGTTTCCGCCACCTGGTGCATTTTCGGTGTGCCACGCGCTCTGCACATTTCCGCCATGCCTAAGCATGGATCCACTACGCGTGACACAGTCCTCCTAAACGTGTGCATAGTTCTACCGCGCATAGCCGACTTTTACCACGATTGGGAAGCGCCACCTGATGTATGTGATTTCCTAAAAGTAGACGGATCCTCTTCAAAAGGATCTCTAGGATTAAGCTGGGTCTTTATCCCTCATATAGGGAGGGTCTTCTCCCTAAGTAAAGAACATCGTTCTTTTACGATAGGCAGCGCGATTGCGCTGCCTATAATAATTTTATTTTTAGTTAGGCACTAATTAAGATTAACTGTAAAGATTGGTTGGTTGATGGGGAGGTGACCCCCATCATATACAGAATAATTGTGTATGTTTAAAAGTTTCAATATCGCTCTAACTTTTCTTATTTAAAACAAAAGCCTTGTTTTTTTTTTTTTTGTTTTTTTATCTTATTTGGACGGCAAAATTTAGATGCATATTTAAAGCTATACATGCTTGTGCATGGAGGGGAATTTTTTAGAAGTGTTTCCCGTCATAATAATTCGCCTTTCGCCCAATAAGATTATTAAAGAGATAACCAAAATCCTTTGTCTTCACCCTTCCTCGATAACAAATGATTTTACTTGCTTTTTTTTTTTTTTGGTTGAGCTAGTGTGTACCTACAAAGAATAGTATATAGCAAATATTCAATATATAATATTGAGTATTTCAATATATAACTTTTTATATATTAAATATATCAATATTCAATAAATATTTAATTATATTTATATACTTAATATATAATATTCATTTTTTAAAATATTCAATATATAATTGAAAAACACCTTTTTTTTTCCACAAAAAAAAAATCCAAAAAATTTAAAAACCAGTTATGTCTATAGAATTTTTTTGAAGTTTATTTATATTTTGTCTTTAGTCGGTTATAAAAGACTGGTGTCTATATTTATTTCGAATTGCTATAAGAAGGTGGTGTCAGTTTTCTCTTATTGGCGTGTTTTTTGCCCTCTATGGAGTTCTCTTGTCGTTCTAACAGGGGTCAATGATAGTAGTAAATAGCATCAGGTTAATTTTTTTATTGTTTGATTAATTTTTTTGTATTTATCCTTTTTTTGGGACAATGGATCCCGTTGGGGAGAGGGGGCGCGTGTGTGTCTACTTTTCGCGTTTTTTTTGTTTTTGTACATATATGTTGATAAAAAATAATAATAAAATAATAAAAAAAATATAAAAAATAAACGAACTTGAATTTGAAAAACGCGGATTGTTGTTAAGTGAAGTGTTAGAAATATAATGGTAGCCCTGGTAATAAATTCAGGCCAACATTACACTCTTTTATACCAAGATACAAGTCAAAGTAAGACAGTTTCCTAGATTCCTATCCCAGATAAAGGAAGACACAAACTTGAGGGGAAAATATGTCCTAACCATAGTCGCAATTTAAACCAATAGTTTTTGTACGTAGAAAAGTTATCTAAAAATGGAAATATAAGAAAGAATACTAAGATATATGGCCTCGTTAGCGAGGTTAACATTCTATTAATTTAACCTACCCTCCCCCCGGTCTTTTTAAAGTCATAATGCAAAAAGGAATATTTCCCTAGAATTAATAAAAATAATGGGAATTTTCTCAAGTGGTCGAGTTCAGCCGCCGAATATTTAGCACACTCGCAAGCAAAAAGATCTTTGGTGCCTATTATTTAGTTTGGGAGGAGAGTTACTGGTGCCTCTGTGTCCAAAAGTCCAAACAAAATTCATGGATATCTGAATTCCAAACAAAAGTCCAAAAGTTCAAAATGGATATCTAGAGGAATCGAGAGTGAAACACAGAAACTGTCAGATGATACGTCACCAACACGCATAGCCCTCCCGACCTGAGGGCAGAGAGTATCAGAAGATGGTTACCTGCTATGTGGACCTTTTAGTCCTTATGCAAAAGCTAGTTTTTGTTTTGGTGGAGTCCAACACACAAAATAGACATTATTCGCTCACTGCTTGTCAATTCTTCTCCATGGGGTAATTTCGGGAATTCATTCCAATTAATGTGCAAATATGTATGCTAAGAGGATTTTATAGTATATAAGTTGGTTTATGTTCTATTTTCTATATATCTATGTAAGAAAATAATCCAAAAAAATGAAGTAAGATAAACAATAATATGATAAATAAATTGAAATGAAATAATATTCAAAATCAAACAAATAAATGGTCTATGTTAGGCTAACTAATAAAGTTGAGTCTTAATAACACGTATTTCATTTCTGGATATTGTATTTCAGATTTGAAATGAAATGCAATGCATTCTTCTTCTTTCTTTTTTACTTTGCTTCCAGATTCGTTATTTAACTATATATTTTTATTTTAATCAGTGGCGAAACATTAATTTCCATTTCATTTCATTTCAAACAAGAATTTACTGCATTCCAACCTATATCTAATTAAATAGTTCTTCGTATTTCCCATGAAATTTATATATAAATATATGATTTGAGAAAAATGGTTCATATTTAAGAAATATTTCAGTGTTTCAGATTTAAATTAACAAATACGTCACCCAAGTCTTTTTTTATTATTAATGGTTACACTTGGTTATCTAAAATTTTCTTTTAATTGAATACCAGTTGTTAGAGTGCAGTTATAAAAAAAATTATCAGTCATAAAATTTGTATTATTTGACCAGCTTTCATATTTTATCAATATTTGAAATTATTCATTTGTCACAATTTTTATATTTTTGTCTAAGACAAGTAAGAGATTTTTAAACTAAAATTACCAAAATTCAGCATAATGGTGCTTCACATTGCTAAGTAAAGTGATGTGAAGCAAAAAAGCAAATTAACGCTATAAGGTAAAAAGCAATAACTAAAATAAAGCAGTGAAGCAAATTAACACTGCTTCAAGCATTAACACCCAAATTAACCTCAGCATTAACACCCCTTTCACACTAAAAAATGGACGTTCGGTTTTCTGGGCCAATAGACCACATAAGAGGAACATGTTCCATTTTCAAGTCGAATTTTCAAGTCGTAAATTCAGAAAAAATAAATACTTATGCTCAGTCAGAAGAAGTGCAAAAACCTCTATATTGATGAAATCTAAAAAAAATCAACTACATAATACATCCTGGGCCGTTTTCCATTGTTACTAATGCATTGCCTGGGAATTTGGGGAAATTTGGAATATATATATTATATATATATGATATATATATATTTGATATATATATATATATATATATATATATATATATATATATATATATATCTATATATAGATATATATATATATCTATATATATATATATATATATATATATATATATATATAATATATATATATATAATCTATATATATATATATATATATATATATATATAGGAGTTTCATCCGTGGATTTTTTTTTTGTTTGAGGGGGGGAGGAATTCATCACAATTACTTTGTGGTTTAGTTTAAACTGCTTGTGATGACAAGTTGCAAGTAAAGAACGATATGTGTTCTATTGTAACCACTGTATATAAATAATATACAGTAAGACCACGGCTCAGTGATGTTTAGCTACTACAAGCTGGTGTGTATAAAAGCTCCACCCATATATTCGTACGATCTGCCGTCAGCGGTCCAGTTTATAATTACCCTGGAACAACGTATTTTCGCAAGAAACTTTCTCAAAATGCCTTTGAAACACCACTCAAGACTTCCGAAAACCTACTTGTAATTTCTACTTGTAAAAAGATCATCTAATAATAAAGGAATTTTGAACCTATTCGGCGAAAAATTGATTTAATTTGGTATAAAATTGCAGAAAAGAATAACGCCCCCCCTACTTGTGGCTTGCCAATTAAAATAAAATGCAGTGTCTTCGCATACAAGATGCTGTTTTAATACGAATCTTTTTACAAGATTATGACTTCGGCATACATTACGCAGTTGCTTTTAAGCGCCCTTCGGCGTCTGGTCTGTCTAGTTCTATTGTCGTAAAACTCTTACAGTTCTGTACCGTAAATTAAAGGTGCTTTTTTTGTGGGTCATCTACTGCAGTTTTTATTCTTGTTATGAAGGGATTAGGCAGGGAGTTATCAGCTCCCCTTCCTTACGCAATAATAAGTTGTTGAGCAGCAGAAGGTTCGATTACAGAGTTGGGTGTTTCGTAGATAGAATGCATATTATGCTATCGAATTATGCTAATGATATCCGGAATCCTAACAGATCGTTTTCCCGAGTCGAAATTTTTGTTCTCGACTGGCAAATAAATATCATAACAATGGTCTTCGCTTACTGGGAGTAAAAGTGAAAATGCTGAGATGACCCCAGTTCTCAACTGGGTCTGGCTTGCCGGCAAAAAATGTAGAGATGTGGGGAGCGGAAATCAGTAGTTCTTTCTAGGAATTCCCCACGAAGGAAAATGAAAAAAATTTACCAGGAACTCTGTATCTACCGACGTTATAAATAGAAAATTGGGTTTTATGTTTACTATTTATATATTAAACAGTTCGTAGTAATGAAACTACAAGTAAGAGGACGCTCATGATGGCAATAATTGAAATTAAAAAAAGGGGAGTTTTAATAACGACAGACACATACGAAGAGTTGGCTTTTTATAGTTTAACGAGTTGATAAAATTCGTTAAATAAATTTAAACTTATCCACAAAAATATACCAGCCTGAAAAAATTTGCACCTCTACAAGTTCAAAATCATTTTAACGAAAATCACGTAATTGAACATTAGCATATTACAGGAAAATCCATTTTATAGGTTTGCATCCATAAAAATTGTATGGGATCGGGACACGAGATCGGGATTGTAACGGGATCGGGACCAAAGCTACACTTAAGAATTTATATTGGAGTCTTTAAAAATGGACATAACAACTCCAGTCTTTCATGGGCATAAATATTTCGGTGGCTTAATCAATGGTGGCATGGTTGTCTGTAATTGAATTGCTAAGAGCATGGATTAACTAGATTTCTATACTTTTCAAGATTAAATTCGAAAGAGTTAAGAAATTACTTTGATTTTCCAGACCATTCTAAAAAAATTGGCTTGGGGTCTTAGGGTCTGTCTCTCGTCGATACATTGCTACCTCCCTCCAGCCCCTTTTTTTACCACTCATTGTGTAAAGTTCATTCTACTAATTATGAAAACCCTATTTGAAAAGTATTTTTCATTTGATTCCTTAAAAATTACTTGTTCCCTGCATTACCAAAAATGAATTTAATAAACCATCTTGCCTTAGTTTGACCCCCAGTTCTCAACTACCCTCTACCGCTTCTGTTTGGCTCAGTAATTAGGATCGAATCACTTCTAGTACTATTACTTATCTGGCCGTCCGATTGCGTTAAATCTCAAATCGACTCGTTTGACTTTGTTGTTCAGTATTTTGTTGAAAAATTTCGTCGTAGCTACGGACTCCTGGTCGGTAGTAAAAATTGTTGTTTTTAAACTGGTTTTCACTTGCGCGCCTCTACATTCCGTCGTTATCTCCCTTATTGCCAATCCTGTCGGGAGGAAAATCCCTACGATCTTGTTATTATAAATATTATAAGTAGCTTCTAATCTCCAGACATGGACCAGAAAATTCCAGAATAACAGCAAAATATGGAGCGCAAATATGGAGCAAAATATATTGCTCCAAAATATGGAGCATTCTTGCGTCTTTGAAAGACGGAATAAAATTTAGAAGTGCGCTTGCTCCGAACCGTGAATTTTTGCATGTTTGTTTCTTAAAGTGTATTTGTTTTGTTTTAGTTGAATCCCTGGAAGATCTTCTTCTCTGTTTGTGGTGCATGTTGTATTTTTTACTCTTTATTTTTTACTTTTTATTTTTACTCTTTATTACCTCTTTATTACTGTTACTCTGTTAACTCATTTTTAAAATTGGGAAATATAAATCTCATTCATTCATAGGAAGTTTTAAATGTGTGGTTATAATTTTTTATATATTCGGGGTCTTTTAGTTTTTATTTTTCAAAAATTTTTCGGAAAAAATGTGATCTATCGGAAATTTCTAAGAAAAATGCGCAGATGGTAAAACGGCTGATTTCGGACAAAAAATAATTGGAAGCCAACCAACGAGCATAACTTTAAAAAAAAAAAGCTTTTTAGAATCAAAATGGAATAAATTTTCAAAATGAATATATTATTTGTTCTCTTGTTTTTGTACTATGTTTTTGATTCAATACAGTTGAATTGAATTGACATTTTGAATTGAGGTTATCAAGTATTTTGCAGTAGGTTGCATATCAAGATATGGATAGTTGTAGACAGAGAGAAAAGCCCAAGACAGATAGTCCGAGTAATGAGAGGCAAATGTTTAAATGGCTGGGGTACGGGTAACTTCTTCAGAGTTAACTTTTTGAACCAAACAGTTTAAATGTCTACAAATACAAAGTTCATAAACTATCTCTCTCTCTGATGGAATTAGCCAGGATACTGAAAAACCCTCATATCTGCCTGAAATAAAGTTTATGGGGGGGGGGGGATTATAACCTGCTTTTATATTCATTTTCAGGGGCGAAAACAATGAATTTCTATCCCTCTCTCTCTTGAAAAAAGAGGTAGTAAAGCCTTATGAAATGATACTCTTTATATAGTGCTTATAAGTGTTTTATGAATTCTTTTTCCCTATAATCCTTTTAAGTGGCATTTTTTGTGTGTTTAGGGGGTCCAAATAAATTATATATATATATATATATATATATATATATATATATAATATATATATATATATATATATATATGATATATATATATATATATATATATATATATATTTATATATATATATATATATATAATATATATATATATATATATATATATATATATTATATATAATATCATCATTTTGCTTTCATTTATCTCTTGCTTTGCTTTGCAAATATGGATTTCGAAATTCGAAAGGCCTGCTGCGAAAGATTGAAAAAAGAAGAACAGCAACAAAAAAACTTTCCTGGTTGTTTCTCTAACCTGCCCATAGAGAAGTGAAATTCCAACTCCACAGTGCATATGGATCCTGAATTAGCTTTTTTTATATAAGTAAAATTGAGATACCTCAAAGATGCCTGTGGAACCTCATATGAAATATCTTTTTACTTCATCGATTTTCGCTTTAATTTCATGTAAATGGTCCTTTTCGAAATCTGAAAGGCCTGCTGCGAAAGATAAAGAAAGGGGAATTAATTTCCAATAACAAAAAAAAAATACTTTTTAATCTGATTATTTATCCTTAACTGCCCAAAAAGAGGTTAAACCTCACTCATACATCATGAATGAAGTGTTCTAATTTCCAAGCGAAAGATGAAATTCTCGTCCTCTCTCCTTTGAGAAAGAGGGAAAACCTAGTAAAAGAGGTTCGTTTGTTTCTTTTATCTGCTTTTATTTTGTGTCTGCTTTCAATTATTGTAAAGATGGATATTAAAAATTGAAAGGCCTGTGATTTACCTCTCAATATCTACTCTAGCAATCATCCAAGCCCTTTTTTATTCAAAAGAACTGCAACCAAAATAACTTTCTATTTCAGAATGATATTGATTTTCTCTTTCATAAACCTCTCGAAAATGAAAGCTCTATATCAGCACCTTTCTATTCTATTCTATGAAATGAGGATTTCTGAGGATTTTTGTCAAAAATGACACACTTGTCTTCCTTGACTGAGGAATTGAATTTTTTCTACCTAGAATGGAAAGTCTGGCTTTCTATTTATGAAAGAAAGGTAGGAAATCTACAATAACAGTAATTTTATTATCGAAAAAATAAGTGTTGGGCATAACGTGGATTAACGCTGGATTACATAGAAACGTCATAATGGACCACGATTCGGTCCATAGCTTTCCTCACGAATTCCTAACATTTCAGTATCACAGCTGAAGCTGGCTACCTCACAGACATTGGGCCACTTTTTAGATGAGTGTCCTGTATGTGGTCTTCAAGTCAATAAAACACATGTTACTCAAGTGAACCAAGTTACAAGTGAAGAGCCCCCACTGCGACGTTTTCCCACAGGACCGTCTTGGATAAGTGGTTGGCACGCTAGGTTGGGTATCCTTTGTCGAGGGGTCACGGGTTGATTCCTGGCGTGGCCGGTTTTTTTGGTTTGCGACGGGATGTTGTGGTGGGGACTCTGCTGAACTCAACCAGAGTCAAACCAGCTCTAAATGGGTACCTGATGAAATCTGGGGAATGAAAGCAGGAAGGGTCCTTAAACGTGCGGTAAGCACAAGATGGCAGGCCCCAACCACCCATGCACTTCCTGGCTGAAGGGCGCAAAACGGAGATCAGCACCGCGGTTTGGACCTTCAGGGTAGTCCCGTTATACTTGCTTACTTACTTTTTTTACCACAGGTCAAACCGAGTACCCCCTCCCCCCACTGGATACATCCCAGCCCTCCAGTATTTGGCCCCAAATAGATTTTCGAGGCATATTATTGTTGCAAGTTCAAAAATAATTGCAGATATGTATACGTCTACCCAATAGGATTACCACAGGTGAAAACGAGTACCCCCACTGGATGCAGTCCAGCACTCCAGTATTTGGCCCGAAATAGATTTTCTTTGTCAAACCGTGTCACCCCCTCCACCAACGTGGATACAGCCCAGACCTCCAGTATTTGGCCCGAAAAGATTTTCTAGGCATATTCTATTGTTGCAAGATAAAAAAATACTTACGGATTATGTATACAGTCTACCCAATAGGATAACCATAGGTCAAACCGAGTACCCCCCTCCCCCACTGGATGCAGCCCAGCCCTCCAGTATTTGGCCGAAATAGATTTTCTAGGTTCAAGCCGAGTACCCCTTTCCCCCTGGATTCAGCCCAGCCCTTCAGTATTTGGCCCGAAATAGATTTTCTAGGCATATTCCATTGTTGCAAGATAAAAAAAATACTTACGGATTATGTATACAGTCTGCCCAATAGGATAAGGAGCCTTCTACATAACCTTCTACTAGCAACAGAATTATTTTATGGAAGAAAGAAAGTGTTTTTACGTCGCCTAAAAATATGTGCCAAGAAGTTTCTTCGAAGAGGCTTTCATCAGACCAGTTTTAGGGTACGTTTTTCCCTGTATGATACCTTCAAGCCCATAGCACAGGTTACTTAAGTGAACAACTTGAATTATCATGGTTGCCCCCATAACGGACCCAAGCCCATAATAACCAAAATTTCAATAGTGTGTTATAAAGAAGGAAAAAAATGCGAGGCACAGTAATCAATGCTGCTTCTCAGCTGTTTTTTTCTTCTCCTTCTCTGTAGGTTACTCCTCCGTATTTTCTCTACTATTTCGATTTGGGTATTTAGTTTTAAGTTTTTAACATTAGAAGCTCTAGTGTCTGACAAATAGAATTACTATCAAGACAAAAAGAAAATTTAAAATAAAAGAAGAAATTCAACCTAAAAAAAAACGAACAAACAAAATCAAATACCGTTGCATTTTTTTTTGTAGATTATATTTCATAATCTACAGATTATGTATTTCATAATATGTAATCATAATATATATGTCATAATCTACAGACAAGACTATAATACATTTCATAATCTACAGAAATATACTGTATTATTTTTCAGACTAAAACGCTCGTTGTTTGATAATTTATATATATATATATATATATTTTATTATATAGATATGTTTGATATTTTAAAAAATACCCTGGTATAATAAGTAGAATGAATGTTTATCCCTTTTTCCAGGTTAAGTATTCAACCGGTCCAAAGACCCCCCTCAATTGTCCACGAGGACCAGGAGCCTGCCCGTCCACCTGCCTCGTTAACCTCGTTACAATCCGTGATACAACTGAATCAGTCTGGCAATAGAAACCGTTTAGTGGAAGATTTAAACTGGGAGGAAACACGCGGGAAACGGTATCAACCTGTCTTCGGTGGCAATGGCATCACTCATTTGACACAGTTGATTCCGTCCGAGCGGATAGCTACAGACCCCTGACCGAGAGTGCAAAGCAAGAGCAAAATGTTGAAGTTGTGCCTCTAGCTGTTACAACACAGCCTCACAGCCTATTCTCTTGCTTTCACCGCCTGAAAACTTTGTACATTTCCAGCCATCAACTGGGTCACGTGACTCACCCACTCAGCCTCAAGCCTTCTTAGACCGGTGCCGATTAATACCAGCCGTTTGAGAAGAAGTGATACTGTGATCTCAAAGCAATTGCATGACTCCGGGGGGAAGGAGAATCTACCCCGTGGAACGCCACCTGAGCCAACTTCACAAATCACTCCTCCTGTCTCCAATCCAATAGCAACAAGGACCAAGTCCCTGTGGCATATTGGGTCTGAAAATGATTATTCAGGGTATCCAGGTCTGGATGCTATCTCGGAAAAATATAGACAGAAAGCTGCCATGACTGAAGATAAAAATGATTTGCCCCCTCCTACTAATTTACTCCCTATAATTCAGGCACCTGGGACTGACTCGGAAAATGACATATCATCACAAGACCAGGATAAAGATAATATAGGTACATATTTTTTGCTCTTTATTTTCTTTAACTATGAGCCCCCCCTCCTTTTACTATGAGCCCCCCTCTCGCAATCCTCGACGTGCCATTGTATATAAGTTATAATATAGATAAGAACAATTTCATTTTGGGAAAATTAATATCGTTTTGAAAGGTCATTCCTCAGGATTTTTCTAAATTAACACTACTATGTTAAGGCATTTAATGAAAAATGGAAACATTATCGGTTCTACGTCGCTCAGAAACGTAAATTAGGACTTCCTCCTCGTATGATTTTAGCGCAATTTTGTTAGAACTGCCAACATTGTACGACTGTCCAATGGTTTTGAAATTTTTTGTGTCCAAAAACAGCGAGAACAAGCTCTCCTCACTACAACTGTACCATAACCTCAGGAACTTAAGCTGTAGAGGGACTTCATGTTTTTAATTTTTAATTAATCTGAATTTGTTTTAACTTTGGCAAGAAAAAAGTGTATTATAAATACATTAAGAATCGGAGAAAATAAGAGATGGGAGGATATCAATCAAACCCGCTGCTTATTCAGTTTGAAAGATTATACATATATATATATATATATATATATATATATATATATATATATATATATATATATATATATATATATATATATATATATATATATATATATATATATATATATATATAATATATATATCTATATATATATATATATATGTATATACATATATATATATATATATATATATATATATATATATATATATATATATATATATATATATAATATATATCTATATATACATATATATATATATATATATATATATATATATATATATATATATATTATATATATATATATATATATATATATATATATATATATATATTATATATATATATATATAATGTATATAAGACTCGGGATTAAATTAGTTAATATTAAATAACTGAAGTTGAAATATCACGCGATTAATGTATTTTTAAAAGCCAAGACCGTCTGTGTATTTAAAACAGTTGATCTTAAGTGCCAAGGACAGTGAAAATGTAACCTGATTGTTCTAATAATTTAACTGAAAACTTAATGAACCATATATATCTTAAAAAATTATACAAAACTGATAATTTAATTTTTAACGAAAAAAAAATGAAGTTATCTAGTTTTTGGTAATAACAGGCAGGCAATTGACAGAAAAAACGATAGAGACAAATCAGTAAAAAGCAAGCCAAGAACTTTGAATGCCAAACAGAGTAAGAAAGTTTACTTTTTCTTTGAAAGTGTTCATGTCCTTGGGGCTCAATATATTTCTAATGTTTTAATTTGTACAAACAAAAAGTATTAGGAAAATTGACTAATTAGTTTTGCTTCTTTATTTTATGACTTAACATGGCAACACTGTCGAAAATGAGGTGTTGCTGTTGCAGTTTCATGATTTTGATACGACAAAAAGACAAGTTTCAGAATACCTCGCTCTTCAAATATGGATAGATTTAAAATGACCTAGGGGGCCAATCTTAATGTTTTTAATATATTTTTTTAACTATTTCTTTCATTTTTTATGTTTTCTTTTGAAATATTTTTAGTTTGAACTCCTTGTCACTTCAAAGACTAAAAGATTTTTCTCTTGATTAACTGTGTCTCGATTAAATATTTTATATTTCTCGATGATCGATGAGTCATTTATAATAAATTTTATTCTGTGTGTCCTATGTTGGTTTTATGTCTTATATCAGTGCCCTTAATATCTTAGAAACTGGTGTGTTATTTTTCTTGCTTGGTTGGCTCTTGTTTTGCTTGTTGGCTATAACAGAAGAAGAAAAAAGGAAAAGATGGCTTGGAATAATTTCAGGATGCTCAGGATGTAAAGTTTTTTTTTTTATCCTGGTAAGGTGGATTACACTGAAATGCTATAAAAATGAAACAAAATCAACTTAAAGGATATAAATCTGGCTACGACCTTTTTCACTTTGTGCAAAAGAGTTTACTTTATTAAAAAAATAAAAAATAAAAATAGTAAGATGAGTGTAACTCAGGGTTGGAACCCAAGACCCTGGGACATTCTTTCCGCCATGATGATTTTTTTTTATTATCCTAGTAAATTTTATTTCTGCTGTAAGGATGCGAATTGAGGTTTATTTGAACTCGGCGATTTAACCTATTAATTTTTTTTTTTAAACTTTTTAAAAACTTTTTTACATGCAAAGAATGGTTCGCGTAGCACAGGTACCGATCTGCTTTTGACCGGGAGTTCCATTTGACCATTTGACAATTGTCTCCATTTGACCGGGAGTTCCATTTGACCATTTGACAATTCCCTCCATTTGACCGGGAGTTCCATTTGACCATTTGACAATTCTCTCCATTTGACCGGGAGTTCCATGCGGACAAATCTTCTGACGCTTCCCGTGTTTTCTCCCAGATTTCTCAAGGTATCCATTTGGAGCTGGGTCGACTCTGGCTGAGCTCGCAGAGTCACACCGCTGGCCCCCGTTTCAAACCAAATAATCAGCGACACCAAGATTCGAAACCCTGCCAGTACGGACCACAGTATTGTAAGTTCAGCGCGCCAACCATTTTTAAAGCAATTTAAATACAATTTAAAGTAATAATCATACACTTATTTGCTACTATAATCTTTTCATGGTGTTACAGGTCGATAACGATTCAGTTATATTCATATACTTATAGTTATATTTATATAGTTATTATATAGTTATTATAGTTATTATATAGTTATTATTATATAGTTATATTATTATATAGTTATTATAGTTATTATATAGTTATATTATTATATAGTTATTATATAGTTATATTCATATACTAATGATAATCGAAAAATAGCCGAGCATCAAAAAGAATTGTACTTCAAAAATATAAAATTTAAAAGTTTGCAACTTTCTTAAGGAAAAATGTCTTTGACCCACTCTCGGGAAGTTACCCTTTATCCCCCTCTCACCAATGTAAGTATGTCTAGCTTCAGTGTTAACAGTAAGGGCATGAAGCGGCTGCTACTCTGCTCTAAGGGCTTGAAGCGGCTGCTACTCTCCTCGTAGTTTCGGTATAGGGTAAAAGTTGCTATTATGTAATTTAGTTATGTATTTATTTGCTGATGAAACAACAAAAATGGAACAGGAAATAAAATATGCTTAAATAAAACTACTGAGGAGCTTAGGCCTAAAAAGAAACACATAATTTATCATGTAACAAATGTATAGTAAGAATATTCAAACATGTAAGAACTTTTCAAAAGGTCAGACTGGGACGGATACATGATTTATGTTTTTGGGGGGACACCAACGAAACTTGGAGCCCATCATTAGTATTTTTTCCTCCGTCCCTTGTTTATTGCAATTTTTCGATATTCTGCGGGGGGCGCGGGCACATGACCCTGTTCCCCTCCTGATCCCTTGACAAAGAATTGGTCTAAGAAAGGCAACAGACAGGATGATGAAAAATTCGAAAGAGCAATGATAAATGCTTTCTTTTGCCTGAAGGGGAAGCAAGAATTTCTGTTAGAGTGATTTCATAATCCAATCTAAAGCTTTTCCATATTATCAAAAAAAAAAAACTAGTACCTTGAGACCTAAGCATTTCTAGTCCGTAGCGAAACCTGATGAAAAATCGAAACGTTTACAAAATTGACAAAAGAATTAGATGATATTTTGTTTATTTTACTTGGTAGTTTAGGGGCGTGTTCCAAGAGGAAGAAATTGACCCTAAGGAAAATTATTTTTAAGACCCACTTGGTCTAAAATTAATTCAGCTGGGTTCAAGCACGAGTTCCAGGGAACTTCGATTTTTTAAACAAAATTTGTAGAGCGCTAATTGCTTAGTGATAAGCAGCGTGTCTTTGCTGGTATACAAAACAAGAGAAGA
The DNA here is from genome assembly GCA_027921565.1 of Artemia sinica. Lineage (NCBI taxonomy): Eukaryota > Metazoa > Arthropoda > Branchiopoda > Anostraca > Artemiidae > Artemia > Artemia sinica. The sequence goes on along the minus strand of JAPEVW010000051.1, from coordinate 1,105,792 downwards.
TAACGAGAAGATTTGTGGAGACAGCTAATAACACAGTTACTACAAACCTAATCGGATAATTTGGCTCTATATACAAGAGCCGTCAATTAGCAAAATACAATGTAAAATAAATGAAGAGAAAACAATTTTTCTGAAAAAAAGCGTGTCTATAAAATGAAATTGATTTTATATATATATAATAAAAAAATATCGAAGAAATTTTTTTAGCAAGTTCGTTTATTTTTATTTTCACGCAGTATTTCGCTGACAACGGCTTTGTTTTACCTTATCAGACCTTTTGAGAAGATACTACTGCTAATAGGTTACTCCTAAAAGCAACCTATCAACAGACCCTTTTCAGGGATTCCATGGGGGAGCTCCTCTACTCTCATGAGTTGACTGGAGAAAACTTCACACAACCCAATTGGTCGTTTCCCAAAATCTTAATTATGTCTGCTTTGACTGCTGGTTCATTTTTTGGAGGGGGAGGGGCTCTAATCACTGCATGGTGAGCGGAATTTATTCATGGAATTCGAAAGCTAGTGTATGCCTGCTCGAAAAGCGTGCATTACTCTAATTCTTCAGTTCAGTATTTAATTGAATTGATTACTTTTTTTTTTACAAAATCTGCAAGGAACCCTTCGCTATGAAACGCAGAAGCCCTATTACCAACAGGTGATTTTCTCTTGATTGAATCTTTGTCCCAGGGTATGAATTTAATAAATAAATATGGCTTAAAAATAATAAAATTAATTAAGTTTGGCATTCATTTTAGAATACCAAGGTTCTGACGCTCCTCATTCACATTTCTATCCTTGGACTTGTCGCCTCGCTTTTTTTCGATTCTCGAATAGTCGATTCTCCGGTCGTCAAAAATGATTCCTTTATCAATTCTCAATTTATCGGGTGGTTCTCAATTTATCGGGTGATTCTCAATTTATCGGGTGATTTTTCTTGATTGAATCTTTGTCCCAGGGTATGAATTTATGGACTTATTCGCAGGATGTTAAATCTTTTATGTTTACTTTTCATTTACATTTTATAAATCGTTAATAGTTAAGTTAATAAATAAAACAAATAATAATAATAAGAACACTTTAATTAAAAATTAATTCGAATACTAATTAATTAATTAATTTATAAATTGATTGATTTTAATCGCACAAATAAATAAAACATATTAAATGAATAAAATTTGATAGAAATATGATAAAATCACATACATTATATTGATGATGGTTAGATATATCGTTTTACCTTCTGGGAACAGCAATGTCCTGCAACTTGAAAGTCGAAGGGTTGATTTTTCCAGCCAGTTTAATGAAAGAATAAATAGAAATTTATATATTAATGCTACTGAGATTTTCACAAATGAACCATCAAGGTATATTTTTAAAGAAGGGACACTACCCTTGTATTGTGATAGAGGCCATTTTGGCCTTAACATTTTTCATTTGAAATGTCAGGGATGGAATTCTGCGTATAATTTTTTATCGGAATTAATTCAGCGTAAAAGCTTTGTAAATATATATAACACACGATTTTATAAATATGTAAAACATGGAATAAATATAACGAAGTTAAGATTCATTTTTGTGACCAAAAATCTGACGATCCTCGTAAAAAAATATATCTTTGGACATGTCTCCCCCCTTTTCCTTGAAATAGTCAAATCGTTCCTTCTACCCGCCTTTTCTCCCTATATGGAGCATCCGTTCAGGGTGAAAACTTCATAATTATATATACCATACGATTTATAAAATGTAAATGAAAAGTAAACATAAAAAGATTTAACATCCTGCGAATAAGTCCATAATTATATCGTTGGACTTGTCTTCCCCCCCCCCTTTTTCTTTCATATGCTCCGGCTACCATAACGATGCGGCTTCTATTAATTCTCTCATTAGATTTTTTTTTTATCTGAGAAGGCGAACTTAATAGACAAGCATAGTGTATTAGTTATAAATATGTAAAATAAGGAATAACTATATCAAGTTGAATATTCATTTTAGGTGACCAAAATTCTGGGAAAAGTCCACAATCAATATCCTTGGGACGCGTCTCCTCCCTTTTCTTACAAATAGCCGATGTTCAGACTGCCTTAATTATCCGTCCCCTAACACCAACTGTTAGTTCTCTCGTTACCCAATTTCGTTTTGTCTCAGGGAAGGGCGTTTCCAGAATGTTTTTCCGGGGGGGGGGGGTCTCCAAAAAACTTCATTTAAAACGCATAACAAGTGATGCAAAACAGGATGCAAACTCAATAAGTATAACTGATGAACTGTAAATATGTAAAATAAGGAATAAGTGTATGAAATGTAATACTCATTTTAGGTGACCAAAAACCTGACGATCCTCATCCACAAATATATCCTTGGACTTGTCTCCTCCCCGCTCCTTTCGAATAGTCGATCTTTCGGCCGTCAAATTGATAGCAACGGCCAACTACCCGATCAAAGATTTTCAAACGGCCATCAGCTTTTAGTAAACAGTTCTGTCAATGGTTCCTCTGTTTCAAATGAATCTTAGTTTCGTTTAATACGAAATGGAAATTCTCAACTGAATGGAGATAAGGAGAAAACGTCCAAGCTTTCGTACGTCAACCGGAAGAGACGTAGCAGAACTCGCCGACTTGGAAGATAATGACGATGACGATGTGTTTGAAAATGATACTGGTCCAAAGAGTGCCTCTGATTTTGGCGATCTGAAAAGTCCCGAAAGGTATTTTCTGTTCAAATTTATCAGTACAAAGGCAACTGACTTATGATAGATTTGGGGGAGGGTATGTAAAACCCATATGGCTCTAGAGGAATTTGAAAAAAATCAAAAATATACTTGTAAGGGTACGTGTTCCCTCCCATGTTATATTTTTTTTTTTGGTCAGGGTTCCAGACTAGAAAGTTTGTCTATATATATATATATATATATTATATATAGATATATATATATATATATATATATATATTATATATATATATATATATATATATATATATTATATATATATATATATATATATATATATATATTATATATATATATAGTATATATATATATATATATATATATATATATATATATATATATATATATATATATATATATATATATATATTATATATATATATATATATATATATATATATGTCAAACATGGTAATGGATAAAATGCGAATTATTCCTGTTCGATTACTATCGCTCTATTTTCATGATTCTGATCGTGTCCATTAACCCTCTCACTTTATTACCACCCTTTTAATATCACATTTTAGTCAAGGGTAATTTTCTGTCGTTGTACAAAGGATATACTGATAAGTATATCCTTTACACTTATCAGATGAGATGCTGAATAGGGAACAGAATAAACAGTCACAACCATAACTATAGATGCAAAACTAATAACTACTAACTTAGGTAGGGGCCCTAACTAATACACTAAGTAAACACGAAAGATATGCTGATAAACATGCAAGGGGAGAGAAGGAGAGATACAGAACAGGGAACAAAGTAAACAGTCACAACCATAACTACACACACTAAACTAATTCAAACATTAAAATAAACTAATCCTGACCAATTTTTTTTAATGCTTTAGAAAATCAAAAAAAAAAAATTAAAAATGCTGGGCCGATATCTCTTAATTTTATCCCACTTGACAAAGCATTCTAGCGGACGTCAAGCCGTCCAAGAGATTGAAATAGGGGAATAATCTTTTCATCATGCTTGACTGACTTTCCAAGGTAATTTTTAGTGGTTGAAAGCCATTGCCGAGACAGAAAGCTGGCTTTCGAGTTTGTAATGATTAATGAACCTTGAGCATGATTGAAAAAGATGCTTAGAAAATTTATGCTTAGAAAAAGATGCTAGAAAAGATGCTAGAAAAGATGCTTAGAAAAAGATGCTAACCATAATAAATTTAAAGAGGGGAGCAAAGCACATTCTATAAAGTCTATAACGTTGTTCTAGCATATAAAAAAAACTACGCAATTTATATTTTTAATGAAGTTGGCCGTTTTATTTAGAAGATCAAAAGTCTTGTTTTATTTATCGGGTTAAGGGAATTCAATACCTGAAAGGATCACCCTATCTTGTCCATTGTAAAATTTGTAGTTTGTGTGGCTAAACTATATAGATTAGGCGGTCAGAGCTTGGTTAAGAGATCCAAATAAACGACACAAAGCTAAAAGCCGACACCTACTTTATCAGAAATCTTAGAAAAAGCAGTTTTGTTTTGACAAACCAGTTCACGTTTTGTGCCGGAGATAGAGGTGTGCAGTTTTGAGGAAACTTAACATCCTTAGAAAGTGTGAATTTCGTTTTTTTCGATTAAACGGAGCCGAATTATCTATTTAAAGTTCAGGAAATGGCAGTCCCTAAAAATGATCAAGCATATTCGTTAAGAAAACGCCGAAAATCAACTCAAAAGAAATGTCGTTTCACGAGATTTCTGTGGGGCTACTCATTTTGATTGAGAACCTTGCCGACACGGTTTCACTGTCTTTTCAATCAAATTTTATGTCTAACCACAAATCCTCAATAGAGTTCAATGATGACTAGTCACCTTGGAGAATTCGCTAATGAACCGTTTGTCTTTAAGATGGTCAGGATGAGAATTTGAGAGAAACTTTCCAGGAACAGTTGAATACTAAACTTGAGAGCTTAAAATTTGATAATGTGGAAGATGGTTGGAATAATTTTAGAAAAATAATTGTGAAGTTGCTGAAGGTGTATTAGGGAAGAAAGCTAGAAACTGCAGCTAAGAATATTAGTGAAAAAGCTTTAAGTTTAATAGAAAGGAGAAAGGACTTGTACAAGAATTATCTGAGTGATAGATCACATGAAAACAAAAGAAATGTAAAGAAAGTGGAGAAAGCATTGAAATATGAACTAAGGAGGTGTGAAGTGGAGGCCATGGATAAAATCGCCGAGGATTTAGAAGATGCAGCTAGACGGCATAATAGTAAAATATTGTACTGGCACGTTAACAAATTGAGAGGTAGTAGTCAATCCGGACTTGTCCCAGTTAAAGATAGGAATGGGGTGGCAATTAGCGATAAGACAAAAGCTAAAGCGAGATGGGCCGAACATTTGAGAATTTGCTAACCGAGATAGAGTTGCAGGAAAAAATATAGAGGAAAAAATGAAAAAAGTTTGTGATACCTTGGATGTGAAGGAAGATTTGTTTTGTGAGGAGGAATTAGAAACAGTACTAAAAGGATTAAAGAATAATAAGGCTCCAGGTGCTGATAGGGTAGTAAATGAGTTTCTTAAATATGGTGGCTCTGAGGTTAGAAATAAGTTATTGGAGATTATGAATATGATTTTGAAAAAGGGGAAGTACCTAATGATTTTAGGAAAACCTTAATTAAGCCACTTTATAAGAAAGGTGATAAAATAAGTGAGTGTGGTAATTATCGAGGCATTAGTCTGGTCTCTGTAGGTAGCAAATTGCTTAGTAATATGATACTTTTTAGACTGAGAGATGCCGTAGACAAAGTTTTAAGAGAAGAGCAGTGCGGTTTTAGAAAAGGTAGAGGATGTGTTGACCAAATTTTCACTCTTAGGTTAATAATTGAGAAGTGCCTAAGTTTTCAAACACCTTTGGTCCTTAGTTTTATAGATTATGAGCAAGCGTTCGATTCTGTTGATAGAGGAGCTTTAGTAAAGGTTTTATCCTTGTATGGTATACCAGACAAATACATTAAAGTGATTAGTGCTATGTACGAGAATAACACTGCTGCGGTTAAGGTAGGAAATGAGGTTAGCAGCTGGTTTTGTATTAAATCAGGAGTTAAGCAGGGTTGTGTTCTATCCCCTTTATATGGATTATTTTGATGGACTTTGTTTTAAGGAGCACAGGAAAGGCAATGGGAGACCACGGAATCAAATGGGGAGGAAAAAAGTCTCTTGGACTTGGATTATGCTGATGATTTAAGCATCCTAGATGAAAGTGTGAGCAAAATGAATGAAGTTTTAGAGGTTTTGCGAGTTCAGGGTGCTAGTATTGGTTTGAAAATTAATGTTAGGAAGATCAAGTCACTAAGGCTAGGAATAAGTGAAGATGAAAAGGTGACGTTGGGTAATGAAAAGATTGATCAGGTGGGCAGTTTCACTTACCTTGGTAGTATTATTAGTAAAGATGGTGGGAGCAGTGAAGATGTTAAAAATAGAATAGCCAAGGCTCAGGGTGTTTTTTCACAGTTAAAAAAGTCTGGAAGAATAGGAAGATAAGTCTGCAAACCAAGATTAGAATCTTAGAAGCTACAGTGATGACAGTGGTCAAATATGGCTCTGAAGCATGGACGCTCCGAAAAGCGGATGAAGATTTGCTAGATGTTTTCCAGAGAAATTGCTTAAGGATTGTTCTGGGTACCGGCTGACTGACCGTATTTCAAAAATAGGCTATACGAAAAATGTGGTTCAATACCACTTTCTAGGTCTATAATGAAAGAAAGGTTGAGGTGGTTAGGGCATGTTGTTCGGATGAAGGATGACAGATTGCCGAAGATTGTTCTTTTCGGCCAACCATCTAGGGCTAAACGGAAAGCAGGTCGTCCCCGTCTGGGTTGGGAGGACGTCATAAAGAAAGATTTAAAGGAAATGGGAACTTCGTGGGCGGGTGTAAAAGGGAGGCTTTGAATAGATTGGGGTGGAGGAGGAGCGTGCGTAGCTGTGTTGGCCTCAGGCGGCTTGGTGCTGCGACGAGTTGTTAGTAGTAGTAGTAGTATTCACCAGCCTAGCTAGACCTCCAGGAAACAAATTATACTGCCAGAAACAACTCATCATAAGAACAATAATTTTCTGCGTTCACCGCAAAAAATAAGCGTCGGTTCATAAATACAATATCCCTCAAACCAACTTAAAATTTTCACGTTCTTCAACATATATCTTGTGCCTGCCTGGATAAAAGCCTTGAACGAGACTTAGGAGTTTTTTTTTGCTTTTAATACTGTTGCGTTGCGTCAGTTTTCGTGTTTTCAGTAAAGCACTAATTTTTTAAACTAGTGAAGTGGTAATTTGTTTTCATCTTCAGTTTCAACTTCTCTCTTTTCTTCCATCAAAAATAATTAATTACTTTTATGACGTTATATATTCTCAATAACAGAACTCGAATTATCTGTGTTATTCACCAGCCTAGCTAAATCTCCAGGAAGAAGTTATACTGCCAGAAACAACTTATCATAAGAACAATAAATTTCTACGTTCACCATAAAAAAAAAGCGTCCGTTCACAAATACAATTTCCATCAAATCAACATAAAGGTTTTTCTTCTTCTTCCTCAATATATCTTACAGTTTTCATAAAGCTGCGACATGATAAAAGCCTTGAACCAGACTTTATCCTCAGTAAGCGATTCTCATTCTTTTCCCCAATGTGACTACAGCTTTACAAAGCTTAAAAAGAGACAGTGTCACTTTATTTACAAGATCCTAGTGCATTGATCCTCATTAATAGGTCCCTAAAAAATAGGGAAGGGGATATATTTCAAGGGGAGGGAGTGTGTACTGAAGTCAGGAACTTTTAAGGAGAGAACGTCTTATTCTAGGCAATAAAAAAAATATATCTTTTTTATGGCAAACAAAATTACTATTTCCTTTCTAGCAAGCGTTGATAAAGGAAAAAGGAGTTCAACTTCCGGAATCGCCATTTCCTTTAAAACTGCAAAATAAATTTATTCTGTTAGAATCTGACCAGAAGTCTAGAAGCTGTGTATGCAGGGGTGCTGATTATGGGAAGGGTGCAATACCCCCACCCCTCTGGATTTGAAAAATATCTTTTCTGGTGATTTATACAAAAAAAGAGAACAAAGATGCTCCCTCATAAGTTTTTTAAAATTTCTTCTTTTGCGTTTGAAACTGTTCGGGATAACGAGCTGTATGTAAGGAGCGACTCGGCCCAATAGTAACCGAAACTCTGAAAATGGAGTTTTGATAAAAATATATGCATAAAGAAATTGGATTTTTACACTGGTTCCAAATATATGAAATTCACAAGGTTAAATGTTACCCATCAAAAGCTATGAGCCTGAGAAAATTTGCCTGATTTTCGAAGAAGGGGGATGGGGGAACACCTCTAAAAGTTAAGTGATCTTAATGAAAATCATAGTATCAGTTTCAGCGTGTCAGAGAACTCTACTTAAAGGTTTCAAGCTATTGCCTACAAAAATACGAAATTTTGTATTTTTATCAGAGGAAAGATTATGGTTACGTTTTTATTTGTTGCTCTTTTTCATTAAAGAGATCGAAAAAAGGCTTGCCCCCACAACCCCCTATATTTCCGTAAAATTGTACGTCCTGTGCGTAAATGTATACAAAATATAACTTCGTGTGTTCTGACTCCTATGCTGTGACTAGAGGCTCCTATGGACATGCAGCAAAAGGATTTTTTATAAATATTAGCAAGGGCTTTTACTCTACTGGACAAGCTTATACCTCCCCCACGGACAAGCTTTATACCTCCCCACGGACAAGCTTTGCTTTTTAGGGGAGGAAGCAATAATTTTTGTTGATATGTTTTTTTTTTGTTTTTTTTTTTTCAATAAATCCTTCTTCTTTCTTTACTGCTGGGACCATTTTCCAGACCTGTCTAGCACTTCCCAATATTTTCTAGAAAACTTTAAAGCGCATTTTTAATTTTATAGAAAATAGCTAAAAAGTAACGGGGTGTGTTGGTTTAGTGTCTGTAAAAAGCCTTTTTTTGGAAAACTTTTTGGAAAGGTTATTCGAAAAGCTTAGAAAAGGCTCTGAAGTAATTAAAAGCTGTCTTAAGACAAAATCAACTTCTTGTTAATCTTTTAGGTTTCAAATATGTAACATGGTATAGGAGTTTGTGTCTGAATTCTTGAAGTTGCTACCCAGTGTTGCCTCAAGGGGATATGATTATAATTCGTGCTATTATCGCTCCCCCAAAGACTGATTATCGTTGAAGATACATTCATATTGGTCCTTTGAAAATCATTTTCGAAATGTTGAACGGTCACACTATAGCTGAGACAACCTGTAGATCCTCGCCCCCACTCCTGAAGGTCATTTTCGCGCTGCTGAAATAATTGCCAAAAAGCGCTTAATAGGCTGTTCCCCAAGAGGGATCAGTCGGACAAGGTAGATCAGAATGATAAGGCTCCTATTCAGCGTTGTCTAGGCGGTACAATTGCACCGTTTTGGTACATTTTAGTACCAATTTTAGTCGAAAAACTGTAACAGTTTATTTCAAAGCGTTGGCAACGCTGGTCCATTGATAAGTCATTGTCAGGACGTAAAGAAAACAACGAAAGACTTAAGTTTAACGTAGCCTTGAAGATGATTTGACTCTTGTTCAATCATGAAGGTTATTACTAGAGTCTTGTTGCGACTACATATAGTATCGTACTGTATCAATTCGTTAGAATTGTGGAGGAGAACTAGATGTTAGTGGGCAGGGATACTAAGGGTGCATTTTCTGGAAACTCTGTCATCGTTGTACCTGTTGAGATGAACTGGTATTTTGGCAATTTTTTTGTTTTTAACCGTTTTTTATTGTTTCGTCCGTTCAGCTCAACGAAACCAGCCATCCCTCATCCTGTTAAAACATGTTTTAGCAAACGGGTTTTGGCACTTATCTGAGCAGTATGATAATTTCAGATACAATCTTCAGGTGTGGTATACGGGTGTCTCAGCTATAGTTTGGACCGTTCAAAATCTCGAAAATAAGTGTATAGGACCAACATAAATGCATCTTAATGTTAATCAATCTATGGGGAAACAACGTCAGCAAGACTTGCTATCATGTCCCCTTGAGGAGGCACTGAATAGGAACTTCGAAATATTACTTTTTATATTCTTTTTTTTTTCAGTTGAAAGAGAAGGACCATGTCCGACGGCCCATGAATGCATTCATGATATTCAGTAAGAGACATCGAGCTCTAGTTCATCAGCGGCATCCAAATCAGGATAATCGGACTGTCTCAAAAATACTTGGTGAATGGTGGTACGCCCTGGAACCCCAACAGAAGAAACAAATATCATGATCTTGCTCTTCAGGTAATTGAGTGATTAGTATCCGTCGGGGGGGGAGACAGTTGCCTTAAAACTATAAACTATCCAGTTTTGACCCCCCTCGTTTGCCTATGAAAAGATCTTTGAATATAATAAATCCATTTACTTTATATTATCAGTATATGTCCGTAATCCTGAACATGTATGTCTAAAGCCTGAACATCAGCGAGTATTTCTAATTATCCATTTATATTGTTTATTAACAAAACAAAAGAAGATTCATAGAGGGCACATCGCTATTTACTTTTTCCCCCCCCTACTTGAGGCACTTGATAACTCCAAACCCGGTACAGAACTATTTACTAAGTCTTTAGCATGACGTCTGGTTGCCACCAAGAGGGCAACCATGATTAAGGCAAGACAAAATCTGCTGTCTACTACTTATGTAAAAGCTTTCTAAGGAGACTGAGTCCTTTATTACACAGATGGAGTCGAAGAAAAATGGAGTCCTTACGACGTCCCAAACATTTGATTATTAAACAACCAATTTAACATTATGAATCATTATATAACCTAGAAAAAGGACATCAGAAACTAGAATTAGGAATCAATCCTATTAAGAATTTTCTATTTGAAGGACAAATTGCTCCGAGAAGATTTTCTTAGGAAATGTCCCTCTTTTAATTCACCCCTGGGACTAATTCAGGGAAAGTGTATTTGACTCTTTAGTAATGTTTATAGGTGTACGCCAAACCCTAATTCCTTCCACTGATTAAACATTAGAACTTCCTGATACAGATAAAAAAAAACACTCTTTCAATAAACAAAATTAATTAACTTTATTACTAAGGACTGTTGAAGTACAGAATGTAAAGATGTTGGCAGTCATAAAAATCAAGGGAGATGGTTAGATCTAGGGAGTAGTTTTGGGGTCCCCCCCCAAGGTCGAAAGTTGTGCTTATTATAGGGCTGGGGAGATGAAAAATACCGATAGTTTTGGGAGACGACCGCCTTGGATTTGTAGCATTTGAATTTTGGGATGGTATTTAAATTTTCAGTAGCAGCCTGATAAAAATTAAATATTTGTAAATATAGTACTAAACTATATACAAGGGTGGATGGGGGCTAAACCAGAGAATATATATTCATGTTCTCCAAGTGATGGGTACATACTGGAAACAAAATGAATTTCAACCATGCTCGTGACGTCTCTATTAACAATCAAAGCAACATTCATGATTACCAACACTATAAATATATTTGTTGGCCTTTGGCGGCCCTTTAGTAAAGAACGATGTGGCCTCATTGTACTGTTGTTTTTTTTTTCTGGCAAATTCGTATTGAATCGTAGAAACGTAGGAGAGGACTTTTTCGATTGGAAATTTAAAATTGTTGTTTTCTTTTTTTAAGAATCTAAAGTGATTGGATTAAAGTAAGATTCAAGTTTTAATAAAACATTGCATATTTTGGCACTTGTGTGTTTTAAAGAGGGCAAAAATGCTAAGGATTTTTTTACGGTCTAAAACAGTAGTTCCCTACCGATTTGGGCCGTTGTCCCACTTAGAAATTTCTAAAATCCTTATGCCCCTTCGTGATACTCAAATTTTGCTATTCAAATGTTATGTTTATTCACTTGAAGGAAGCTTAAAAGGCCATTAACTTGGTATCTTTTTGGTTCGTCCTTTAGGCATTTTTTATTCTAATGAAAAATAGTCTTTAACTATAGCATCTTTTATACAAAATGCAACGTCATTGCAATGTTGTCATATATCTTCTTCGCTGTTTAAATGCATTTGAATGTGATATGACTTTGAATGAATGTGATTTTCTCTTTATTTTTCAAAATTAAGGCTGTAAAGTATATTCAGCCGAAAGATGCACTCCCTCATTCTATATGGGTAACGACTTCGGGAAAGTTTATTTCCCCTCTTGTTCTCCTTAATATTTTTAATAAATAGTAAGAGACTAAAATTAAAGACCCCTAAAGGTTGTAACACTTTGGCATGAGCAGGAAAAAAAACGATCAGAAATTAAATTAAAAAAACAAGTTTTTTCAACTGAAAGTAAGGAGCAGCATAAAAAACATTCTTAGACCACACTGGCTATACATGACAAATGAAACTCAGAGAGGAGAGAAAGTAACAAAATGAAAAATAAAATCAAAAAGGGTGAAAAAACGAGGATTTTGTCAGCCAGTGGCGAATCATGAAAATGACAAAAATATAAGCAAATATTTCGACAAGGACCTCCGCCAAGTCGTCCTCAGTGCTAAACAAAAAAAAAAAAAACAAAAAAAAAAACACGAAAATCTAACCTTTCGAAGTTTACCCTACAAAGATGGTTGAAACAAGATGTACCCTACAAAGATGGTTACCCTATGGTTGAAATTCATTTTGTGTCCAGTATCTACCCATCACTTAGGAGAACATGAATGAATATTCTCTGGTCGAGCCTCCATCCCCCCCTTGTGTATAGGTTTATACTATATTTACAAATATTTAAATTTTATCAGAGCTGCTACCGAAAATTTAAACACCATCCCAAAATTCAAATGCTACAAATCCAAGGCGGTCGTCTTCCAAAACTATCGGTATTTTTCATCTCCCCAACCCTATAATAAGTACAACTTTCGACCTTGGGGGGGGGGGGGGAGCACCCCCAAAACTACTCCCTAGATCTACCCATGTCCCTTGATTTTTATGACTGCCAAAATCTTTACATTCAGTACTTCAACAGTCCTTAGTAATAAAGTTAATTAATTTTGTTTATAGAAAGAGTGTTTTTTTTAATCAGTATCAGGAAGTTCTAATGTTTACTCAGTGGAAGGAATTAGGGTTTGGCGTTCACCTATAAACATTACTAAAGAGTCAAATACACTTTCCCTGAATTAGTCCCAGGGGTGAATTAAAAGAGGGACATTTCCTAAGAAAATCTTCTCGGAGCAATTTTTCCTTCCAATAGAAAATTCTTAATAGGATTGATTCCTGATTCTAGTTTCTGATGTCTTTTTTCTAGGTTATACAATGATTCATAATGCTTAATTGGTTGTTTAATAATCAAATGTTTGGGACGTCGTAAGGACTCCATTTTTGCTTCGATCCATTTGTGTAATAAAGGACTCAGTCTCCTTAGAAAGCTTTTACATAAGTTGGATACAGCAGAATTTTGTCTTGCCTTAATCATGGTTGCCCTCTTGGTGGCAACCCAGTAAAGAATGAAGCCTAGCCCATAGTAACCGAAAATTTAGCAATGCTTAGAAAAAACTGTCAAGTGAGGAAGAACCGCCATTTGATGCTGATTAAAAAGTGGTAACTGTTATTTCAATTAATCTTAATGGTAGAAGTTTATTGCCAAAATAAATTTTTTGGAATTTCGAAAAATAACCTGATACCCCACAAAGATGGTTTCGGAGCGAAATGACAACCGCGCCCTCGGAAAATCACCGGCAACCTCATCTAGGAGAATTATAGTTTTGTATTTCTCGGGATTCTTCAGTTTAAGTATTGGAGTGCAGTGATGTGTCTCTTTTTTCTTGTTTTTTATTATTGTTTTTATTATTCGCCGCTAGTGGCTCCTGAAACATTAGAGGTTTTAGGGCTAATTTTAAAGGAAATTGCTGTATCTAGTGCCTTTCGTAATTAACAAAAGCTAATAATTAAAATAAAATGCAATTTTTGACGAAAAATGCATCTTCATATTCAAGATGATATAACACACATGCATCTTTTGACAAGGGTTTGGCATAATAAGATATCTTTTGAGATGCTACTATTCTTGGGTGTGATGTAATATTTGAGTTACTTCTTTTTTTGCCTGATTCCCTGTGGTTCGTTCTTTACTAGTTCTAGCTAAGAAAAAAGCTTGTTATATATTTTAATTTCTGTAAAAGGTGATTAGGAAAGACGCCTTCCTCTCTTTTATCAGTCTTCTTTCTGGTCTTGATTATTATGGAGACATTTTTTGCATATTTTCATCGCTGGAATCAAATTCCGAGCCCTGCGGTGGATTGCTGGACCTGAAAATGATCAACGGATTTTGTACTACCAAGCAGAGATCAATCCTAGGACTAAAATATTTTCCACCACAAGATTCGAACCTGCAATCTTCGGATGGCAGAATCCGACAACTTATCATTCGACGCCATAACAGGACAATAGTCTCCTTGTTTTACTAGCAGTACTCGTCTTGTGTATGTTATTGCCTAAAAGCGAAAGAAAAAACGTTATTCGTGGATTAAGACGAGTTACTGCACAAATTAAGACGGGGCTTTAAAGGGGATTAATCTCATTTTAGATTATTATTAAAAAAAAATATTCCAGAAAACTTTATTAAACAGCAACATAAGATATTTGAAAAATTACTTAGTTTTATGTAAAATATTATTCTGAAGAGATGTATTTATTCTGATTGGCCACCATGGTGTTGAATTACAATTAAAAACAAGTTCCTCCTTCGTATTTAAAAGCCAATCATTTTTATGCCCTTTTTAAAACTTTAATATTTTACTCCTCCCCAAAAACTATAGTAACTGACAAGAAGAAAAGTTGAAGTAATCTGCAAAGAGAAAAAAAAAAAAATCCGAAGAGAACAACAACGCCCTTAGAAGTACACCTGCTGATGATGGCAACTGAATTTCTAATCAATGAAGGCTGTTGAATATCCAATCTATTTCACTATCTTCTAACATTTAAGGAAAATCTCTCCTCATTGAAGAAATTCTGGCAACACATGATGTTTCTCGTGCCTTCTACTCTGGCGTCTACCCTCAGCTGTTATATTCTGTAAAAAGTAAAGGTCTTAACTCTGGTGCGAGGGAATTCAAAAATATGTATGCGCGGCTCAAGGTCGTTATAAAAGTACCTACTCGTAATAATTTCGTATAAAAAAAAAAGTTCGACTAATGTGGAAAAGGTATCCGCTAAGGAGGCGTAACGTTACCACCCCTTTATAACAACACCGTTTTAAAAAAACCATTAAAAGTTATGATGAGTTACGAATTTAGAGGTCTGGACCTTTCTCCCAGTTATGCTGATGATATTTCAAACCTTAGCCAGATACTGTCATCAATGCTTTTTCGTGAATGTGGAAAAATAAGTTTATCTGTCAATGCATATAAAACAGTGAGATTCCTATTTTTGGCCGGTTTCAGGCTACGCCAGATGTAGCGCAGCTAGAAAGTCAAAATCTTTCCCCGTCTGAAAGTATTAAGTATCTTAGCCTTCCAATCACCTCGCTCCCTTCCTCCTCCTCCGTGTTAAATCAACACGCTCCGTCCTGCTTGTGCATCGTGGTGAAAAAGTTGTTAAAAGCATTTCGACTTCTTGTTTGCTGCAAAGTGTGATACAACAGGCGTATGCTAGCCAGAGTTTACAACTCATTCGCTCTCCCGCATGCCATTGCTCTTTTCCCTATCTGGAACGTCTTTGCTTGCACTGACAAAAAGTATAATGTCTTCTGTTTTATGTATGAGAAAATCTCTCTTGGGAATTCCCTATACTCTAGACTTAGGCAGTTGATCGCCACTTACGGTTTGGCTGAACCCTGGCTGTAACTGAGAGTCGCCATGAAAGTTTTCTTGGAAGCTAGTTCAGTCTCGTATATTTTCATAGGCAGTGATTGAGTGCTAGTTTATATTAATTTTTGTTCTTGTATGTATGTTGTAGCTTTTCTATTTTCTTATTTACTCCTTTGTAACACCCTCGTGTGTTTTTTATGGGCAATAAACAATTTTCATTCATTAATCTGAAGAAATCAATTTTGTCCTGTTTTTTATTAGAAACTTTTATGCTTTTCGCTTGATCTTTCAAAATGAATTTTGAGTTGGTGCGGTTTATTGTATACTGTTTTACAAGAATCTAGAGACTGAGAAGGGATGTGTGTGCCAACAGGGGGGAGGGGGTCATTTTAATATTCTGTGTGCATCTGTATGACACCTTTACATCTTCCATAGGCCTTTATAAATCCTACTTGTAACAGGCTGAAAACGAACAACGAGAATTTTTTTTTTACTAGAGATAAACGCCCCGATTGCTCCCCAAGCCCGCAGCAATGTTTTCCTAGGCTAGGTAATTTTTTTTACAAAACTACCTAGCCGTGTCGGTCGAGACAGCAAGGTAGATATGGCGAAGCTAGGGGTATTTGGAAAATACCCCCCCCCCCCGTGATGGGTTGTAAAGTTCCTACAAGGAAGTTTAAAAACTGGGAATTTGAGAAGCAGCTTTTGAGATGTAAAATCTCTTTAGGACAATTCCACTCCCCTTCAACATAAAATTATAATGTAAGATAATACATTATCCCCCCTTCCTCTAAAAGTCGTTTTTTGCTTGTACCTATGTTTTAAATTAATATCTTGGAAAAACTCATTGCTTGTTTATGTAACGAGCTTTTTACCTATTAAAAGTATTTTTGCTTGTTTTCGTAATATTTTCTTCTTTGCTATTTCCATTAGAAACTTTTTTCTCGGAACAATCTTTAGTCGCAAATCTTCTATTTCTAAGATCTCTGGTACTTTAATAAGCTTATTTCCTTCATAGTATCTATAAAAAAGTTCTCACTTCAATATGAAAAAGTAAAACTATTTTAAACCAGTTTCTTTTTAATGAAAGTAAGAAAGCAGGTCCTGGAAATCTTGACTCTATTTCAAAACGAAGGCTATTTTCCCTATCCCTTGAAAATCGGGGTCAGCTCTCCTGAATTGGAGCGATTCATGCCAAGTTTTTTTTTCTGTAGAATTGTATTATTCATTAATAGTAGGAATAAGAGAATATCTGATCGAATTTGGGGCACTTAGTAACGAATGATATAGCCTCCATGTACTCTTTTTTTACCCAGGCCATTTTTTATAGAAGGAATTATCGTAGAAGCTTGGGAGAGGGCTCAATTAGATTGGAAATTAAAAGTTCTAGTGCCTTTTTTACAACTAAAGTGATTGGATACAAGTAAGGTGTGATTTTTCACAAAAATACTGCATTATAATACGAATAAGACCTTCTCGCGCACAGTTTTTTATGATGCGCTCATAATGAGCGCAGTTGAAAATGTATGAGTATCGCCATAATACATTTACAGAAGAAGTTGTTGTACATTTTCCAATTAAAAATTTCATATTCAGCAGTACATCAATTAAGATTCCATCTGCTTTCTTCTGATGGTAAGTTAATTTTATTGTACGAAAGTAATTTGTAACTTAGCTTGTTTATATGAAACAGTTACACGCATTTTATAACTACAAAACCGTGTTAATATATTGGGTATGACACTGCAATGGATGAAACCGCGCCTGGAATTTTAAGGACTGCGACTCTAAACCTGCCTGTCATAAGGCGTGCTTCCCAGCTTCAAAATCGTAGCTAAATAATTTGCATTCAAACCTGCCCGTCGCTTAGTGTTCAAGGAGTGGCAGGCCTCAGAGTTGAATACAGCCAAAAAATTGACGCAGCTTTGTGTGCTGTGCTGACCTAAGGTGACTTTGTGTGTTGATAAGTCGTTACTGTTTATTTTCATTTATATATGAGGATAAAACTGCGACTGGAAACCCTAAAAAATCACAACTCCGAACCTGCCAGTCGCAAGACCTTCCTCCTAACTTTATAACCATAGCAAATACTATATTAGTACTAACAACTTACTAAAGCACCAAGCCTGCCTGGCGGCAAACACAGCTGTGCACGCTTCTCCATCCCAATCCATTCAAAGCTTCACTCTTCATATTCTCTTGTGAAGTTCTTTCAACCTTTCCTTAAGGCGCCTTCCCAACCCAGATGAAAAGGAAAAAAGGAAAAGATTTTCCTTTGAACCCATATGGAACAGAAGTAAACATCTTTGGCATTCTGTCATTTTGCAATTTGGCATTTGGCAATTTGACACAATAACTATTTCATGCAAAAACAGAAGCTGAATGTACAATCAATGAGCTACTCTTATGGTAGCGCAGAAGCAACGCAAGGAAATAAGACTCCTTCCTATTTTAAAAATTGTTGTGGTTTAATTAACATCCCTTGTTTATAAAATGAAAAAAAAAAAGTTTTTTTTTAATTGAAAGTAAGGAGCGACATTAAAAACTTAAAACGAACAGAAATTATTCCGTATATGAAAGGGGCTGTACCCTCCTCAAACGACTCGGTCTATACGTTACGGTTTTTTGTTACTTTTTTTTTTTTTTTTTACTGTTTACTGTTTATTTGATTAATTCAACGTAACAAAAAAACATATACCCCCAACAGAGAGCAAAGCTCGTAAAAATTGGGTAAAAAACAAAAAAAAAACAAAACAAAAAAAAAAACATTTCTCATCATAACAAAAGAGAGAAAGAAAAGAAAAAAAAACAAACCTGGTTAAAGAAAAAACAAAAAACATAACAAACATAAAGAAAACAAAACGCTGGACAAGTGAGGCACGGAAGGGCTATCCCAACATGGGTAAACAAATATAAACAAAAAAAATAATAATAATAATAATAAAATTTCTATTCCACCATCACAGGTCAATACATAACTTTAATATTTTCTTCCTTAGAACTGATATTTGCCGAAATGATGCCTCAATTTGAATTCGATCTTTCAGCCTATATTTATTTGAAATAAATGGTATTTGGTATCTAATTGAAAATCTAGATCTTTCACAATTAACAAAGGGAATTCGATATATGTTCCAGAACACCTAAGAGCCGACGGAGGGGGCAGAATCAACAGAGATTTTTTCATAAAAATAACTACTAGGATCTTGTATTTTAAAAATGCCATATTGATATATTAAGTTCTCTTATATGTTTCAGATCTAATAAATTCAAGAAAAGAAATAATGTTTCATTTTCCGATGCATCTCTAAGTTTTGATGGACGATGTAAAAAATTTCCAAGTATTCTCACTGCTTTATTTTGAAGGATCTGTAGGGGTTTTATATGCGTCCAAAAAGTATTTAAATAATATAATTGTGCAATAATTTAAATAAGGAGCAATCAAAGAATGATAAATTATTTTTAAAATTGAAATGGAAAAACATGTTGCAAACGATACATAGACCCAATATTTTGCGAAAGTTTCACCCTTAAATGATCAATATGAGTTTGAAATGACAAAAGGGGATCAATAAAAACTCCTAAATAACGATACGATTGAACTCTACGTATTTTATGCTCACCAACTTGAAGCTCCTGACATGAAATTTTTTTAGTAGCACGTTTTGAATGACCAAAAAAACCATAAATTCAGTCTTCTTAAAAATTCGGTACTAAATAATTAGAAACAAACCATCGATTAACTGAACTAACAGTGTTAAACAAATTTTGAATCAATGTAGATGAATCCTTCGCTTTAACAGAAACAGCTGTGTCATCTGCAAATAAAAATTGCAAGACCATTATTTCCCTGCAAACATCGTGGAAGATCATTAATATACATCAAAAATAAAAGCGGACCTAATACCGATCCTTGTGGGACACCAATATCTTCAAGATCATTTAAACTAGACAAATGTCCATCAACATCTACCACGATTTTACGTCCATAAGGTATGATCTTATTATTTCTAGTCCTTTCCCTCTTATACCGGAATTTTCCATTTTATCAAAAAGAATTTCATGGTTTAAAGTGTCAAATGCTTTTTTAACATCATAAAAAAACAGTAGATACATGATAATTACTATCTAAGCAGTCATTTATTTCTAATACAAGAGCTGCAACTGCTTGTTCCGTCGAATGGCCTGCCCTAAAAATCCAAACTGATATTGGTAAAAAAAATTTATTTTATCTAGATAATTAGTAATCATTCCTTTTAAAATTTTTTCCAATACTTTAGACAATGGTGATAAAATTGCAATAGGACGATAATATTTTGTATCAGATTTATCTCCTTTTTTATGCAATGGTATTACACGTGCAATTTTCCATCTTTAGGAAATGTACCTGAGAAAAATACATAAATTTAAAATATGAAGCAATGGTTCAAAATTTACACCTGCAATATTTTTATTAGCAAATTAGTTGAAAGTTCATCATATCCCAATGAATTACCATTTTTTAAATTCTTAATGACCTTTTTGAAATTCTGCAAAAGTAACCGGGGCCATAAATATGCTTGTATCTTCAGTGGGCGGTAGATATTTTTTATGCGACCTTGGGGAAGAAAGGTCAACTTCTCCTGAAACAACAGATGATCCAATACTAGCAAAATATTCACTAAACTTCTTAGCAACAGCTTGTGGTCCTCTAAATTCTTTACCATTAATATCAAATAACACTTCAGGGTGTAACAACTTTTTATTTCTTCAATGTTATCATTAATCAAACTCCAAGTTTTTATCTAGGGGAATCTGAATTTCGAAAAGATTTTTCATAATAAAAGTCTTTCACTTACTCTAAGGATCCTTACCAGCATATTCTTCAATAATTTTTAAAACGCGTTATATTTATTTCCGTGGGATATTTTATTCTAATTTTATATAAAACGATTTTTCTCATTAATAAATCTCAAAAGTGATTCATTATCCAAGGTTTTTTTGGAGTAAGTTTCTTTCCTCTCGGGCTCTTATATGGGCAAAAAAAGATCAAGCTTTTCATTCATAATATAATAAAATTTATCTAATGATTGGTTCGGATCCTTCTCATCAATTACAGGACTCCAATCAACATCACCAAAGCCCTTCTTTTAACCTTAACACATTTTTATGTGAAAAAAATCTCTACGCTTGGTTTGATTTTTTTTTTATTATGCGGAAAATTTATAAGAAAATCAGACATAATTATACAGTGGTCAGATGAATCATCAGGAATAAATAAATGTATTAACAGCACTATAAGGTGAAAAAATATTATCAATAAGTGAAAATGATGTATCAGCTATTCTAGAGGGCACAAAACATACGGGGTTTAGTCCATAAGATAGTGAGTAGAAAAGGCCTTATTGACTCCGATCAGTACAAAATTCGGTTATCAAAAGAAACGTATCTCCGATCAGTACACCATATATGGGCATAGAACCACGTGGTTTATGGTTTTTGTCAGTGAGAATTTGAAAAACAGGAATTTTGTCACATTATGGTTGTTTTCATGGATGGTTATGTGTGTTGGTCGATTTATTTGATGTTTTTCATGGATGTTTAATGGTTTTTGTCAGTGAGAATGAAAAAACAGGAACTTTGTCACATTTATGGATGTCAACAGCAATTCATGTCTGTTTTATGGTTTTCTCACTGAGAATGAAAAAACAGGAATTTTCTCACTTGGATTTACATAAATCGCTAGGGGAAATTTATTGATTCACGAAGGGGGGAATTAAGAAACGAACATGGCTTCATTGTTGTTTGGCTGCTTAACCTGAGAAATTGATTTACATAATCGCTAGGGGGAAATTATTGATTCACGAAGGGGGAATTAAGAAACATTATGGTTTCTTTAATCTTTAGGCCTGAGGGATTTATTTATTATTGTTGTTTTGGACAAGTGCATGCTAGGGATGAATGTCAAGGTGTCCTGGAACAGGAAAACAGTTAGATCACATGTTTCCTTCTCAGCCAATCAGCGAGTCGGATACATCCTCCTTCTCAGCCAATCAGAGACGTGCTTACATATGATTTTCCCCATTACATAACAATTCACCCTTGAGATTTCATATATAAAGGGCATGCAATGTGATTAAATTATCAGAAAGTTCCAGAAAACAATGGATAGAACACATGAAAATTATTGATGAACTTGAAGCCTTGGCAGCCACAATTAGCAATGTAAGTTGTGTTTTCATTTTTATTTTCAAAATAAAAATTGTTTTCCGCGGTTACCCTCTACTATATTCGGGTAACCCCCCCCTATACAAACGCCACTATATGATGTTTATACTCAATAAAAAGCGTAAAATACGCTCTTATTTCGTTACGTAAACCCCATCCTTCCTTCCCCTCTGTTTACGACCTTAATTCTGTTTTGATAAATTCCATATCTTATCTAAAAGCAACTGTCAACTTTCTGTCATTCCCTTAATATACTGTCCGCTATGGCTTGACTTACAGATTTCTCGCAACGATTTAAATAGCTGATAATTACTGACACCCTTTAAAGTACATCCGGCTTTGGTAAATATACAAGAATTTGGATATCGGCTTAACCAAAAAGGTTTCTCTGAGAAGGTTAGTTTTTCCCATCGAATTAAAAAAAACAGTTTCGCGTGAAAAGAGAGATTATTGTTAATTAACCTTGTGCGGTTACAGGCTTTGCGTAATTCTATGTGGTATGGAAGCATGGAAATGAGTTATTTCCAAAAATTAATGCCTAACAATATTTTTAGGACATTGGTGGAAGGTTGGGGGGGGGGGTTTGACATGCCTCAAGTCTAACACCTCCATTGTAAGGTGAAAACAAACTGTTTCTCGTGTGTGAAAAGTAAGGGGAGTGGGTTTAAGAAAAAGATACATTGCTTTATTATGCGTAAATTGAATAGCATTTTTACCATATCTTTCGGTGGGGGGAGGGGATATTTTCCATGTCTTTTCTCAGGGATATTTTCCGTGGGGGTTATTTTCGGTGGGCTGTTTTTCTGGGGTGTGATAAATATACAAACTAGGCCGGCTTTGAACGGCTCAGTGAGCCATAATTCTTCTTTCTCAGATTCAAAAAAGGATGCAATTAGTATATTTCACGAAATTTTTTTACGTTGTGCTTTCTTAGTGATAAATGCCTTTTCTAGACAAAATTACATGGATGATGATACTAACTTTCTTTCTGTAAAAAAGGGGCAAAATTATTTCAATACTAACTTTTTTCTCTTCTTTTTTAGGCAAATTGTGAAGAATGCCATCGCCTCCACCCACTAAGAAAGCGAGGGTTAATAATGCGGGCCCTGCGAAGGCTAGTGTCCGGCAATATGGTAGCTGGCCGAAAGCCTCCTAAACAAGTGGTGCCTACCCAAAGCCCGTATTAGAATGTGACATCACTTGCCCATCCGCTCTCCATGGACCTCTAATAGCTGCCCCATCATCGATAGGTCAGGAAGTGGCCCTCCAGCATGCACTACCTGGTCCTTCGGGCACCCAAGTGCAGCCGGGATATGCAAATGTAAGCATTTTTTATCCTACCTTTCTATATAGAAATATCTATCAATTTCATCCAACTTTTATAGGCCCTTTTCTACATGCAACATTTTCGAACACTGCGTAAAAAGTATATCTCAGCGGGAATATTGAAAGATTTTTTCTCCCCAAAGGAAATATAATGTTCTCCCTTTTTGAATCACGTCAAGTGCATGCATTCACCCTTTTGCTAAATTAGATTGGTGAAGCCAAAAAAGGCACTATATTCTGGTCATAGTAAGGTTAGATAATTTCTATTGCGATATAAACGAATGGTTCACCTTGCCTCTACAAATATTATATAAAAAAAAGCTTTATATCTGAATGAGTTGTGTATCAGGACAGGAGATGGCTATCCATTTCAAATCATGTTTTTTTTTTTTTTTCAAAGCAGATAAAGAGTATTAATATGAAATTTTATTTGGAGGAATTGTTTGAACAAAATCAAAACCTACTATGTCATGTTTTAGATTGTAAATATCTTATATTAAGGTGGGGCGGCGCGGAGAGTCCAGGAAGGGCCCGGGAAGCACTGCGGGAAGCGCCACTGGGAAGCGCCGCGATGACCGGCTCCTGGGGGGGGGGGGCGAGTTTAATAGTGGAAATTGGGAAGGGGTGGAGTTGTTTCAACAAAATCAAATTGTCAATTCTATGTAACCCGGCGTTTTAGATTGTAAATATCATATATTAAGTTGGAAATTGGAACTTTCAGAATATCGATAGTTGAGGGGAACAGTGAATTAACCAAATGCTACTATGTGCATACTGCTACTACTACTACTACTACTACTACTACTACTACTACTACTACTACTACTACTACTACTACTAAAATACGTTTTTAAAAATACGTCAATAATAATCCAAATTTTAAACAGTAGGGGATGATTTGAACACTTTGAAAAATAAGCTATTTTTTCATTTATAGATTGGACGAGCATTGGTCCCATATTCGCCGTCCAGTGAAGAAGGGAAGAAGAGGAGGCACACGTGGAGGTCCCCCAACAATTCACTATGGGATGATTTACATCAAATTCCAGATAATATTGACGAGTTTATAGGTGATTTTTAAATGTTGATTATAGCGCAGTTGAGCTGGTAGACTTGCGTCCAAAACACATTGCAAATTTTAGACGATTTACCCGGGAATTAAAACAGGGAACCCTCCAACCTCCGATACCCTAACGACTCCACTTCGAACAACTGAAGTGGAGCATTCGCCAGTTATTGTTGAACAACTGGGGGAGGGGGTAATATACAAGAGGGAGAGGAGGGTACAACTCTCCCAGAGTTTCAGCTGTCCAACAGAATTTTAAATAATATAGTTGTTTTCACTGCAACGTTTGGTGATCCCTTTAATTCACTAATGGCGGGAAAATTTGTTTTTGACCCTGTAGAAATTGTGCATGCATATGTAGACAAAATTCGTGCACTTCTGGAGAACCAGATTCAGTTGTGGGGGTGGGGAGTCAATTAAGGTTTCTATTGTTTTAAAAGTTTTTATTTGAATGAGGGAAAAAGTGAGGTTTACTATCATTTTATACATTTCCGAGATGCGTTTGGTTTATCCAAATTTAGAAAAATTTTGAGGGTGCTTTCATAGATTGGGTCGATCAAATTATAACGCATCTCGAGAACTTTAATGAAAACGGTAGTGGATCTCTAGTTCTTTTGTTGAAAATTTAAGTATAAATATTTGTAAATTTAAGAAAGATTTATATTTTAAGAGGGGGGGGTGGACCAAGGGCAGTAGTTTTAAATTATAATCCAGATCTAGTAGGTTGTCAAGGTGTCCAGAAGATCTGTTTTGAAACAGATCAAAAGTGTTTCCGATATGCTTTCTCATATCAGCATTCGAGCCTCTAGCTCGGGACGCTACCAAGACGAATTTAGACAATTGGGCTATACATGGGAAGGAAGGGTCCGATTTCCCAGTGTAGATTTTTCTTGCCTAGAAGGAAAATACCCAGTAACGCTTCGATCCATGATATTTTTGAAAGGGCTAATGCCCACTTAAATATCGGCGTTACTGTGGTACAATACGAAACTGAATTTGAAGATGGGGTTCGTTTAAAATAGAAGGGGGTGGTCTTCCCCGTAAGGGGTCCCTCAGTTGATTTGGTTAAACACTGGGTTTGGTTGCTTTACACGCCACCTAGTCAACCGAATGCAATCGGTCATTTTAACCCTATCACTCACATTAGTAGAGTTCTGGGGGAGGGTAAGCATAGGGGGGAATGTTTTCTTACTGTCCAACATGCCTCTCTAGATTCCGTAGTGATATAAAACTACGGGATTCACATGAAGCATTGTAGACGGCATGGCTATCAGACAGTGGAAACGGTTTCGGGGGATAGGGCCATTCTACGATTCAAAAATTTTCAAAAACACCCTTCTCCAGTGCAACAAAATATCTTTGGACTGTGAAGCTAAGCTGGTGGAGATGAATGACCCCCAATTTCCAAAAACCGAGTCAAAGAACATCAGGCTATTGCAGTGTCCTACGCCCACGCGCAAAAGAGATAGTTCTAACACCATGCGGTTGTTAGAAATAGTTGAAAACATTGGATGAGGGACCCGAGTGCATGGTCAAGGCACTGACTAAACTGATTGGCACGGCTAATGGTGCTATTTCTCGTTTGAGAAATACGCATTATCAATGGTGTTGTCTGCAGAGGATCGTCCCTCGCGATTAAAAATCAAAAAATATGTTGGGTTTGTAAGGGAGAGTTTGCAGAGGTGGATAAGGGGTCTAAAGGGAAAAGAGGGGGGAGGGGGGATAAAGTCAGAGATCATGACCATTTGTGGCAGGAAATATCCTCGGGGGGTAGTAAATTTTAGGGGGGGTTGCGCATCAATCGTGTAATTTTAAATGTTAGCCCAGCAGTTTTTTGTATCCCTGTTTTTATTCATAATTCCAATTATGATTTAAAATTTATTTTACCGGCACTGGCACGTATGCATAGGGAGGGAGGGGGAGTAGATTGTCCATGGGTAAATAGTTCATTATCTACAACATAATTCCCAAATCAGCTGAAGAAGTTATTGCCTCTCGAACTGAAATGGCAGGTAGTGGATAATGAGCGTATGTGCTGGAATAAAATCAGGTTTTTAGATTCCTTTAGTTTTTTCCCCAAGGCATTGAGTCAATTGATTCAAGTGCAAAAAAGCGACAATTTTGATAGCTTTCCCTTGCTTAAACAGCACTTTCCAGACAGTGAAATGTATGACCTGTTGACCTGCAAAGGTATATACGCATACGATTATTACTGTTCTGGCAACACGCTTAAGTGAGGAGAAACTACCCAATTGAAGCTTTTTACAATTCACTGACCAACAGTGAATGCACAGCCGAGGAGTATGAGTTTGCCAAGAAGGTGTGGTCCAAGGGGGATTGTAAAAATGGGTGGGATTATTGTAGACTGTACTTGGCCAGTGACGTTCTAACTCTGTTGGATATAGTCTGTAAGAACACAGACCAGAATCTATTCAGAGTTCGGGTTAGATATAGGCTATTATTTTCCACACCCCATTTAGTAATGGATTTAATTTTAAAAATTAGCAGGGAGGAAATAGGCCTAATCACGAACGTAGATCAGCACCTTTTTGTAGAGCGTTCAATGCGGGGAGGGTATGTTTTCATGGGGGACCGTGTCTTATCAACCGATCCGAGCGGACAAAGCACCGGTGCAAAGTCAAATGCAGTGTTCTTGGACATGAACTCATTGTACCCTCGGCAATGTCCCACTACTCTTTGCCGTGTGGGAAACTATCAATGGCTTGAGAATCCTTTGTGAGTTCCCCGACATTAACACCGTCGAGGACAATGGGCCACAAGGATGGTTCTTTGAAGTTGACGGTCACATTCCGCTGGCGCTTCACGACTCAGTCAAAGATTTTGTCTTTCCCTGTATCAATCGGCCGTGAGCAGGGACTCTCTGAGCCCCTACAAATCGTCATTGGTTCGTGAGGATATGGGATGCACTGGACTCCCTCCAAACAGAAACTTGATTGATGATTTGGACCCTAAAGAGAATACGTTGTTCACACATGTGCTTTTGCACTGGATGGTGAGCAACGGCTTCAAAATCACCAAAATACAATCAGGGTCCTGCAGTTCAATCAGCGAACCGTACTACTTGAAAACGTTATCGACACCTTTGTCGAGTAAACGCTCTAAGGCAAATTCAAAGGTGGAGAAGGAAATGTATAAGCTTATCCTAAATTCAGCGTTTGGCAAAATGTGTTGAAAGGTTCGTAATAATCTCCTGCGATACGTCGTGACTGACCCTCTAGAGTGTGCACGAATTATTGCCGACCCCCAATTTACATCGTTCACGAGCCCACTAGAGACTGGAATTGGTTCTTATACACAGTCTACGAAAGCGAAATGTAGTACAACAAGAATATTGCAGGCGGCAATTCAGTACTAGAAATTTCAAATTCTGAAGCTCTGTTGTGTTTTTTACATGTGGGCAAGGTTGCAATTCGGGAGGGTAATCAAGGTTTACGTATGGTGATACAGATCTCTGCTAGTTAAAGGTACCGTGGGGACTGAATCTCTTTCCTTGGGGTGATTTAGAAAGGGGTGTGTGCATCAGATTATTGCCGACCCCAAATAAATACTTAAATCGTTCAACGGTAGACGAATAGAGCTGCTGGAGTAAGAGTTCTTAGAATTAAAACATCACGTAACATGGCGTGAGAATTTTGCCGAAAATTCAGTAGTGCAGACTGAAACAAATGTTGTATTTAAGCAGACGTTAACAGTTCAGTACTAGTATGCCTCAAGCTTTGCATGTTTTGTCTAGTTGTTTTTTACGAAGTATTTGTGCATACCAATGATTACATCGTCTTCCACCGAGCATAGAGGTGTATGCGTGTCTTCTAACCACTTAGCAATAAGCAATATAAGCAGGACGAGGTAGAGGGGGTTTTTGCTTTCAAGTTTAACTATGGGCCGATACAGATTCTCTGCTGGATACAGATTCTCTGTCTAAAGGTAGTAAATTAGGTTTGACAACCGAATGTGGATTTATTGGGTGACATTTAGAAAGGGGTGTTTTTTGTTTTGTGTTTGTCTTTTGGTAACACATCAGCTCGCGGATGGATTTCACCAACTGGAATCCATCACTCTAACCCGAGCTGGTGAAACGTCAAGCCCCCAAGCCACCACTATTAAATGTAAAAAATCAGAGACGGGGAGTGATTTGGTATATATCCAGGGGGGTGTTCCCGGTCCTTAAAGTTTATTGCGTGGAAACTCATAGTGGGGAAAGAAAAAAGAAGGCGTGTTAAAGGGGTGCCTACACATTTGTAAAGAGCAATTTCAACATGAGCGTGTACAGAGACTGTTGTAGAAAGTAGCCTAGTGCCACAGAGCACAAGTGCTTGCAATTCGCTCTCTACAGTATAGAAATTATACTGTGAGAGTGGAAAAGAATGCAATGTCATGTATATCCGACAAGGTCTATGTGCAGTCGAGAATGGTGTGACTGTTCTACCCCATGGCCACAACCGTATTTTTTCAGACCGAGTGAATGCGTAGACTATCGCAATCAACTTGGTTCTGGATAAAATTAACCTAATCTGACTAAACCATCACTCAACCTTTCATAAATTAACCTAAACAGTTAATAAATAACCCAAGCAACTAACCGCCATACCCAAACCAACTAACCCAACCAACTAAACTCAACCCATAGCAGTGACGGCAACTATTCTTTTCGCCCCGCGGCTCCCCGGGGGGGGGGAGGGGGGGGGGTGAAGGGGGGAGGGTTCCCTTCCCGCCGGCCGCCCAGGGGTGGGGGGGGGGGGGGGGGGGGGGGATGGGGGGGGGAGTGTCCCCGCCGCGGCATAGCCAGCCTTCGGCCCTAGCAGGTCCTGGGGGTGGGGGGGGGTGGGGGGTGGGGGGACCCACACACCTTTAAATTACACCGTAAGCAAGTTCAACTGTGCTACTAGTATCCCTGAGTGGTGTGTATTTTCTCTGTTTTACAAAAAGTGTTGTATAGAAAAAAGTGTTTTTTTTGTACAGAAAATGTGTTTAAGTTGACAATAAGTGCTTTAAAAGATGGACAGAAAGAGTGTTTAAAGACAAAAAGTGCTGCTGATGGACAAAAAGTATTTTTTTATAAAGTGTTATACCTTGTGTCATGTTTGAACAAATAGAGTTTTTCATTGTTCAATGTTGACCATGAAATTTTCAATTGTTCTTGGTGTTAATTTTATCGTGTTCATGGTTGACTGGCAAATATTTGTTTTCATAGCAGTGTCGAAATAAATGCTGCCATGAAATATTTTGTTTTTAGTTTGTTCTTGAATAGATAGATCTATGGGGGAAATTACTACTTATTCATTGAGCACATATGATTTACAGTAGTTGCACTCCGACGACTGTTGTCCATAACAACAGCAGCATGTATCAATTTAAAACACCCTTCAGATCGTTTCTGTGTGGTCCCAGTCAATAGTACGGGGGAAAAGACAACCGCAACGTTTTAGCTAGAATAATTCAAAATTGCGATCTAAAAGTTTTTGGAAAAAACCGAAAAAAACATTTAGAATCTACTATTGCTATAGTATTTTGGCAGGATTCCTATGATAAAATAAAAGCTATTGCCACAAAATCCAAGTACCAATACAATTCATACGAGGGACTTGATGTTGCGTTCAATAGTACTTGAAATCGAAACTCGTGGTTGATATTGAAGATTTGTGACCAGGCGCAATCCATTGAACAGTTCATCACAGCGAAATGCTACAAACTGTTCAACCGTTCGCTCCCATCTCATGGAACACATTTCCGTAGTTACTACTGGTTATACCACAATCTGTTTCTATCAGAGCAAAATGTATGCGAAACCTTGCTTTGAATTGCACCGTCATATATTATCTATCGAGTCGTTCGTGATTCTAGCTCACTCATAACTCTCAATAAGCAGATATACCCCGGCGCTCACAAAATTTCTGTTGTCAGCGTACACTCAGGCGACTACAGCAAGCCCTAGATTGGTTACATTTTGCTGGATCTAATCAGAGCACGCCGAGGATACTACGTGTAGTCAACCGACACTTTTCAACAATGAAATTACAGTATATCTTCCGGTGAACAGTAGAAAACAGATCTATTAGTCACCATTATGACACTGAAGAAACTACACGAACAACGGCATCTGTTTTCCGTTTCATTAAGCACTTCAAAACCCCCCCTATTTGGCTTAGGAAGGCTATACTTCAAAACATGGGGTTGACAATGATTTCATTAATATAAATATCTGAACTTTGTTTTAAATATTAAAGCTGAGGGCAATGTTCAACTGCCAGAAGGTGTTAGACAAACAGACAAAGCAAACATCGTTCCACACTGTACGCGCCCTTGGCTTGTAAAAACAAGGGGAAAAAACAATTTAAAAGGAAAAAGGCTCCTTCAAGCAGGCGGTAGCTTTTTCACACTTTACTACCGCTGATAATTTGCAGGAACTTGGTAAACAGTTTTCATCTCTAGTGAGAATGGCAAAAACCTTATAAATTGACACCATTTGTAACATTGTCCTCTCGCCCATCGAACATTTTGAAGACAATCTAAGCAAAATTCATTAACGATGATAATATTGCCGATGACAAAAAAACTGCTTTACTTCAAGATGCATTTGCGACGTGCTGGACAAACATAAACCTTTATCGTGAGAGACCCATCTGTCGTCACACCGATCCCTCTAAACAGGAAAACATCTCCTCAAGATTCTGCAGCAGCATCAAAGGAGAAGGAATTGAATTCCAAAATTGTATTGAAAATTGGACGAAACCTATTGCACCATTGACACTATCGAGAACAGGGTAAAAGAGTATTATCTTATCTCATGTTGGAAACTGGCGATCAAGTAATCAAAGTCGAGAGCACAGGGAAACGAATTATAATTCAGGGAAAAAAGTATATATCTAGTTGATTTTAATTTTGTGATATGGTGACGAATACGTAAAGGACTTCTATCCTTGACGATAATCTATACACCTTTTCTGTATGTATCAAACTTTCCCAAAAGTCTTATTGGCAATAAGCAAATTCTAAAGAAACTAAGAGAGAATATAGTCCTCCTCCTCCAACACCATTTAAAAAGAAGAAGAAAAGATTCAATATTTGAAGATACTAGCAGCACCACTGATTTTACAACACCTGTGGCTGCTAGTCAAAAGATCGAAGACGAATTGATTCACCCACCCAGTGTGCAAAAGGGGAGTGGACATTACACTACGTGTTTACGCTCAAAATGGATGAAGTTTTGAAAGGTGTCTATGAAAATATTGGCGAAGCGGGGAGTTTAAGTTCTCCCAAACGCTTTCCAAAGCCTCCGGTACCACATTGAAAAAAAGCAAAAGAGTATCTAGAAAATGAATCGAGTTACACACTGCATCGAATCACAGGCTTCGCAGTAACCAATATCGACAAAACTAAAGCCTTTTTCCCTCTGCATATAATGCAAACGGATCTTTTAACTCTAGACGCACTTCAACAAAAACGTCACAATGCGCCTACAAATATATTCTAGTGGCAATCAGTATCTTTTAGTCGCTATGCCTATGCCATTCCACTACGATCAAAAGAGAGGCTTTGAAGTTGCTCGGGCCATTGAAAGTATTCTTGAACAGGATTCGTATAGAAAAAATTCAATCGGATCGTGGCAGGAATTTGTTTAATCCCCATGTGCAAAAGGTTCTTTTGAAATATAATACAACACTTTATCATAGTCACAGTCCGATAAAAAGGCTGCATTGGCTGAACGATTAATAAGAAACCGATTCGTCTATTAATTTCAAGATATTGCACATGAAAAATACACCGGCTTTTATTCATGATTTAGATAAAATCATGCAGATATATACAACCATCGACCCCATCGATCTCTGTCCAACTCTACACCAACGGATGTTCATTATAGTGAAAATACATTTGATGCTTTTCTAAAGCAATACTCCAAGGGTGAAAAAAGAAGAAAAAAAGAAGAAATTCAATGTTGGTGATACTGTTCGAATTAATAGAACCACCAATATTTTTTGAAAAGGGGAATTATTATGGAGCACTGAACTTTTTTAAAGTGTCCAAAATCCTAGACACCATACCCATAACTTTTATCGACTGCGAGACACCAAAGATGATGAGATTCTCGGCCGGTTTTTATGGAATATGTGAACTGCAAAAAGATTAGAAACACTAGTGAAATTTATCAAATTGAAAAGATATTAAAGAGTCGTACGCGCCATGGTAAGAAAACAGTTGCTTGTTCGCTGGCTCGGATACACACTCAGATTTTGATTCTTGGGTCAGTGCTGAAGATATTAACAATGCCCAATGATTTCTATGTGACTTTCATGTCCAACGTTTCTGATCCTCTCTACAATGATCTGAATAGAACAAGTGATTTTGGACGAAACTCTCCCCCACCATCAAATTCGACGGAAAGTATGAAGTGGCTCTTGTTCGACTGTATTCTCAAAAATACCTATGACATCCTGAGAAAGGATCGTAAATATGAAATAAAAATTAGACCCTATGATTGGCCGCCACCACCAGGTGATCAAGAACAAATTCAAAAAATCAATTGGTTGGATTATCCATATATTGAATTACCCTACGAGGAACTCACCTGTATGAATGATTTATGTCGTACTATCAATAAAAGAATTTCCGCTCGTAAAAAAGGAGCTTTTCATTTCAACTATTCAAAGGAGGAGGGCAAGATCTACATTAGTTCACCTATTGCCAGTGAAAAGGTTATTCTCAATGATAATCTAAAGGATGTTCTTGGCTTTAAGCTCAATATAATCAATGGTAAAAGTGCCGGAAACACTAATTTCATTTTCGCTGACTACCCGCCTGCCTTCTCCACAGACACTTGTATATTTCTCTATGCTTCATTTGTGGAAACATCTCGGGTTGGTAATTCAAATGTTCCCCTCCTACGAGTTCTTGAACGAAAAACCAATCAAGAACATATTCATCACTACAATATAAAGCATCTTCAGTATATTCCCGTAAACACTTCCTATTTGGAACTCTGTTCAGTTAACACTAAGAACCGAATTGGGTGATTCAATAGCAATTTCAAAAGGTTTTGGCTGTGATTACATGCCATTTTTCGACCCATCGTTTCAACAGCAAGATGTCTAATAAAAAAAAGTGTATATCACTTGTCCTGATATTGACTGCTATGTTAATACTCTTGGCCCAAGACAACTGGGCAATGGAATGGACTATTACAAGGGTCGCTCGTCAATGTCTGGCTACGGTCTGGCAGTTGGTTTGCTAAGCTGTTTCGCTCTTCACTACCACTGGCTAGAAAACATCTTGTACCGGCTGCGACAGATTTTGCATCCTCTACACTATACGATTGGGGCTCTGGCAAGGATTTAAAAAAAAAGTGCTTCGGAAAATCTTAGGTCCAGTGCGCGAACCCTTGGCGAGAAATTAAAACAGAATGGTAAAGGTTTAAAAAGGTCAAGAAACAACGCATCAGTCATCAGTCTCTACTCAGGACGGAAACGTAAGACATCCCTTTTGTCAAAGAAAAGAAGGAAAAAGCCGACACGTGCTGTAAACAGAAGCCCCAGGAAGAAAATTGTAGATCGAAACTAGATTTCTTCTCCTAAAATGTCCTACCTGCCACATAAGGATTCTCAACCTTCAATCACCGCCTCATTGAATCTATTCAATGCCGAAAATGTTGATGTGAGTGTCAAGCATGGATACTATGAACAATTTTATCCACAACAACCCCTCTCCGATAATATCCACTTTCAAATTTATTCCAATGAAGACTACTTCATAGATTTATCGTCCACATTTATAGATTTGCAAATGAAAGTCCGGAAATCCGATAATACAATGCCAATTCGGGCCGATGGGATATCCTATGAAAATTGTATACTACATAATTTATTTCGTCAAATTAGTGTCTACATCAATGGCACGCTGGTGAGCACAAGCAACAATACTCTCAAACAATGCAAGCTATATGCAATTCATGCTGATGACACCCAAGTCATACAAGGAATTGAGAGGCGCCTCCAATGGATATGAATATATTACTAATACTGATAGTACAGATGCACTTAAAAATGCTACAACTAGTGAATTACATCTAGTTGGAAAAATATATCATGAAATATTTAATATACCCCAATGGCTGCCGCCCAATGTTAAAGTGGATATAAAATTGACGCTTGCACCCTCCAATTTAATATTGAGAAAAGAACTTGCTGGTAATCCGATGTAAGTCTCTCCCTCACCTCAGCAATACTACATGTACGCAAACAGCAGGTTATGAGTTCTGTTGCTTTGGCCGTGGAAAAACTGAGAGCCAATGGCAACAATATTAAACTACTTGTTCCTCATACAATCACCAATCAACGTCATATTGCAATGGGCTCACGCACCTTCACCGATTCATCCTTTATCAATGGCGAAATCCCCTCGAAATGCTTTGGCCTTTGTAAAAAGCGCCAGTGCAATAGGATCATGGACTGAATGTCCACATAAATTCGAGATGTTTGGACTTTCATCTCTTGTGTGCAAAGTAAACGGCATCCCACTCTACAATCTATCTTTTGATAGATCCTATAGAACATTGTATGAGTTGACCATGCAAACCCTAGATCATGATTCGCAACTATTTGAAAATGGTATAACCGAAGATATGTTTGCTAAAAAACACATGTATCATTGTACTGGATTTGTCGGGTACACAGGATTTGAGTATAGTACGTACGGGGAGTGTGCGTTTTTTAGAGTGTACATTTACCGACCCATTGGCTGAGAGTATTGCACTAATCTCACTAAACCAATATGAAACCTATTGGGAAATCACTCCCGAAGGCAGTGTTCTACTAGACTTGGCGCCATGAACACCAGTCAAATAATCAATGTATTTAATATGGACCCCTACATGTCCCAGTACAAATCCTATTGTCTGCCCTCGGACTTTCTTAAGAAATTCAAAGTGTCAACAATACCTGGATTATTGTTAATAGCAGTCCGTCGACTGTGCTGACGGGTCATTGGCTGTGCACTTCAAACAATGAAGACGATTGAAATTTTTTGATCCTCTTGGTCTACCCTATACATTCTACACACCCCACATCAGCAACTATATTGAGAGCAGTGGGAAAACTACGATTATTCAAAATCGGAAGAGGGTGCAGGATCTAAACGACTAAAAGCTGTGGCTTCCATGCACTACTATATTTTGTGTTCCGATGTCGTGGCTATACTTACAAGCAGTTTCTCCACATTTATAGTGACAATCCCCGTCTGAACGACTTTCTAGTGGAAAATATCCTCTCAGACCTATATAGTATTGATTTCAGTGCCCTAAGAGTAAAGTGCTTAAAAAATGTTTGTGAATTTGTTTATTAATAAAATGTATATATATATACAACAATGTCTTTAAATCTTCACTTTTAGATTTCTTCATCTTCGATGTATAGGCAACTATTGTGAACCACTAATACTGGTAAATCATTTGGATTCACTGTATATGATCTTGATTGACTGCAAAGTCAGGGTCACATTTTCTACAGTACAATGTAATTTCACTCTTGTCATATCTCTTTGTATAGTCAATTATACTATTTGCATTCATATTATGAAATTCAAGAGTTTCAATCTGTCTATTTGAAGCAATATCACATACAGTGTTTTCAAGTGGTGAATCACATTCGGTAACTGCCAAATAAAAAATCACTTGGTTTTATAGTCATAGTAGGCAGTGTCATCACAGCGATGACGTAGAAACCAGATTGTCTTGTTACCCCAACAGTTGAATCGTAGACCAGATTCCTCTTCCAGAATAATTTAAATCCGCGACGATACCAATCTCGTAGAAATAAACTAAAATCATGTTTGGGATTCTTTCCAATCATAGCGGGGTAAGTATTCTCCCACTGATCACATTTATCATAGTGACAATTGGAGCACAGGTGCCCTCTAGGATGAGAGTCACACACCTCCTCAAGACATGAATTACATCCTTTAATTTTGTACTGCATAGCCTCTATGTAATTTACAAGGATTACATAATTTACACTTTTCACTATAGTCATCAATAATTGTACAATTCTCACATTGATTCCAACTGCCAAGAGTGTACATGCACAATGGACATATATAGAACATTTTTCGGTTTCCGATGTCAACTCACTCACAGCTAAAACGAAACTGATCCTCTTCGTTCGATAAATTCAACGAGAGGGAAATGGGGAGAGAGAGGAGTAACTCTGTAACGTTACCTCTTTCGAATGATGGGGGAGCCATCTACATTGAATCCATTGGCAATGTTTTCAAAAGTATATCCACAATATGATTCTGCCTTGTTCCAATTAATATATCAATAAATTGAGTATAAGCATTTGAATCACATTTTTAAAGTTTCATACAATAGTCCAATGGGGGAGAGTCACTCCTCATTATATTGTCAAGTATTCCCTGACAAGAGAATATCCTGCGTTTAAGAGATAACTCGAGAAAATCATCATCCAAATCAAATGTTTTTCCATAAACACTAGATTTGATCTAATTCTCTCTCTTTCTCTCAAATTTATTCATTTTTCAATCCTTTCACTCTGACTGCTGACTCTAGACTGACCCTGATTCGTTAGCCCTAACCAGAAAAGAAAGGGAACATTTTCGATTTCGAAACAATTTTATTGAATAATTACAACAACAACATCAATAATACAGAGCATGTACAATTAACGATACTGTTTATTATTGTCTTCAATATGTTTCACCAATGCACTTAAAGCACATTGAAGTCTATTCACATGTGCTATATCAACTTTTTTAAATTTGCTCAAGGATATCACATATCTTGCATATACTGCATCCCATTCCAGACAAAGCTGCGATCCTTTCGTAATTTCCACCGCAATGTTTGGTGCTCTTGTACTATTATCATCAACTCCACTATCAACTTCTAATAGTGTAAACATTCCACTCATCGCCATCACAAATATAAATCCAAATGAGTAAAGTCAAAACTGTTCTTCTTCTCACTCCTTTGAATTCTATTCACAGACTAATAAAACTATAGCAAAAAAACCCGTTCCTTATATTCCCACCGCCGCTAATATGTAACCAGCCCTCTGATTGGCTGAGAAGGAGGATGTATCCGACTCGCTGATTGGCTGAGAAGGAAACATGTGATCTAACTGTTTCCTGTTCCAGGACACCTTGACATTCATCCCTAGCATGCACTTGTCCAAAAACAACAATAAATAAATAAATCCCTCAGGCCTAAAGATTAAAGAAACCATAATGTTTCTTAATTCCCCCTTCATGAATCAATAATTCCCCCTAGCGATTATGTAAATCAATTTCTCAGGTTAAGCTAGCCAAAACAACAATGAAGCCATGTTTGTTTCTTAATTCCCCCTTCGTGAATCAATAATTTCCCCTAGCGATTATGTAAATCCAAGTGAGAAAATTCCTGTTTTTTCATTCTCAGTGAGAAAACCATAAAACAGACATGAATTGCTGTTGACATCCATAAATGTGACAAAGTTCCTGTTTTTTGATTCTCACTGACAAAAACCATTAAACATCCATGAAAAACATCAAATAAATCGACCAACACACATAAACCATCCACGAAAACAACCATAAATGTGACAAAATTCCTGTTATTCAAAGTCTCACTGACAAAAACCATAAACCACGTGGTTCTATGCCCATATATGGTGTACTGATCGGAGATACGTTCTTTTGATAACCGAATTTTGTACTGATCGGAGTCAATAAGGCCCTTCTACTATAGTGGGCCCTCCAAAAAACTGCAAAATATTTCTATCTATTCTATTCTGATCTGCAGATAGGAGTTTCATTAAATCAATATTAAAATCACCCATAACTAAATAAGGAGTATTAAGACTAGCTAATTTATCCAAATACTTTCAAAATGATTTTTAAATTCTATCTGGCTGGATGACGGAGTACGGTAAATAACTGCAATTAAAACCTTCCGATTATTTGGAAAAGAGCATTCAACTACACAAGATTCAAAAATCATTTCAATATTCATTGGCAAAAAATCAATCCTTATACGTGCTGGTATGCAATTTTTAATCAAAACACCTAGACCCCCTTGTTTTTGTCTTTTTTTTCCGGACCGATGTGAAAAAATTGGTAATCTTTTACATGTATATTTTCAATTGAAAAATCATCTAAAAAAGTTTCACATAGGCCTAATATATTTGTATCTGAATCCGACAAAAAAGTTTCAATCACATCCTGCGCAGTCCTCCAACCTTGGCAATTCCAAAACGACATCCTACTTGTATTTACATTTTTTCTTACCAGCTCATTCATAAATATATATTGATTTTTTGGGATATCAAAATTACTAGAAGTATCTTCATCATCACCAGCTACAATAGTTTGAAAAATTGACTGAAATGAAAGAGAATTCCGCTCAAATTCTTTTAACCTTGATGATGGAATTTCACGATTATCTCTATCCATTATCAAATATTAATCCCACGTTAAGAGAAA
Source organism: Artemia sinica (assembly GCA_027921565.1). Classification (NCBI taxonomy): domain Eukaryota; kingdom Metazoa; phylum Arthropoda; class Branchiopoda; order Anostraca; family Artemiidae; genus Artemia; species Artemia sinica. The sequence goes on along the minus strand of JAPEVW010000051.1, from coordinate 1,067,238 downwards.
CCACACCATGCCCCCAAAAAGACCAGCAAACCATAATAAAAAATAACAATTAAAAAAAACAAATAAAAAATAATCTCCATTCCAAGTCGTTTTCCCCTCAGTACGACTAATCTGCGCAACTTTTAATTTAACCTCTATGTGGCTATAAAAACAAAAATAAAAAAGGAAAGAATAAAAAAAAAAATAAGATAAAAAATAATAATAATAATACACCTTATATAAACTAAACATAAAAAAAACACTTTCAATTTAAATGTTTTCATTCATATTACTTGGGCACATGAACTATTACTGCAACCCACGACATTACGACATTTGAACATCGAACAGGGAATATAACAGGCACTTCCCTTCGGGCGATGGAAAAAATTTTTTATGAAAATCGTCAATCTCCGGTATGGCATCATTGAATGTGTATTTGGTAATCGAGCCGTCTGGTCTTTTTCACTAGCAGATTCGGCTGAAACCCCTTCGATATCCAGGCATCACATCCATGATCTTTTCGTAATTTGTCACGTTTCACTAGAAGCAGCTTTCGCACTTTACGGATTTCAGTTGGGACATCATCACTGATGAACAGGTTGCTCTTGTTTCCAGGGAATGTCTTATCCTTAAGCTTGCTAGCGTTCTTCAATATGGCAAACTTATCGTCTTTTTTATTCAGTGTCACCTTCAAAAATTTACGGTTGCTATCATAATGAGTAACTGTGAAATTTACTTCGGGCATTTCCAGCCCGTGACGAACTACCTCTGTGAATAGAACTTGAGCGTGGTTATTATCCTTACAAGCTGCGTTCCATATGGTGACATTATTTTCTAGCTTTGCAGCTTCCATTCTCACAATCCGAAACATATAATCTTCATTTTTCCTTCTTAATTCCATTATTTCATCCGTGCAAGTTTTTATTTGCATTTTGAGGCTAGAGGTTTCATTCTCAATCTTTCCAATTTTCGATTCAGTATTGTTATATCTTATTCGTTTGTAGCGATTGTTCTTTTTCCAAGTTATCCACCCTTGCGGTAAGAGTTCCTAATTGATTGTTGATATTGTCCAACTTATTTCCCATTTTCTTTCACAACATCAAGAATTTGCTTAAAATCCGCAGCTAGTATCGATATTTCCGGTTTCGAGCTAGAACTGAGTCCTGAGGTGTCAAATGAACTGTCCATGCCTTCTTGCTTAGCATTTTTCCTTTTACGTCCCATATAATCACAAATATATCAATAATCCTTGATATAATATTGTCACATAAATTCACGCCACACAGAGGTCTTAAACTACATCTTATTCTGACGAGAGCATTGAATGATGAATAAAATCTTTATTATTGCCAAACTGGAATACCTCACTTGGATATCTTATGAAATTAACTCAATTTAACAAAGTCAAAAGTTCAATTAATGCATTGGTCAGAAACTCCAGTCAATTCAATTTATCCAGTGACACATTCCACTAGGTTACAGATACTGAATAAATCTTTAAATAGTTTATGAGACGTAAAAGCGTTCTCACTATTTCGTAACTACTGAAAGAATCCAGTGTCTAATTAAATCAGAATAAAATCCTTTACCGACAACTAGTTCAAAACTGGGATTAATCCTTTTTAAAAGAATAGATAGATCTTAACTGTTCAAAGACTGAATCAATACTTTAAAAAGTAGAGTTTTAACAAAGAGTCAAACCTTAGCGTAAACAGCAAGATGTTGAGAAGGGAACAGCCCCTTTCATATACGGAATAATTTTGTTCGTTTTAAGTTTTGAATATCGCTCCTTACTTTAAAAAAAAACGTTTTTTTTTATTAAATAAAACAAGGGATGGAACTTAAACCACAGCAATTTTTTTCTTTATTTCTGAACGTTTTTCAACTAATGCAGGTATGAATTTGGCTCCTCGTACAGTTTGGCAATCTGGCAATCATCCAACCATTTCAATCTTTCCTTCATTATAGCCCTTAAAGTGGGATAAAACCACCTTTTTCGCACAGGTTGTTGTTTGACGTACGAGCAGTTAAAGTGGCATCTAAAAAATACGGTAGATATTTTCTCTGGAAAACATTTAACAAGTTTTCCTCTTCGAAGCGCCCATTGTTCAGAACCATACTTGATCACTTACAACTAACTACCAATATTTACAAGCCTTGGAAAAGGATTCAAAGCGTTTACAATTTAATACTTTTAATACAATTTTAATACTTTTAACACTTTTAATTCAATTTAATACAATTCAATCGCTTCCGTTGCTATATCGACTTAGTTTAACGATTGATTGTTGTGTTGTTTCTTTGATTGCTTATTGTTATTAGTATAGGGTCACTATCCCCCAAGATTCATAAATATAGGTACCACACTTCAACATATACTAAGAACTTGCCCCAAAAATCCCTTCTCCCAATCCTAAAATGGGTTAGGGAATAACTAAAAGCGAGATTAGAAATGTAACACTTTTATACACCAGATTGTCATACAGTTCTAAAATAGCAGCTTTATACGAACTGAACTTGAATAGACTATGTAGTGATCTTGAAATACCAAAATGACTACTAAGTAAGGCTGCCTCTTTTCGCGGATCAGGGGGTGCTGACCAATCAGAAGAAGTGTTTACCAGTGACCGCATAAAACCTAATTTGGCAGTATCCAGAAAGTAAAATCAATGAAAAAAGATTAAGTTAGCGTGTGGTGACTCACATATAAATATTAATGGTAGAAGTCAATGTCTTTTTTTTTTGTTTTTTGGTCAAATTTAAGCTTGAAAAGTTGATACATATAATGTGCAGATAAAAGCAGTTTATATACAGGAAAAAAAGGACATTTATCTGGTATAATAGATGACATAATACGTTATCCAACAGCGTACTTTGAAGCTGATCTTTACATTTCCAGGTGAAAGAAGCGCATTTTAAAGCTCATCCTGATTGGAAATGGTGCAGCAAAGATAGACGCAAGTCAAGCACTGGATCTGCCAAAGGGGATCATTGCTCCCAAATGAGCGAGGAGCCGTTTACTCCGAGTACGCCCAATTCTGTTGCTTCCGAAACACCAAACTTCACTTCTGTTATTACTTCGGCTGAGAAGTTCCGTTTTGATTTCCCAGAAAGGAGCCATGATGTTGAAGTAAGGTCTGAAAAAGAGAAAGAAGATGGGTCTGATGACGAAAAAATGGTAAGGCCTTTGAATTTATTAAAAGGGGAGTGCTTGAAGATCCTAAGTTTTGAGGGCAAAAATACATCTATTGGAGCTTTTTATAAAATAATTGCTGTGAAGCCTATAGTACCGAAATCGCAAACCTAGTGAATCAGCGAAGCGGAGGATTACATATCGTATGATCGGCTTAAAAAAAGTAAAATAATAATCTTTCTTGAGGATTGGATAATTTTTTTTTACACCCTCCAACAAAAACTTTGACGGATGTGATAAAGGATGTGTTTACTAAATATGAAAGTCCCGAATACAATACCACGCACATATATTGCCTTGGCGTTCAAACCTCAGAATGGCACTTTACACGGGTGTTCTAACATTCTAACCAACTTTGGAAGGTTCTCAGATTAGGCCGTCCCCTCCTGTATAAATACCTTGGAGGAGTCTGAAAAGGATTCGCAAAACTGTTTTTCTACGAGTAAGGTTACCTGTAGACGTCTCTAAGGTAGAGGGCCGCACTCTGTCATCCCAACCGTTCCCTCTCCTATCCCTATCGCTCCCCGAACCAAGCATTGCCTACTCTTCACTGCTAAACGATGGTGTGTTACCTCTCTAGTAGCCTCTATAGAGTCAGAATTGTCAGAAATGTATCCAAGTATAACATTCATTTGCGTCGGAAATGAACTTTACCCTCACCCTATGTATACCAATTAAGGATGTATTCCAATTCCGGGTATATATTTGCACATTAGGGAGGGGAGTAAAGTTCATTTCTGACGCCAATGAAATTTAAATGTGGATTCAGGATGCAATTCTGAATATAGAGGTAAGTTTGTTTCTTAGCTATCTGAATAATTCGTTAATATAAACATTACCCCAAAGATCTCCTGAAAGTTTTAACCCATCCCCGAGACGCGAAACAAAACAGGTAACCAAAAACTATAAACTTTGCAAATATTCATTAAAAAAGCGAAAAAATTCTCCATCCTTTATCCGAATTCTTTCCACATATGCGGCTTTTACCAAAAAATGAATGTATTCTATAATAATGATAATAATAATAAAACAAAAAAAGAATAGTGGGCTTGGAACGATAAGCTCGATATCCGGCATCCAATGTTCTACCGTCTTAACCAGGTACACTTGATATTTTGTTTCACATATATGCTGCGTTAATTCATACAAATTAATGGGTTTTCTGTAGCGTTACCGAAAGTAAAAAATTATATATATAAGTTAATATAATAACTTTTATAAATAATTAATATTATAAAAATTATATATATATATATATATATATACATATATATATATATATATATATATATATATATATATATATATATATATATATATATATATATATATATATATATATATATATATATATATATATATATATATATATATATATATATATAATATATATATATATATATATATATATATATATATATATATATATATATATATATATATATATATATATATATATATATATATATATATATATATATATATATATATATATATATATATATATATATATATATATATATATATACTAGTTTAGATACTTCTATATTAAATCACTTCTTTTGAGAAAATGAAAAAAAGTTCTAAGAAACAAATAATTGGTATGCTATACAGGCAATTTTCTAGAAAGTATCTTTGAGTATTTTGGGTATTGTATACTAGAACGTGTACTCTGTTTTTGAGTATTGGAGGAAAACTGTTTTACAACCTCCAACAAAAAATACGACGTCGCCTTATCTCCCCCTCCAACAGTACTTACCTTGAAAGTTTCAACCCATGCCCCCAGCCAACCCGTACCTCTATTGCAACTACTTGTAAGTTTAAGGACATTATGATGAAAATCGGAAAAGTATATATAAATTTACAGGTTATCAAAAGGGTATATCAGCAATGTCATAGCAACGGCTAATTGTATTAAGTTGAAACTTCCAGGGCTTGATGAGAAGGATGGCCACTCACCAAAGGCAATACATATGCTATTAATGCTACCACTACAGGTATTTTAACTAATGACTCCAAGGATATTAAGATGAAACTTTTAGGGAAAGGGGGAGTTTCAATTAACCGAAAAAACTATATGCATGCAGGTTTTCAAAAGGACATGAAAGTTATATCATAGGTAGCATTGCTCTATAATAGCTAGAAATACCATTGAGGTAATCAAAGGTAATCTTGACAGAAATATTGTAATCAAAATAGGTAAGACAAAATAGGTAATCAAATCTATAGCTTTCCAAATACTTGTTTACAAAGAGAAAACATCCTCCACCTTTTTGCCGAATTCTTTCCACACCAGTTTTAGCCAAAAATGAATTTATTCTTAAAAAGAAAAATCATAAATATCAGACTCGAACCGAAGAGCTCGACATCGAATACCGTCTGAGCCAGACGTGCTTGACGTGGGGTTTCACACCCTTGCTGCATTAACACATACAAGTGAATGGGTTTTCTGTAGCGTTACCTATACTGTCAGTTATAAATATTAGTTTACTGAGCCGTTTTTAGAGTGCCGAGTTTATTCGAACCGACCATTGTGGAAAAGGAAGTGTCTATTAAATCACTTCTTTTCGGAGAATTAAGAAAAAAGTTCTACTATACAAATAATTGGTACGTTATACAGGTAATTTTCTAGAATATATCTTAGTAATTACTGCGAGTAATATTTTGTCAAATTGGAAATATTTATAATTGGTATTGGGTTTTTCAGGGCGGTATCAGTTTGGTTAGCACAAAAAAATAATTTAATCGGAGAAACTTCATTTTTTAATGCTGTTTTTTAATCGGGGGACAATAGGGGGATAATTTAGTTGGGATACATCTTCAACTCATGAAATATACTTTTTTCTGAAAAAATTGTGACAAGTTTTGTGAAGCTTACCACGTTTGGTAATAAAAATTAATTAATATAGTTACATAAATATTAGCGTATATAAATGTAAACGATAAATAAATAATGCTTTATAAGTAAAATATTAATAAAAGATAATAAGTTAATGCGTTTACTTAAGAATCACTTTCAATGTTTGTGTTTTTTTTTCATCCATAAAAATAAAGTTTTTTTCCTTTTATAATGTTAACACTTCACAAAAAAGGTCAGTAACAAAACACGTGGATTAGCTTCAGTATTTGTGCATTTTTTAACCCTTTTCGACTTTTATTTAGTTATTATATATAGTTTATATTATTTTACATGAATTTAATTTCTGTGTAGACCAAAGGATCCAATCTTTTAATCAATATTTTCACCACTTCCTGTGTCCTATAGCTATAGCTCGTATTTTGATATCAACTTCTTGAAATTGAATAGGAAATTTTTTTGAAAACAAATTGATATCTTATGAAAATATATGCTAGTTGGGTATGACCCCTCCAACACCCCTCTTCTTTTCGGATATAGCTGAATTCACGCCAAGGTCAAGATCTACAAAGAAAAAAACACATGTAAAAAAATAACACCCGTTTTAAGCTTTTGCTATAACTAATATTTTTCTTTTTACTTATTTTTTCTTTGTAGATTATTTGAAAAAAAACTACGTTTTCTAAAGAGTTAAAGAGGCTGAGTTACAAGGTCGAACCTTAAAACGTACAGGGATTAGGAGGCACAGTTGGGGGGCTACCGCCCCCCAAACCCCCCACTTTCGCAGCCTTTAAATATAAAAAAAAAATTCTTTAAACTGAAAGTAAGGACCGACATTAAAACTTAAAACGAACAGAAATTATTCCGTATATGAAAGAGGCTGTGCCCTCCTCAACGCCTCGCTCTTTACGCTAAAGTTTGACTTTTTCACAACTCTTTTTTTAAACAATAAAAACTTTAGCGTAAAGAGCGAGGCGTTGAGGAGGGCACAGCCTCTTTCATATACGGAATAATTTCTGTTCGTTTTAAGTTTTAATGTCGCTCCTTACTTTCAGTTTAAAGAATTTTTTTTTTATATTTAAAGGCTGCGAAAGTGGGGGGTTTGGGGGGCGGTAGCCCCCCAACTGTGCCTCCTAATCCCTGTACGTTTTAAGGTTCGACCTTGTAACTCAGCCTCTTTAACTCTTTAGAAAAACGTATGTAGTTTTTTTCAAATAATTTCTGCACGTTTTTGTACAGTTTATTACTTATTATTGCTTGACTAACTGTTAGCTGATCGTGTAAGGAGTTAAAGTTGGGGGGCTGCCGCCCCCCAAACCCCCCGCTCTTGAACATTCTTGTGTTAAGGCTTTTAATTCCTGAATACTCAAATCACGTCGTACAGTGTGCCTCCTAATCCCTGTACGTTTTAAGGTTCGAACTTGTGACTCAGCCTCTTTAACAGCCCCCCAACTGTGCCTCCTAATCCCTGTACGTTTTAAGGGTCGACCTTGTAACTCAGCCTCTTTAACTCTTTAGAAAACGTAATTTTTTTTTAAATAATTTAAAAAAAAAATTGAGTTTTCTTTTCAAAGTCTAAATTCAGTATATAAAAATTGGCTGTGACGGTGAATCGAACCCAAGTTTTCCGCCTGAAAGTCTGAAGTATCAACCGCTGGACTATACAGATACAATGGTAATTGTTTTTTAGTATATGGAAGCTATTTTCGACGCAAGCAAATTCCCAAAAAAACTTGATATTTGGTTTTTGGAAAACAGGGAAGGAGTGATCAGATTGAGCTGAAATTTCGAGGATAAGCTCCCAGGCCCCAGGAAAGCTTATCCTCTAAATTTCAGCCCGATCAGACAACGTTAAAGAGGGGTTGTGGTGGGAAAAATTAACATGGGCTAATATAGGAAAACGAGGTTTTTCGTAAATGTAAATTCGGGGGATAATTTTTTCGGTCTGAAAATATCAAAAGGCCCTAACAGGTCGAATTCTGCTTCGAATGAGTCCTCATTCAACCGGATCCGTTGCCAACTGTGGCCTGTAGGCGTGGCTAAGAAAAAAAAAAGAGATGATGAATTTTAAGTGGCTATATTTGGTTTTTTGAAAACAGGGAAGGAGTGATCGGATTGAGCTGAAATTTCGAGGATAAGCTCCGGGGCCTAGAAAAGCTTAACCTCTAAATTTCAGCCCAATCGGACAACGTTAAAGGGGGGCTGTGGTGGGAGGGTCCAAACTTCCGGCCCAGTTTACCCCATGAAGATAAAGTCGGAGGAGGATGAAATTTTGCAAGTTTCTTAGTTTGAGCTTGGGCTACAAAATGCGATTACCGCCGTCTCTCTGCGACCTCTAGGTCCTGAAATCGCTTAACATTGTGGTGGGTCGCCTCTTTATAGAGGCACAAGTGTGCCTCCTTGATATAAGATTTAGCCTAAAGTTAGCCGAGAAGGATGGGAGCGGTTTTGGAGGAGCCAGGACCCTATTAAAAAATGTTCTAAACACAAATTAACGCATTTGCTAAATTTCAGCTCAATCAGCCCACAGAAAGTGGGCGAGATATTGATTACAAGAACAGTTAAATTAAAAAGGATTTAAATTAACCTAAAACAGTAGCTTTGCTTGAAAAAAAAAATTAGAGCTTGAGTAAAAGGTTTAGGAAATAAAATAAAAAACAATTTATTATAAATAAACGTTGTTTTGAAGAAGAGTTAGGCATTGACACACTTTAGAGTTTCACTCTTACTATGCCTATTCTTTATCTTGTCAAAGTAGAAGACTCGAGGGGTGGGGTGCAGAAGGGGTATTTACTAGTCTGCTGGTGTTGGAAAGCTCATGACTCTTTCACGGATTTTAGGCAATGGTGCAAAATTCACGAAAATGTTTGGGGTTCGGTGGGGGGATATGTTTTCCAATATCTATGAATTACCAAAAAGTGGGTTTTGAAAAAAGGGATTTACAAAATTTAAAGGGAAGGGGGGAGGGAATTTAGATGCCCTCTGTCCCTGTCTATTCTGCCCAAACTTGGTTTAAGATAGCTTCGAAAAAATCTTGACAGGGGTAAGTAGGGTGGTTGACTTAAAGTGGGTAGGCCTACTGGTGGCGTAATTCTGCTCTTTTATCCACTTAGATTTTGAAATACATAAAAGAGCAAGTGAATTACAGTTTTTGGTCAAGCAATATCGCGAAACACTAGATGGCGTTGGTAATTTATTATACACTAGCGCCAATTTCAACTCTTATATATCTTTAATATATCTGACCCTCACTCTTTGGGTCAGATACTTTTGCCTGCTTTTCTTCTTTTGTTTTACCTTTAATATGTAAAAAATATCTAATATAAAAATAAAATATATATAATATAACAGTATATATATATATATATATATATATATATATATATATATACATATATATATATATATATATATATATATATATATATATATATATATATATATATATATATATATATATATATATATATATATATATATATATATATATATATATATATATATATATATATATATATATATATATATATATATATATATATATATATATATATATATATATATATATATATATATATATATATATATATAAGCCTTTATATTTGGCTATAATGAGTTTGTAAGGTTGCCGATAATCAGAAATTTGTAATACAGTTACTTACCTTGTATTGGTCCATCATGTAGCCAGATATAATTTAAAAATCGTTTTGGAAATGGATAAAAAATGTCCATGGCGGGATTGATCTCTGCTTGGTAATACAGAACCGGAGAATGGTCTCAGCTGCAACAACCCACCACAGGGACCGGTAATGAGATTATGCGAAAGCTTTTCCATTATAATCCGAAGAAGAAGATAGATAAAACTAACTCATCTTAATGGTTCTATCCCAGTGATGAGGGGATTATATCTTTTTAAATAAATTTCCAATATACAAATAAAACTAGAACAAATGAAAATGCTCTACAGTTCTTAGAATACCAACTAATCCATGGATTAAACCCTATTTGTTTGTAACAACTAGGATAATTATCTCTTAGCATGTTAAAGTGCAGACAGTAACGCCATTGGGATGGAGGAGCCTGTATCCCCTAAATTCCCCGCTAGATTTAAAAAAAAAAATCATTTTGGAGTATTTCCATTTGAAAATCCCTATTTTGGTATTTAATTAAAAAATTGAAAACGACAAATTTGTCTCCCTTAAGAATTTAAAAATACATTCCCCTTCTTATTTTTTTTGTGAATTGACGCCACTGAATGCAGTCGTCGCGTTGTAATCTCTTAGGCGATAATCTTCATTAATTAGGAGGAAATAAGGATTAGATTTGTTAGAAACGAAGAATAATTACTTTTTTTGCTTGTGACATAAGCGTAGTTAATTTACAATGCTTTTACTATTGGCTGTTTTGAAGGAGAGTTAGGGACGCTCTCAGGTTGACTTAATCAGTAATGGGGTATGATATGTATGATCTATGCAATAATAGGGTATGATAAGTCTGATCTACTATGTATGTATGATCCATAATGTTTTACTATGATTTCCAGTAGGACACATACAAATACAGTACATTCTACTGTTGTTAGTTTTTTTTTTTTCATCTGACTATTTTCTTCACATACTATATTATATTCCTTTATTTTTAAATTTGTGCTTATTAATCCCGACCTTGCTCACATTGATAATATAAGGTTTATTTCAAAAAATGACTATCACAGGCCCGGCTGGGCGGATTTGCATTTTGGAGTCAAAATATAAACAACAAAAAGGTTTTAAAACAGTAAAGCGTATAAACTGACAAACGAATGTACTGCCATATTGTCAAAATTGTCAAAGAAGAGAAGAAGAAACAAATGAAAAACATATATAAAGATATATACATTTATGGACCATTATTGTAAAAAAATTAAAACAAATAAAACTCATAAATTAAAAGGATCAATAAAAGAATGAAAAGGAAAAATAAAATACAAATAAAAAGCATCTGTGATTGCGTTATAGGGTTTAATTGTTTAGACAAAACTCTTTGAATTAGGTTTTTTTTGGCTTTATTTTTTTTAATTTTGCTGATTTTCGTTTTATTTGTTTTTCATTTCTGTTGGTGTTTCGTGTTATTTGGTTTTAGATTTTTAAATTATCAATTTGGTTTATTTTTTGTTTTTGCAGTTGACTTTCCACTTTGTTTATTTTTTAGTTTGGTTTTATCTGAGTTGTCTCGTCCATATTTATGACACTTTTTTCTAATTTTTCTGATAGCGCTGAAGAGGGGAGGCCTCCCAAAATTTTCGCTTTTTTTGTTCAAAATTTTGTTGGCCTTAAAAAACTCAATTCTTGATATTCATTTCTTTATTTTTTTTTATTTTTATTTAATTTTTTTTTAGGTTATAATGTGCATGTAGGTATATTTGTGCCTCTGAATTTAGGTCATATGCGAAGAAATAGTTCCAGCAGAAATCGATCTTCAGTGTAAAGAGCAAGTGTCCGATTCAGAAAGTGACCGGGAGCCTCAAACACCAAGATCCCGACTCGTGAGCTCCTTGATAGACAGAGCCGAGAAAATCGGAATAAATTTAGTCCGGTGACAAATCCATCGACTGAAATGGGAGGCATAACTACTTGTGCACTTCTTAATGCTGATATTACTGTCCGACCAAAGGCAATAAAGCCCAAGTATGTTCTATTTCATTTATTTTCTCTCTTGTTTGTCTTGTTTTTTTTTTAATAAATTTATTCCAGTGACAAATCTTTTAAATAAAGTAGGAGACATAACGGACCTCCCCCCTCCTAGATCTTAAGTTTTCACGGATTTCTGGGCCTTTTTTTTTGCAAATTATTCATTTTTTTTTCTATTGGGACTCCTGGTAACTTTTTTATATATATATATATATATATATATATATATATATATATATATATATATATATATATATATATATATATATATATATATATATATATATATATATATATATATATATATATATATATATATATTATATATATATATACAAAAATCATAGTGCGTGATGACAAAATTTTACTTAATGTGTTTTCAATAAGACTTCTATTAAAAAATATTATCCTGCGATTTGCAGTGTACAAAATCAGATATTTTAAATACCCACTTTGTAGGTATCAGACAGAATATGTTTTTCCTTCCGTTTTTTTAAAGTTTTTGCTGCTTTTACTTGCCTAAAATTTCACACAGGAGAACCATTCAGGTTCTCGCCTGAATTTAATCTTTGCTGTTTTTACAAACTCTTTTCCCACATGAAACAATCAGGGTTTAATGAAGGCAGGGTTTCCGGGTTTCCCTCTCTGACTCGAAGTTAAGAGAATAACATTATTGGGTTACCGAAATACCTCACAGACGTACTCCACATTTTGCTCAGTAGAGTGGCTTATCAAATTTAAGGGTAAAATGTTATTGGCTTACCAAAATACTTCACTGATATACTTCAAAGATATAAACGAATCACATTGCACACCCCGAAACCATATAAACTAACCTCTCTTTTTCGCCCTAGACTCCTTTGGGCTTAAATCCCCAAAACGTAAAGTGCCCCGATTGCTAGAAAGTGTCCCAAATTTCTAGGAATAATACGCAAGGGGGTTTGTCCCCTTAGAGAAGAATGTCATTGCCCCCTTAGAAAAGAATATCAAAACGAATTTCTGTTCGTTTTGAAACCAAAAACGAACAGAAATTATAATAAATAACTAGTTTTACTTTTTACGAATAGAAACTACAACAAACAGTTGCTGGGCTAACGCCCTTGTCCCTTGTAAACACCAGAACGTTATGAGCACTTTACGGAAACAAAATACATTTTAAATGTTTTCTCGTTTATAATGTTAATAAAAATTTCTTATACTTTTAGGAATGAATGCCATTATATGTTAAACTATCAATATACAATTCATTAGATCTTTTCAGTAATATTGGTTAATACGACGATTTTCTTTCTTTTCCTTTGTTTATGTTAGTCATATTTCGAAATAAGAACCGTTTTCAGTAAAGTGCAAGTGATGTTCTGGTCTTTATAAGGCATAGGGGTCGTTAGCCCCGCTTCTGTTTGTGGTAGTTTCTGCTTGCTCAAAATTTAGCTTAAATATTTATTGTAATTTCTGTTCCTTTTGGGTGTCACTTGTTTATTTTTGCACGAAATCATATTTTTGTACGAGTTGCTGTGATAGGGCTCCATTCTTTCCCTCTCTTCTTCTTGGATCTTAAATGCTACCAGAAAGTTGCAGGGAGACGAATAAACATGAAGGGTAATGTTAACGCCTGTTTACAATTTTTATTATCATTATTATTATTGGAAGTAATGTTCCTATATTTGAATGTTGCGTTTTGCCGTTTTGCAATGCAAAAGAAACATTTTTGGATCAATGTGTCATTGAATGAAAAATTTTCGATTAAACAATTGATTGAACATTGTAAAAAAGTTAGGTATTTGGGATTCACATTTTTGAGGATGTAGAATACTTCTACGTAATATCTATTCTAAATATATAGAATAATTCTATTCTATATATTTATAAATTAAATATTTATTGTAATTTCTGTTCGTTTTGGGTTTCACTTGTTTATTGATACTTGCTTGTGTTCGTTTTACGCTTGAATTACATAATCGTATGAATTACGTTGAATTAAAACGCTTGCATTACCGTACGTTGCAATTCCGTAATCGATTTTACCTGATTTTATTTCCGCTCCTCTTAGGTTTATCATAGCTCTATGCTTTTCTTTAAAAATTCTCTCTCTATTAGTATTATTATTATTATTAATCTATTACTATTATAGTTTGTTTTACAGTATTATGTGTTCAAGTGTTTTATGTAATTTATATGATTTTGTTTTAGCGTGGCTAGGGATTCGAACAAGCGTAAATTTCTAGAGCCCATTACGTCCTGTATTTCTGTTACTTTTTTACGAGTGAATTAAATTCGGTACTCTTTTATTAAACGGACTCTTTTATATAGTGCTAGTTTGGTTAATGCTAATGAAATAAAATAGGATGAATATATAATAGTTTAGAAACAAATTTTGGCTGTATATTTGCACATTAGGGGGGTGGGGGGGCAAAGTTCTGTTTTTTTTAGGATCAGCGGTTAATTAAAGCATACCATATATTAAATACGTAACTTAACATAATCTAGCCTAACAAGAGACAGATACCCGGATATAATGGTTTATGAACAAAATTATAATTTACATTTTATTCGCACAGAACGCCTTCGGCAAAACCACTTATCCTGTAAAAATTCAACTGCCTCTTTTTCTGTGTTTGGCAAATCCCAAATTTTAATTTTAACATTCATTTTAGATCACCCGTTTCACTCAATTCCATTCTAACAACTGTTTTATGATTGGGTATCTCTCACGTATCTGTTCCGTTAACTGTGACGTCTCTCCCTACCTACCTACCTACTTACCTACAGACTTACCTTTCTTTCAAATTCTAATTTCCTCGAGATATTCGCAAAATAGAAGGCTATTTTCTTTCTTGAGAGTGTTTTAACGGGAAATCGCGATCTGCTTTCGTTCCTTCCTGTTATTGATTAACATATGCCTGTCCTTGTCCCGGCAAAAGGGGACTCACTGCGAATTATATCTACTGAAAATTGGCCCAGTTCCCCACCGGTATTTCTTGAAAAACACGCCATTACTAAACTAAAGTTTGAATGTTTAGACGTAAGCATGCACAAGGGGCAGATCCTATTCCCCCTCGTGTTACTTCAATTACAACTGTGATTAACATAAATATTGTGACATTAACAGAACTAAGCAAGCACAATTCTCCTCACAATTCTTTGAGGTACAACTTCTGAATTTGTTTTGTACCTATGTTTGGCTAACAACACAACTATTTTAATCAGACTAACACAACTTTTTTAAACTACCAAATAACTACTAAACTACTTTTGGTACTTATATGATATACCCACTACCGCTCAAGTTGTTCATGCATTAACGTACTGTAAACCGTTTTCTTTCGCTATTTTCTTTCACCTTGGCGTGAGAAAAGACAAAGAGAAGTGACAGAATAGATGGGAAAGATATAGTTTGGGCTATATATTTGCACCTTAGGGGGTGGGGGATGGGTTGTTAAGTATTTGCACAGTGTGAAATCAGAAAAAACTATTCTTACTTCATAATATGCAGAATAATTGTAACTAACACATTTTGCATGTAGACGCGCTGTACTTTACCCCCACCCCCAATGTGCAAATTTATAGCCCAAATTCGTTCTAAAGTATTGTATTTTTGGGTACTTTCGCATTATCCGGGCCTCTCGAAAAAGTCAACTTTGGTTAATGCTAATGAAATAAAATGAAATAGGATGAATATACAATAGTCTAGAAACAAATTTGGGCTATATATCTGCACATACGTGGGGTGGGGGTAAAGCATTGCATATATTAAATACGTAACCTAACCTAACCTCCGTACCTGTTTCCCCCCTAAAATTAAAAAAAAACACAGTTTAATATCTTATACGCAATACAAACCACGCTATCACTGCCTAATCTACAGCGGCTATCATGTCAAAAACGGGTTTTATCATTGCCTTCTCTATAGTGATTAAGCCGAGAGGCCCGGATAATGCGAAAGTACCTATTTTGTCTTATTTAGATATATTTTATTAGGATTAACCTAACCACTTCTTGAGTGGTATTGGGTGTATCATACAAGTACCCTATCTTTTTCTTAAAACTAAGAGGGATGATTAACTGCTAACTTTTTTCACGTATGTTTCTATCTATCAATAATTCCAGGGACACCTATAAAATTAGCAGTCAGTCTTCTCTCCAGAAGCGTTTTCATAGGAAATTGTAACCTGTTTCCCTTCTTAGTTGTTATTGATTTCCTTTTATGACATTCAATAATGGATTGCTGTTTGAACATACAATTTGTGTTTATCTTCAAGGCGGTTTAAGCTTATTAGTGTGTCTTGTGGAAACGAAATTTTCGTGTGTTTCCATGGTGTTGCCTTAGCCTCAAACTGCCTTGAAAAGACAAGTTTTCCTTTATTCTGTTTATCGGTCTCACAAAATAAATACCTGACAAGGAGTTTTGTATTGTCTTTTATTGGCAGAGGCATATCCGTTACTTCTGCCCTGGTGAGGGGGAGGGGTATAAAATCGTGAATTTTGTTCAGGGACATGGGATTTGGCCTGCGGTATGGCAACAAATCTCGAGTAAAACAAAATAAATAAAACCACAACACTCAATGTCAATATTAGTAAAAAGAAAAATCTCAAACGTGCAGAAATCTTTCATTATTTCGTTTATCAAAAATGAAAATTACCGGTAAATTAAACCTATTGTTAAAACAAAGTTTCCCATAGTATTTAGAACATATTTAGGCCACAAAAAAATAAATACTTTTTGTGAAAGGGTTTGAACACCATTTCCCACTCTCTCTCGATACGCTAATAGTTACGGGTTTATCTTCCTACTTAGGCAAATATTAGGAAAAAATATATAATTAGTAAAATAATCGAGAAAACGAGGGTAACATCATCCAGAGGACAGAAAAGAAACGAAAACGACAAAAGCTGATATTTCATTTTATTTGATATAACAAAAGATATTTCAAATTTAATTTGTAAACAATCTTTTGTTTATTCTGGCTTGGTTTTTTGTTTGTTTGATTGATTTTTTTTTTTTTTTTTTTTTTTTTTTTTTTTTGGCTCTCGGATTTTACTTGACGAGGTCAGTTTTTCTTCTTTCTTTTTTTAGCACTGAAGACGGTTTGGCGGAAGTCCTTGCCGAAATATCTGCTTTTGTCTTTTTCGCTTCTTTGCTGTCCATTTAGCCTACTGTCGTTTTCTCGGATATTTATTTATATTTTTATTTGGTTTCTTATTTGTCAGACGTTTTTATAAGGGCCTAGACATAATTTTTAAAATAAAGTACTATGTTAGACAAAAATTGCATCTTTGTGTGCAAAATGACGTTATATTGGGATGATGTCATATTTAAGTGATTCAGGTATTTGCAAAAATGGGTTTTCTTGGGATGTTGGCCCAGAAGCTTGTTTCCAGCTGTGATTGGACGTCCGAGTAATTCAGGAGTAATGATAAATTCAGACAGGCAGGAGACTTAGCCTATGCAGGTGATAAGGCTTAAGCGAAGAGGAGAATTTTTGAGAATTAAGCATCCTGTTGAGTATGGGATTGTCATAGATTGGGATGATATGGAGCACATTTGGAGCCATATATTATATAATGAGCTCTATATCGGGCCATGCGATCATTTGATAATTTTGACTGAAGCCCCCTTGCATCTGAAAGCAAACCGTGAAAAGATGGTAGAAATTATGGGTACTTCTCTGTTAAACGGAACGCACTCAATAAGTAAAGCTAGGTTAATCTTGCTTACTTACTTACTTGTACTTTTTGCACCTTCAAGCCGCATCCAGGCTCATCGTGACGCCCAGCAAACGACGAAATGTTTCTTTCCAGAGATTTCGCTTGAGGGTGGCATGCTGCATAATTTCAAGCCAGTGACGATCCCAGCGTAGCCCAAATTTTCGAAAACCCCCAATAGGCTCTGGATCAGCTTTGATTGTCACAAGCCATGTTTTCTTTTGTCATCCTGCTTTCTTTTTCCATGCTGGTAGTGGAAGGCATTTGAGGCATTTTACGGTAATATGGTCTTCTGATCTCCGCATGATGTGGCCAAACCACCTCAGAGGCCTCGTTTTTACAACATCAGAGACAAGTGGGCAATCCCCACCTCTTCTCTCCTGACCTCTTCGTTCGAGACTCTGTCTGAAAGGCGAATGCCTAGTATATATCACAGGTATTTGTGATTGAATACGGCCAAGTTAGACGCTTCCGCTGTTTTCAGTGGCCAAGTTTCACGCCCATAGACAAGGACAGAGAGTACCATAGCTTCGTAGACTCGGAGCTTCGTGCATGGAGAGATTTTGCTAATCCTAATGAAATATGTCAAAACATGATGATAATATAATACTTTAAAAACAAAATTATGGAAACTACGACAAACAATTATGGAAAGAAGGCCGCGCAGAACGCATTATATAAAATACTTGACCCAACCTAACTTAACCCCCAACCACCTCTATATGTTAAATATTGAATACAAACATTCATGCATCGTAGTTTTTTTCATTCAAAATAAGCAAATCATAACCGATCCAGGAACCGATTTTTTTTAGATCTTTCACAGCGTTATTCTTGAATGCGTTCCGTTTAACCGACAAGTACCAAATTATGTTTTAATAGTTTGACGCTCCTTCGGTATATGTGTCAGTTCAGGCTGTTTTGACTCTATATGAATTAGGAAGGGTAACGGGTCTGGTGCTTTATTCTGCAAATGGTGTCACATACATCGTGCCTACATATGAACATTACTCATTGTCAAATGATATTATATGTAGGGTTGCCACCCCCAGTGATTTATCACTATTTCTAGTGACTTTCTTTATAATGCCTGAACACAAAATTATTGAATCAGCACATAAATCACTAGATTACTGAAGAAAATCACTAAATCAACCTAAGAATCACTAAAATTAAGTAATTTCTTTTCATCGGTTGGCAACCCTAATTATGTGACTAGATGTGACTATTATGTGATTTATGTGAATTATGTGACTATGTGACTATTTGGTCGGACTTCTTTGAGAGCGGCTGCTCATTAAAAACTACAGCTGTGAAAGTTATAGTTAGGGATATAAAAGAGGGACTTTCATATGTATGAAAAAAATGTAAATGTTTTTACTTTTATAACTTTAATAAATCAAATAATATTAACATTTTGATTAGCAAATATCAGTATATGTATATTAAACTGACAATGCACATTCTATTTGTATTTTTTCAGTAAAGTGCAAATTATGTTCTGGCCTTGAGAAGGCATAGGGGTTTTTTAGCCCTACTCATTGTAATTTCTGCTCGTTTTGAGTTTGACTCGGTTATTTATTGTAATTTCTGTTCGTTTTGGGTTTTCATTTATTTATCGATGCTTATTTGTGGTAGTTTCACGCTTGGTAGATTATTTGATTTTATTTTTGCTCATTTTTGGTTTAATATAGTTCTTTACTTTTCTTTGAAAAACTTATTTCGTGGAAAAGTTGTTTTAATTAATTGCCGTTAGTTTCATATCGACATAGTCTTTTCAGGGAAAAAAGAAAATAATAGTTTAAATCTTATCCTTTTTTTTTAAGACTTTATAGTTTGGCATGCTATTTGTATGCTGGAGAAAATTTTTCAGCAATTTTTAACAACATGAACCCTTTTAAAAAATCTGGAGTAGTGTTTAATTAAGTTTCATACCTCCTCTAGTTGACCTGAAATAGTAAACTTGATACCATTCGCAAAAAAAAATCTGTTTACTATCTTTGATAGCTTGCATACACTTACGCTATTTTGATTTGGTTAAATTTTAAGAGCAGAAGCAGCCCCGAAAGTTTGAATATAATACCCTCGGTCGTTCTTGGGATACTGCTGAGATGCCATATTGAGAATTAGCATTAACACAGTGCATTTTGATTTAATCTTAACTTACAACCTTTGCCCTGGGGACTCTGGGGGGTTTGTCATCCTTAAATACATAATTTCCAGAACTTTCAACTACGTTGAACAAAATGGCTATCTCTAAACTTTGATTGAATGTCTTTGGGGAAATGGTGGGCGTGAGAGGGGGTCAATTACTCTCCACTCACTTTCGACTATTAAAAAGGGCTATTTCAATTTCCAAACAAATAAACCCTTTTTGAAATTTTTACAACAACTTTCTGTATAAACCTTTTATGTTCCCAGGGTATAACTTACAACCCTTGCACTGAGGGCTCTGAGGGGGTTATCATCCTAAAAGACCTAATCTCCAGAACTTTTGACAACGTCGAACAAAATGGATATCTCAAAATTTTGATTGAGTGTGTTTGGGGAAATGTTGGGCGTGAGAGGGGGTTTAGTTGCCCTTCGATCACTTTCGACTATTAAAAGGGCACTAGCCCTTTCAATTTTTCAATTAAATAAGCCCTTTTTGATGCTTTTACAACATCGCTTTCTATAAAAACCTTACATGCTCCCAGGGCATAACTCACAACCCTTTCCCTAAGGGTTGTGGGGGGGATGGGTTTTCTTCCTTAAAGACCTAATTTCCAAAACTTTCAACTACGTTGAATAAAATGGCTATCTAAAAATTTTGATTGGATGTGTTTGGGGAAGAGGTGGGCGTGAGAGGGGGGTTAGTTGCCCTCAAATCACTTTCGACTATTAAGAGGGCACTAGCCCTTTGAATTTTCAATCGAATGAGCCCTTTTTCAAGTTTCTACGACAAAGATTTCAATAAAAACCTTATATGCCCCCAGGGCATAACTTATAACCCTTGCCCTGAAGACTATGGGAGGAATGTCCTGCTCAAAGGTATAATTTCCTAAACTATAAATTGCGTGGAACAAAATGACTGTCTCAAAATTTTGATTGAATATGTTTGGGGAAATGGTGGGCGTGGAAAGGGTGTAAGTTGCCTTCAAATTTAAGCAAACAATTTCTGCCCGGGAAATTTCACTTTTCTGGGTGATGATGAATGTCGCCATTCCATGGATTGTTGTTTTGATTCTCACCCATTTCCTTACCATTCCATCACTCATAATGTTTTGTCCGTAAACTTCACAGATCTCACGATGAATATCGATCGGTTTTACGCCTTTAGCACTAAGAAATCGTATAACCGCCCGTACTTCACAATCGGCGGGACTCACGATTGTCGGAGGCATCTTAAACACTCAGTAAACAACGTATACAATTAAAAATCAGACTGTAATGGCGTCACTGCGTAGACAAGAGATGTAGGTAACCAGCGTGCATGCGCAGAACGGCGACCGTAGCACTGTGGCGGCGTAATCGTAAAACGGTACTTACTTAAAAAACATGCCTCGTATATATGGACTAAGTCTCTTTATTGGTGCTACAGAGTGGATCTGTAGTTGACCATCAAGCGCAATCGTATCTTAGATGATTTGCCTATTTTAAATTTAAAAGTTAAGTGCAGCGTTGCCAACGTGGTACATTTGTACCGTTTTTGGTATAATTTAGAGGTCCGGTACAATTCGGCACATTGGCAAACATTTTGGTACAACATAATTTTTTCAGCACGTTTTGGTTTTATTTGCTCATTTCTGACTCGGATATCTGTTTTCGTATTAACTTATTGAAAATTTCCGTCTTGGTACGGTAAATTATTAACCTGCTGTTCGGGCGGTACAAATTAAGCTCTTTCGTTACAAATTTAGTTGGAAAACTTGCACAGTTCGTTTCAAAGTGTTGACAACGCTGGTTAGGTCTTCCTTGGGCAATCTATTTGTATCTGTCTTTAATATGCTTTGAAGCACGAAGGACATCAAAATAAAAATATTTTGCCCCTGTAATCCTTTTGTCTGAAAACTACGATTTTGTCTCCTGCTTGCTTCAAAATTAAGCAGGTTTTAGGTCAGTGCCAAATTTTCGTTAGTGTTGTCACGTTGAACTGTGAAAATAAATAGGCAAAACTTATTACTTAAGTTTTACAACGCCGTTAGACGTTCAAAAGAAAGCAAAACTCTATTCATCTGTTTAGCCCCAAATCTGTGAGCTTATGTTTTGCTTTTTTTTCACCCCCGTATTTTTTTTTGTAATTTTGTGCCGCTTGCTACCAAAAACTGCATACAAGGCCGTACCCTGGATTTTTTTCGGGGGTGGATGTGTTTACTCAAAGATTTTTTTTGGGGGGGAGGGTTACACAAAAAAACCTCAAAAAACGCATAAAAAATGTGTTTATATCCATTTTTGTTACGTTTCCTCCCCCCTCCCAATCCCACCCCCGCTTGGGTATGGCCTTGACAGCATATGCTTGATCAATTCAAACTATCAGATTTTATATTCACTGTCTATGGTATTTGAAGCTTGGGGCTCTTTTATTCTGAAATAAATGTTCATTAGAAAATAAAATCCAGGTCCTAGCAGAGAAGCGAATTTACAGAGCCCGGCATAGTAAAAACATGATTAGAAGGCATAACACAAAAACCCCAGGGGCGTAATTTGCTATGCGGTAGGGACGCAACTACCCCCAGCTTAAATTTACCGTCTTCAAATTTTTTTTTCAAAACTAAGATAGGCCTACTTAATTCAAGCCTCCATAGAAACAGATCGGTTTACTTTAGTGTACCTTTGCCTTTATGATTCTGTATGGCTGATTTTTTATTTTTCACTTGGTCATTTTCACTTGATTTGGGAAAATCGGCTCCAAATCCCCCCCCCCTCCCCCGCCAGGATTTTGATGAAATTATGCCCCTGGTAAAGACACTAGTAATTCGTGACAGAACAAACCAGAAAAGAGATTAAAAAAGAATAGAACATTCTTCCATCAGTCTACTGCCACCCATCAACACCATCCAAATGTGTCCAGCGAAAATAAAGTTTAAAATTATTTTTATTCTTTTTTTGTACAAATGGAATTTGACAAATGTGACAAATAAAATAATATAGACAATATGATACTGGTGAACTGACAATATGATAAAATTATACTATTAGAGAGAATAAGAAACAAAGAGAATAAAACATTCTTCCGTCAGTCTGTCACTTTCAGTTTATATATTCAGTGAAAATAACAGAAATTCTTTTATTCTTTCTTGTAGAAACGACATTTGACAAATATGACAATATGACTATATAAAAAAATAATTTAACATTAACAAATTTTACAGTATGACAAAACTTACCTTAAAAGAGAATACAAATATGAAAAGAAGAAAAATTCTTCCAGCAGTGTGCTACCCCCAACATCATCATCCAGTCATGTGGGAAATAACAGTAGAAATTCTATTATTCTTTCTTGTACAGCACTAAATTTGATAAATATGAGAATATGACAAACTAGTATGACATCGACAATATGACATTGGCAAATTCAACAATATGACAAAATAAACTATGAGAGAGAATAAAAACCGTAAAAGAATTGAAAATTCTCTCATCAGTTTGCTGACAAACGGATGAAAATTATTTCATCAGTTTGCTGAAAAATTCACACGTGACTGCTGACAAACATATGTCAGGTGACATAGCTTTGAATAACTCCGGCCCATTTTTTCTTAAGGCAAGGCCTTCGCTTTGATGATGGGAGCAGAGACTACCCTGACCATGTGGGTCCTGGCTATTTCTCATCAGGAAGTCACAATTTTCAGTCAGCGGGTAGTGCCTTCAAGCTGATGCCAACTTCCCCTAAAACTAGTTACAATCTAAGCCATGGACGGCTCAACGGCCACGTGGCTCATAAATTAGTTGCGGTTGTTCAACCTACTTTACAATCACCAAAAGGGATAGCAGGTTTGTTATGTTTTCTTAAAGCTTTCCAATAACGGTCTCTTGTATCCTTGTGCATGAATAATCATTTACTACTACTAACAACAACTCATCGCAGCACCAAGCCACCTGAGGACAACACAGCTGCACAAGCTTCCCCTCCCCATTCTCTTCAAAGTTCCACTGCTTTCCCCCCTCCCATAAAGTTGCAACTTAAACTGAGAAAGAGAAGAACCTTTTTCATTGAGATGTTAAGGGGCCCTCAACGCAAGATTAATCTGAAATCCTACTTAGAGCAAAAAAACATTATGCTGATACAACGTACCTGCCTATAAATACATACTTTAATGGGTATTAACTAAGGTATCAATTAAGCTATCAGTTAAGTTACCAATTTTAATTTAAAATAAAATTAAATCAATTTACAAAGTTAATTAGATTAAATTAATTAAACTAAATTGAAAATAATTAAATTAATTAAACTATCAATTGTTTTAATTACAGCTAATCATTCATCCTGAACCCCTGATCTTTTGATTTTGTCGAACGAGGGCAGCTTTTTAATTGCTCTTAATGAACGTAAAGCTCAAAAAGTCTTACTCTTAGCTCGCACAGATGTTCACACTTGAGCAATATTTGCTTTTTATGGCGGGTTATTTGCTTACTTTTGTAATTTTAGTTGCCTTGTCAAGCAATTTATTGATTTGGAAAAATCCAAATTTATCGTACAGCTTGGCAATTTTTCTTAGTAGCAGCAACAGCCTTGTAATTAGGTGGATTTTTCTAAACAGTAGATATAAAGTCAAAGAACAATAATCAAAGAAAAAATGAGAAAATGAAAGATAAATTTCTTTTTAATTTTAGTTTGTTTCTTTTTTATCTTTAGTTCTATCTTCTTTTTCTATGAAAACCGTCTATATTCATATCTAAATTCACGAGAAAAGTACTAAGATCAGTCCAGAAGGAATTTGGTAAAATCACTTAGAAAAAAGCTATGCCCAATGTTTAAAGAAATACTGTTTTTAATCCAAATGTGTAAATGTTATGTTTCGAGGGTTAGCTTCTTGTGGAAAATTTAGTCCTGAACACTCTATCCTCAGACCCTGAATTTCATACAGTTGGAGAGGGATATTTCGAGACCCCCCCCCCACACCAAGGGTTGTTTGAGGAACTTCAGCCAGGGGCAGTCAAGAAATTTGACCTTAAAAACTTTATGGCACTGAACAGCCCCTCTCTTTCGGAAAGATAATATAATCCCCTCCCCTTCAAAGGTCGTACATTTTAGACCTAAGGGTAGGTAGATGTGGGCTTACAGTGTCTAAAGGAAATATTTAATCCAGAAATATTTTCTATTAATGGTTCCTATGGATATTTATGGAAATTAATGGAAATTTAATGGTTCTTATTAAAATGTATAGTAGTTTATCGCTTCACTTTAAGCACTTGAATTAACCTTAAATGAAAATAACGGCTGAATGACCCTTAGTTCGGCATAGGTGGGTGGTTGAAAATCCCCCAAGGTTCGTCGAGTGTCTTCATCAAGGGAAAACTTAAAAATTTGAATTCAAACGAAAAAGCTTCAAGACCACCCCTATCTCTTGGAAAAATGATCTAAATTCCTCCTACTGTTGTGCATCTTGGAAGTAAGGGCGGATATACATGTATTTAAAGTGTCTAATTTAAGGAGACGTTTAATCCAGAAAGCACTGATTTCGTTTAAAATTTGCAACATTAAAAAGTAGCTAATTGATAAAATTTAATATATTTTTTTATTTAAACAAATTTTTCATTATTATTTCCTTATGTTTTTCATTTAATCATAATTAGATAAAACAAAATAAAAAATTGAAACATTAAGTTCTATAAAAAATTCCTTCACAGCGTCTAATTCGAGGAAATACTTAATCCTGAAAGGGCTGGTTCCTATTAAAATTCATATGCTTTAATGCCTTGCTTAAAATATTTGAATGACTTTCGATTTGAATGGAGTCAACTCTTTAGAATTTTTAGAAAAGCTTCTAGCTTAATTCAATGTCGTCGTGGTATTATTGTCGTGTTCATTTTCGTATTTCTTCCTTTTACTTTTCCCCCTCTGCGGCAAAAAGCATTTAAGGCTGTATGTTGAAAGTCGTTTGGGAATTGGAAAGCTGTCCAAATTCCTCTTGAAAGGTAGGAATTGTTACGTCTCTCAAAGTTTAGAAAACTGCTTCCTGATTTTAAATCTGTGGAAAGAACGTTAATACCCATCCCTTTTTGCGATTGTATTAAGTAATTGAGTGTTTCGAAAGAAAGTAAAGAGTGATATTTAAACTTAAGCGAGCATAAATTAACTTATATAGGAAGTGAAACTTAAAATGAATCAAAAACGAATAAATACGAAAAAACGAAATAAATTACGAAGGATGTAAATTACGGTACATTTAATTGCTGAATGTGCTCATTTAGGTTCGTTGTTTAATAAGTTAGATTGTTCAGTTCAAAAAGGCAGTTTAAACTTCCTCGCTAAGACTAGGAGGGCGGTTGGCTGTCATTCGTGTATTGGAGTTTATTCATACTTTTCGTTAGAGTTTAAGGGTGTTTTTATTGTCGTGTTAAATAGAAATTCAACCAAATGCACTTCTATTGCACTTCTAATTGTGCTTCTAACTTCTAATGCACCAAATGCAAGGTCAAACTCTTAATGGCTTTAAAGTGCAACAAATAAGTGTGGCACAGTACCTTTCTATCTCTGAATCCCGATAAAGACTAGAATGCCATTTTTCTTTACTGAAAATCGAATTTCCCCCTCTCGAGAAAAAACATTTAATATATTTTGTTGAAAGTCGTTTGGATAATGGAAATCCGTTGAAATTTCTCTTGAAAGGTAGTGGGAATTGACATATCTCTAAAAATTTAGGAAATTGCTTTCTAATTTGAAACCTGTGCAAAGAATGTTAATACACATCGCCTTTTGGCAATTTTGTTTTGGAGTTGTTGTTTTTTTTAAGTAAAGAGTGATATTTCAACTTAAGCGAACAAAAATTAACTCATAAGTAGCAAAACGTAAAACGGATAAAAATATTACGAAGGATGAAATGAGTAGAATGGCCTTATTGAGTCCCACGATTACAATACCCCTTCGAATCCCGATCCGGACACTTTTTTTTTAAAACTCCCACGATCACCACGTGGTTTATGGTCCTAATATGGGCATGGAATCCCTAGGGGAGATGGATTTCTGAGAAATTGATTGCGTAATCAAAGTGTGTCAATGACCTCTTTTTCCAAGGTCGATTTATTTGATGTTTCTGTGTGTAATAACTCCGGAACGAAGGTTGCACATACGCATTGAATTCTAACGGGAACAATGTTATTGATCTAGGACTCGAGGGGGAAGTGAATTTCCGAGAACTTAATTGCGTAATCAAAGTGTGTCAACAACAACAACATCGACCATGACATTCGCTGAGAGCGTGCACTTACAACAACAACAACATCGACCTTGGAACACCTGTGCTGTCGACCTCAATTCACCTATCGTGAATCAATAATTCCCCTTAGAAACAACAAATTAATCCCCCTTTCTTGACAGATCAATCAACCAATGACATCATCTGTCAGACTTTAAAAATTTTCGCATAGAAACGATTCTCCAGGAGTAGATCCAAGTCAATAATGTCTTTGCCTCGGAAACAACTCTTTTGGTCGAACTCCAAAGGATATTAATAGCCAAAGGCCATGGAAACAATTCTCCAAGAAACATCTTAGCGATGAATTGTTTTAGCGCGGGAATCAGGTTTCTTATTAATTTGAAATGCATTGGCGCAGAGATGCCAAAAAACAAAAGGAACACGCTGAATTACGTTTAGGGATTATTTGGGCGAAACTGTTTTAGACAGGTTATGGAACTATTTCGGCGAAACAGTTAGAGACATTTTAAAAGATGATTTTTGAAGAGATTTTAGAAGAGAATTTAATGGTGAAACTCTGTGGTCGTTATAATACACAAGTTTCATTTGAACAGTGTTGTGAGGTCCTCTAACCCAACCCAAAGGGTTCCAATCCTCCTACCCCAACCCCGAAGGAAGCCCCCGGTCCTCAAAGGCCCCCCAAGCTCCCAAAGGGCCACCGGCGCCCCCAAAGGCCCACCCAGACCCCCAAAGGCCATCCCCGGGTCCCCCAAAGGCCCATCGAGCTCCCAAAGGACCAACGGGGTCTCAAAGGCCCTCCACCGGTCCCCAAATGTCCCCCAGGCCCCCAACTGCCCCCCGGACCCCCAAAGACCCTCCCTGTGCCCCAAAGGCCCTCCCTGTGCCCCAAAGGCCCTCCCCCGGCCCCCAAAGGTCCCCCGGACCAGAGAAGCGCCGCCGGGATGCGCCGTGGGCCAGGAAAGCGCCGCAGGATGTGCCGCAGGGATGCGCCGCGGGTCAGGAAAGCGCCGCAGGGATGCGCCGCAAAAAAAAAAGTAAACCAAAAAGTAAAAATTTCGAAATGTTATCCCCCAAACGCCCTCCTCAGACCCCCAAAGACCCTCCCCCGGTCCCCAAAGGTCCACTGGGCTCCCAAAGGCCCTCCCCCGGTCCCCAAAGGTCCCCGGGCTCCCAAAAGACCACTCAATCCTCAAGGGCCCCCGGATCCCCAAACGCCCTCCCTGGGCCCCAAAGGTCCTCCCCCGGTCCCCATACATGCACACAAAAACTTACACACACACAAAAACTTACACACACACACAAAAACTTACACACACACACGAAAACTTGCACAAACACACGAAAACTTACACAAACACGCCAAAACTTACACACACACACACAAAAACTTACACACACACACACACACACACAAAAAACTTGCAAGAGTTGGAATATTTCAGTAGTGTTTGGTTGTGGTTTACCTTGTCACAGTTAGATTTTCTTGATTTTTCAAAGTTCATTTTGAATTTCTTTCGTTGAAATGCAAGAGTTGGAATATTTCAGTAGTGTTTGGTTGTGGTTTACCTTGTCACAGTTACATTTTCTTGATTTTTCAAAGTTCATTTTGAATTTCTTTCGTTGAAATGCAAGAGTTGGAATATTTCAGTAGTGTTTGGTTGTGGTTTACCTTGTCACAGTTACATTTTCTTGATTTTTCAAAGTTCATTTTGAATTTCTTTCGTTGAAATGCAAGAGTTGGAATATTTCAGTAGTGTGTTGGTTGTGGTTTACCTTGTCACAGTTACATTTTCTTGATTTTTCAAAGTTCATTCTGAATTTCTTTCATTGAAATGCAAGAGTTGGAATATTTCAGTAGTGTTTTGTTGTGGTTTACCTTGTCACAGTTACATTTTCTTGATTTTTCAAAGTTCATTTTGAATTTCTTTCGTTGAAATGCAAGAGTTGGAATATTTCAGTAGTGTATGGTTATGGTATACCTTGTCACAGTTACATTTTCTTGATTTTTCAATGTTCATTTTGAATTTCTTTCGTTGAAATGCAAGAGTTGGAATATTTCAGTAGTGTTTGGTTGTGGTTTACCTTGTCACAGTTACATTTTCTTGATTTTTCAAAGTTCATTTTGAATTTCTTTCGTTGAAATGCAAGAGTTGGAATATTTCAGTAGTGTTTGGTTGTGGATTACCTTGTCACAGTTACATTTTCTTGATTTTTCAAAGTTCATTTTGAATTTCATTCGTTGAAATGCAAGAGTTGGAATATTTCAGTAGTGTTTGGTTGTGGTTTACCTTGTCACAGTTACATTTTCATGATTTTTCAAAGTTCATTTTGAATTTCTTTCGTTGAAATGCAAGAGTTGGAATATTTCAGCAGTGTTTGGTTGTGGTTTACCTTGTCACAGTTACATTTTCTTGATTTTTCACAGTTCATTTTGAATTTCTTTCGTTGAAATGCAAGAGTTGGAATATTTCAGTAGTGTTTGGTCGTGGTTTACCTTGTCACAGTTACATTTTCTTGATTTTTCAAAGTTCATTTTGAATTTCTTTTGTTGAAATGCAAGAGTTGGAATATTTCAGTAGCGTTCGGTTGTGGTTTAACTTGTCACAGTTACATTTTCTTGATTTTTCAAAGTTCATTTTGAATTTCTTTTGTTGAAATGCAAGAGTTGAAATATTTCAGTAGTGTTTGGTTGTGGTTTACCTTGTCAAAGTTACATTTTCTTGATTTTTCAAAGTTCATTTTGAATTTCTTTCGTTTAAAAGCAAGAGTTGGAATATTTCAGTAGTGTTTGGCTGTGGTTTACCTTGTCACAGTTACATTTTCTTGATTTTTTTCAAAGTTCATTTGAATTTCTTTCATTGAAATGCAAGAGTTGGAATATTTCAGAAGTGTTTGGTTGTGGTTTACCTTGTCACAGTTAAATTTTCTTGATTTTTCAAAGTTCATTTTGAATTTCTTTCGTTGAAATGCAATAGTTGGAATATTTCAGTAGTGTTTGGTCGTGGTTTACCTTGTCACAGTTACATTTTCTTGATTTTTCAAAGTTCATTTTGAATTTCTTTCGTTGAAATGCAAGAGTTGGACTATTTCAGTAGTGTTTGGTTGTGGTTTACCTTGTCACAGTTACATTTTCTTGATTTTTCAAAGTTCATTTTGAATTTCTTTCGTTGAAATGCAAGAGTTTGAATATTTCAGTAGTGTTTGCTTATGGTTTACCTTGTCACAGTTACATTTTCTTGATTTTTCAAAGTTCATTTTGAATTTCTTTCGTTGAAATGCAAGAGTTGGAATATTTCAGTGGTGTTTGGTTATGGTTTACCTTGTCACAGTTACATTTTCTTGATTTTTCAAAGTTCATTTTGAATTTCTTTCGTTGAAATGCAAGAGTTGGAATATTTCAGTAGTGTTTGGTTGTGGTTTACCTTGTCACAGTTACATTTTCTTGATTTTTCAAAGTTCATTTTGAATTTCTTTCGTTGAAATGCAAGAGTTGGAATATTTCAGTAGTGTTTGGTTGTGGTTTACCTTGTCACAGTTATATTTTCTTGATTTTTCAAAGTTCATTTTGAATTTCTTTCGTTGAAATGCAAGAGTTGGAATATTTCAGTAGTGTTTGGTTGTGGTTTACCTTGTCACAGTTACATTTTCTTGATTTTTCAAAGTTCATTTTGAATTTCTTTCGTTGAAATGCAAGAGTTGGAATATTTCAGTAGTGTTTGCTTATGGTTTACCTTGTCACAGTTACATTTTCTTGATTTTTCAAAGTTCATTTTGAATTTCTTTCGTTGAAATGCAAGAGTTGGAATATTTCAGTGGTGTTTGGTTATGGTTTACCTTGTCACAGTTACATTTTCTTGATTTTTCAAAGTTCATTTTGAATTTCTTTCGTTGAAATGCAAGAGTTGGAATATTTCAGTAGTGTTTGGTTGTGGTTTACCTTGTCACAGTTACATTTTCTTGATTTTTCAAAGTTCATTTTGAATTTCTTTCGTTGAAATGCAAGAGTTGGAATATTTCAGTAGTGTTTGGTTGTGGATTACCTTGTCACAGTTACATTTTCTTGATTTTTCAAAGTTCATTTTGAATTTCTTTCGTTGAAATGCAAGAGTTGGAATATTTCAGTAGTGTTTGGTCGTGGTTTACCTTGTCACAGTTACATTTTCTTGATTTTTCAAAGTTCATTTTGAATTTCTTTCGTTGAAAAGCAAGAGTTGGAATATTTCAGTAGCGTTCGGTTGTGGTTTAACTTGTCACAGTTACATTTTCTTGATTTTTCAAAGTTCATTTTGAATTTCTTTCGTTGAAATGCAAGAGTTGGAATATTTCAGTGGTGTTTGGTTATGGTTTACCTTGTCACAGTTACATTTTCTTGATTTTTCAAAGTTCATTTTGAATTTCTTTCGTTGAAATGCAAGAGTTGGAATATTTCAGTAGTGTTTGGTTGTGGTTTACCTTGTCACAGTTACATTTTCTTGATTTTTCAAAGTTCATTTTGAATTTCTTTCGTTGAAATGCAAGAGTTGGAATATTTCAGTAGTGTTTGGTTGTGGATTACCTTGTCACAGTTACATTTTCTTGATTTTTCAAAGTTCATTTTGAATTTCTTTCGTTGAAATGCAAGAGTTGGAATATTTCAGTAGTGTTTGGTCGTGGTTTACCTTGTCACAGTTACATTTTCTTGATTTTTCAAAGTTCATTTTGAATTTCTTTCGTTGAAAAGCAAGAGTTGGAATATTTCAGTAGCGTTCGGTTGTGGTTTAACTTGTCACAGTTACATTTTCTTGATTTTTCAAAGTTCATTTTGAATTTCTTTTGTTGAAATGCAAGAGTTGGAATATTTCAGTAGTGTTTGGTGGTGGTTTACCTTGTCACACTTACATTTTCTTGATTTTTCAAAGTTCATTTTGAATTTCGTTCGTTGAAATGCAATAGTTGGAATATTTCAGTAGTGTTTGGTCGTGGTTTACCTTGTCACAGTTACATTTTCATGATTTTTCAAAGTTCATTTTGAATTTCTTTCGTTGAAAAGCAAGAGTTGGACTATTTCAGTAGTGTTTGCTTATGGTTTACCTTGTCACAGTTACATTTTCTTGATTTTTCAAAGTTCATTTGAATTTCTTTCGTTGAAAAGCAAGAGTTGGAATATTTCAGTAGTGTTTGGTTATGGTTTACCTTGTCACAGTTACATTTTCTTGATTTTTCAAAGTTCATTTCGAATTTCTTTCGTTGAAATGCAAGAGTTGGAATATTTCAGTGGTGTTTGGTTATGGTTTACCTTGTCACAGTTACATTTTCTTGATTTTTCAAAGTTCATTTCGAATTTCTTTCGTTGAAATGCAAGAGTTGGACTATTTCAGTAGTGTTTGGTTATGGTTTACCTTGTCACAGTTACATTTTCCTGATTTTTCAAAGTTCATTTTGAATTTCTTTCGTTGAAGTGCAAGAGTTGGACTATTTCAGTAGTGTTTGGTTGTGGTTTACCTTGTCACAGTTACATTTTCTTGATTTTTCAAAGTTCATTTTGAATTTCTTTCGTTGAAATGCAAGAGTTGGAATATTTCAGTAGTGTTTGGTTATGGTTTACCTTGTCACAGTTACATTTTCTTGATTTTTCAAAGTTCATTTTGAATTTCTTTCGTTGAAATGCAAGAGCTGGAATATTTCAGTAGTGTATGGTCGTGGTTTACCTTGTCACAGTTACATTTTCTTGATTTTTCAAAGTTCATTTTGAATTTCTTTCATTGAAATGCAAGAGTTGGAATATTTCAGTAGCGTTTGGTTGTGGTTTACCTTGTCACAGTTACATTTTCTTGATTTTTCAAAGTTCATTTTGAATTTCTTTCGTTGAAATGCAAGAGTTGGAATATTTCAGTAGTGTTTGGTTGTGGTTTACCTTGTCAAAGTTACATTTTCTTGATTTTTCAAAGTTCATTTTGAATTTCTTTCGTTGAAATGCAAGAGTTGGAATATTTCACTAGTGTTTGGTTGTGGTTTACCTTGTCACAATTACATTTTCTTGATTTTTCAAAGTCCATTTTTGAATTTCTTTCGTTGAAAAGCAAGAGTTGGAATATTTCAGTAGTGTTTGCTTGTGGTTTACCTTGTCACAGTTACATTTTCTTGATTTTTCAAAGTTCATTTGAATTTCTTTCGTTGAAATGCAAGAGTTGGAATGTTTCAGCAGTGTTTGGTTGTGGTTTACCTTGTCACAGTTACATTTTCTTGATTTTTCAAAGTTCATTTTGAATTTCTTTCGTTGAAATGCAAGAGTTGGAATATTTCAGTAGTGTTTGGTCGTGGTTTACCTTGTCACAGTTACATTTTCTTGATTTTTCAAAGTTCATTTTGAATTTCTTTGTTGAAATGCAAGAGTTGGAATATTTCAGTAGTGTTCGGTTGTGGTTTAACTTGTCACAGTTACATTTTCTTGATTTTTCAAAACTCATTTTGAATTTCTTTCGTTGAAATGCAAGAGTTGGAATAGTTCAGCAGTGTTTGGTTGTGGTTTACCTTGTCAAAGTTACATTTTCTTGATTTTTCAAAGTTCATTTTGAATTTCTTTCGTTCAAAAGCAAGAGTTGGAATATTTCAGTAGTGTTTGCTTGTGGTTTACATTGTCACAGTTACATTTTCTTGATTTTTCAAAGTTCATTTGAATTTCTTTCATTGAAATGCAAGAGTTGGAATATTTCAGAAGTGTTTGGTTGTGGTTTACCTTGTCACAGTTAAATTTTCTTGATTTTTCAAAGTTCATTTTGAATTTCTTTCGTTGAAATGCAATAGTTGGAATATTTCAGTAGTGTTTGGTCGTGGTTTACCTTGTCACAGTTACATTTTCTTGATTTTTCAAAGTTCATTTTGAATTTCTTTCATTAAAATGCAAGAGTTGGACTATTTCAGTAGTGTTTGGTTGTGGTTTACCTTGTCACAGTTACATTTTCATGATTTTTCAAAGCTCATTTTGAATTTCTTTCGTTGAAATGCAAGAGTTGGAATATTTCAGTAGTGTTTGCTTATGGTTTACCTTGTCACAGTTACATTTTCTTGATTTTTCAAAGTTCATTTTGAATTTCTTTCGTTGAAATGCAAGAGTTGGAATATTTCAGTAGTGTTTGGTTATGGTTTACCTTGTCACAGTTACATTTTCTTGATTTTTCAAAGTTCATTTCGAATTTCTTTCGTTGAAATGCAAGAGTTGGACTATTTCAGTGGTGTTTGGTTATGGTTTACCTTATCACAGTTACATTTTCTTGATTTTTCAAAGCTCATTTTGAATTTCTTTCGTTGAAAAGCAAGAGTTGGAATATTTCAGTAGTGTTTGCTTATGGTTTACCTTGTCACAGTTGCATTTTCTTGATTTTTCAAAGTTCATTTGAATTTCTTTCGTTGAAATGCAAGAGTTGGAATATTTCAGTAGTGTTTGGTTATGGTTTACCTTGTCACAGTTACATTTTCTTGATTTTTCAAAGTTCATTTCGAATTTCTTTCGTTGAAATGCAAGAGTTGGAATATTTCAGTGGTGTTTGGTTATGGTTTACCTTATCACAGTTACATTTCTTGATTTTCAAATTCATTTTGGATTTCTTTCGTTGAAATGCAAGAGTTGGAATATTTCACTAGTGTTCGGTTCTGGTTTACCTTGCCACATTTACACACATGTATACACATGTACAAACATGTGCTTATCATGAGTGCTCATGATAAGTTAACCTAACCTTTTCCGGTGAGTATGGTTAGGTTATAGACTAGATTAAGTTAGGTTAGATTAGGTTAGGTTAGGTTAGCCTACGTACGCTTCACTTAGGTTAGCTTTAGGTTAGGTGAGAGACATGCGAAAAGTTAAGTGTATTAGCCTACGTACGCGCGCGTACGTAGGCTAACCTAGCCTAACCTAACTTAACCTAACCTAACTTAATCTAACCTAACCTAACCTAATCATACACCTAACTTTTCGCATGTCTCTCACCTAACCTAAGCTAACCTAAGTGAAGCGTACGTAGGCTAACCTAACCTAATCTAACCTAACTTAATCTAGTCTAACCTAACCATACTCACCGGAAAAGGTTAGGTTAACTTATCATGAGCACTCATGATAAGCACATGTGTGTACATGTGTATACATGTGTGTAAATGTGGCAAGGTAAACCAGAACCAAACACTAGTGAAATATTCCAACTCTTGCATTTCAACGAAAGAAATTCAAAATGAATTTGAAAATCAAGAAAATGTAACTGTGATAAGGTAAACCATAACCAAACACCACTGAAATATTCCAACTCTTGCATTTCAACGAAAGAAATTCGAAATGAACTTTGAAAAATCAAGAAAATGTAACTGTGACAAGGTAAACCATAACCAAACACTACTGAAATATTCCAACTCTTGCATTTCAACGAAAGAAATTCAAATGAACTTTGAAAAATCAAGAAAATGCAACTGTGACAAGGTAAACCATAAGCAAACACTACTGAAATATTCCAACTCTTGCTTTTCAACGAAAGAAATTCAAAATGAGCTTTGAAAAATCAAGAAAATGTAACTGTGATAAGGTAAACCATAACCAAACACCACTGAAATAGTCCAACTCTTGCATTTCAACGAAAGAAATTCGAAATGAACTTTGAAAAATCAAGAAAATGTAACTGTGACAAGGTAAACCATAACCAAACACTACTGAAATATTCCAACTCTTGCATTTCAACGAAAGAAATTCAAAATGAACTTTGAAAAATCAAGAAAAACGTAACTGTGACAAGGTAAACCATAAGCAATCACTACTGAAATATTTCAACTCTTGCATTTCAACGAAAGAAATTCAAAATGAGCTTTGAAAAATCATGAAAATGTAACTGTGACAAGGTAAACCACAACCAAACACTACTGAAATAGTCCAACTCTTGCATTTCAATGAAAGAAATTCAAAATGAACTTTGAAAAATCAAGAAAATGTAACTGTGACAAGGTAAACCACGACCAAACACTACTGAAATATTCCAACTATTGCATTTCAACGAAAGAAATTCAAAATGAACTTTGAAAAATCAAGAAAATTTAACTGTGACAAGGTAAACCACAACCAAACACTTCTGAAATATTCCACTCTTGCATTTCAATGAAAGAAATTCAAATGAACTTTGAAAAATCAAGAAAATGTAACTGTGACAATGTAAACCACAAGCAAACACTACTGAAATATTCCAACTCTTGCTTTTGAACGAAAGAAATTCAAAATGAACTTTGAAAAATCAAGAAAATGTAACTTTGACAAGGTAAACCACAACCAAACACTGCTGAAATATTCCAACTCTTGCATTTCAACGAAAGAAATTCAAAATGAACTTTGAAAAATCAAGAAAATGTAACTGTGACAAGTTAAACCACAACCGAACACTACTGAAATATTCCAACTCTTGCATTTCAACAAAAGAAATTCAAAATGAACTTTGAAAAATCAAGAAAATGTAACTGTGACAAGGTAAACCACGACCAAACACTACTGAAATATTCCAACTCTTGCATTTCAACGAAAGAAATTCAAAATGAACTTTGAAAAATCAAGAAAATGTAACTGTGACAAGGTAAACCACAACCAAACACTGCTGAAATATTCCAACTCTTGCATTTCAACGAAAGAAATTCAAATGAACTTTGAAAAATCAAGAAAATGTAACTGTGACAAGGTAAACCACAAGCAAACACTACTGAATATTCCAACTCTTGCTTTTCAACGAAAGAAATTCAAAAATGAACTTTGAAAAATCAAGAAAATGTAATTGTGACAAGGTAAACCACAACCAAACACTAGTGAAATATTCCAACTCTTGCATTTCAACGAAAGAAATTCAAAATGAACTTTGAAAAATCAAGAAAATGTAACTTTGACAAGGTAAACCAAACCAAACACTACTGAAATATTCCAACTCTTGCATTTCCACGAAAGAAATTCAAAATGAACTTTGAAAAATCAAGAAAATGTAACTGTGACAAGGTAAACCACAACCAAACGCTACTGAAATATTCCAACTCTTGCATTTCAATGAAAGAAATTCAAAATGAACTTTGAAAAATCAAGAAAATGTAACTGTGACAAGGTAAACCACGACCATACACTACTAAAATATTCCAGCTCTTGCATTTCAACGAAAGAAATTCAAAATGAACTTTGAAAAATCAAGAAAATGTAACTGTGACAAGGTAAACCATAACCAAACACTACTGAAATATTCCAACTCTTGCATTTCAACGAAATAAATTCAAAATGAACTTTGAAAAATCAAGAAAATGTAACTGTGACAAGGTAAACCACAACAAACACTACTGAAATAGTCCAACTCTTGCACTTCAACGAAAGAAATTCAAAATGAACTTTGAAAAATCAGGAAAAATGTAACTGTGACAAGGTAAACCATAACCAAACACCACTGAAATATTCCAACTCTTGCATTTCAACGAAAGAAATTCGAAATGAACTTTGAAAAATCAAGAAAATGTAACTGTGACAAGGTAAACCATAACCAAACACTACTGAAATATTCCAACTCTTGCTTTTCAACGAAAGAAATTCAAATGAACTTTGAAAAATCAAGAAAATGTAACTGTGACAAGGTAAACCATAAGCAAACACTACTGAAATAGTCCAACTCTTGCTTTTTCAACGAAAGAAATTTCAAAATGAACTTTGAAAAATCACGAAAATGTAACTGTGACAAGTAGATAGTAAACCACGAACACTACTGAAATATTCCAACTATTGCATTTCAACGAACGAAATTCAAAATGAACTTTGAAAAATCAAGAAAATGTAAGTGTGACAAGGTAAACCACAACCAAACACTACTGAAATATTCCAACTCTTGCATTTCAACAAAAGAAATTCAAAATGAACTTTGAAAAATCAAGAAAATGTAACTGTGACAAGTTAAACCACAACCGACGCTACTGAAATATTCCAACTCTTGCTTTTCAACGAAAGAAATTCAAAATGAACTTTGAAAAATCAAGAAAATGTAACTGTGACAAGGTAAACCACGACCAAACACTACTGAAATATTCCAACTCTTGCATTTCAACGAAAGAAATTCAAAATGAACTTTGAAAAATCAAGAAAATGTAACTGTGACAAGGTAATCCACAACCAAACACTACTGAAATATTCCAACTCTTGCATTTCAACGAAAAAAGAAATTCAAAATGAACTTTGAAAAATCAAGAAAATGTAACTGTGACAAGGTAAACCACAACCAAACACTACTGAAATATTCCAACTCTTGCATTTCAACGAAAGAAATTCAAAATGAACTTTGAAAAATCAAGAAAATGTAACTGTGACAGGTAAACCACAACCAAACACTACTGAAATATTCCAACTCTTGCATTTCAACGAAAGAAATTCAAAATGAACTTTGAAAAATCAAGAAAATGTAACTGTGACAAGGTAAACCATAACCAAACACCACTGAAATATTCCAACTCTTGCATTTCAACGAAAGAAATTCAAAATGAACTTTGAAAAATCAAGAAAATGTAACTGTGACAAGGTAAACCATAAGCAAACACTACTGAAATATTCCAACTCTTGCATTTCAACGAAAGAAATTCAAAATGAACTTTGAAAAAATCAAGAAAATGTAACTGTGACAAGGTAAACCACAACCAAACACTACTGAAATAGTCCAACTCTTGCATTTCAACGAAAGAAATTCAAAATGAACTTTGAAAAATCAAGAAAATGTAACTGTGACAAGGTAAACCACGACCAAACACTACTGAAATATTCCAACTATTGCATTTCAACGAAAGAAATTCAAAATGAACTTTGAAAAATCAAGAAAATTTAACTGTGACAAGGTAAAACCACAACCAAACACTTCTGAAATATTCCAACTCTTGCATTTCAATGAAAGAAATTCAAATGAACTTTGAAAAAAATCAAGAAAATGTAACTGTGACAAGGTAAACCACAGCCAAACACTACTGAAATATTCCAACTCTTGCTTTTCAACGAAAGAAATTCAAAATGAACTTTGAAAAATCAAGAAAACGTAACTTTGACAAGGTAAACCA
Organism: Artemia sinica; assembly: GCA_027921565.1. Lineage (NCBI taxonomy): Eukaryota > Metazoa > Arthropoda > Branchiopoda > Anostraca > Artemiidae > Artemia > Artemia sinica. The sequence continues at coordinate 1,028,412 of JAPEVW010000051.1, read as the reverse complement.
CAACCAAACACTACTGAAATATTTCAACTCTTGCATTTCAACAAAAGAAATTCAAAATGAACTTTGAAAAATCAAGAAAATGTAACTGTGACAAGTTAAACCACAACCGAACGCTACTGAAATATTCCAACTCTTGCATTTCAACAAAAGAAATTCAAAATGAACTTTGAAAAATCAAGAAAATGTAACTGTGACAAGGTAAACCACGACCAAACACTACTGAAATATTCCAACTCTTGCATTTCAACGAAAGAAATTCAAAATGAACTTTGAAAAATCAAGAAAATGTAACTGTGACAAGGTAAACCACAACCAAACACTGCTGAAATATTCCAACTCTTGTATTTCAACGAAAGAAATTCAAAATGAACTTTGAAAATATCATGAAAATGTAACTGTGACAAGGTAAACCACAACCAAAACACTACTGAAATATTCCAACTCTTGCATTTCAACGAATGAAATTCAAAATGAACTTTGAAAAATCAAGAAAATGTAACTGTGACAAGGTAATCCACAACCAAACACTACTGAAATATTCCAACTCTTGCATTTCAACGAAAGAAATTCAAAATGAACTTTGAAAAATCAAGAAAATGTAACTGCGACAAGGTAAACCACAACCAAACACTACTGAAATATTCCAACTCTTGCATTTCAACGAAAGAAATTCAAAATGAACATTGAAAAATCAAGAAAATGTAACTGTGACAAGGTATACCATAACCATACACTACTGAAATATTCCAACTCTTGCATTTCAACGAAAGAAATTCAAAATGAACTTTGAAAAATCAAGAAAATGTAACTGTGACAAGGTAAACCACAACCAAACACTACTGAAATATTCCAACTCTTGCATTTCAATGAAAGAAATTCAGAATGAACTTTGAAAAATCGAGAAAAATGTAACTGTGACAAGGTAAACCACAACCAAACACTACTGAAATATTCCAACTCTTGCATTTCAACGAAAGAAATTCAAAATGAACTTTGAAAAATCAAGAAAATGTAACTGTGACAAGGTAAACCACAACCAAACACTACTGAAATATTCCAACTCTTGCATTTCAACGAAAGAAATTCAAAATGAACTTTGAAAAATCAAGAAAATGTAACTGTGACAAGGTAAACCACAACCAAAACACTACTGAAATAGTCCAACTCTTGCATTTCAACGAAAGAAATTCAAAATGAACTTTGAAAAATCAAGAAAATGTAACTGTGACAAGGTAAACCACGACCAAACACTACTGAAATATTCCAACTATTGCATTTCAACGAAAGAAATTCAAAATGAACTTTGAAAAATCAAGAAAATTTAACTGTGACAAGGTAAACCACAACCAAACACTTCTGAAATATTCCAACTCTTGCATTTCAATGAAAGAAATTCAAATGAACTTTGAAAAAAATCAAGAAAATGTAACTGTGACAAGGTAAACCACAGCCAAACACTACTGAAATATTCCAACTCTTGCTTTTCAACGAAAGAAATTCAAAATGAACTTTGAAAAATCAAGAAAACGTAACTTTGACAAGGTAAACCACAACCAAACACTACTGAAATATTTCAACTCTTGCATTTCAACAAAAGAAATTCAAAATGAACTTTGAAAAATCAAGAAAATGTAACTGTGACAAGTTAAACCACAACCGAACGCTACTGAAATATTCCAACTCTTTTGCATTTCAACAAAAGAAATTCAAAATGAACTTTGAAAAATCAAGAAAATGTAACTGTGACAAGGTAAACCACGACCAAACACTACTGAAATATTCCAACTCTTGCATTTCAACGAAAGAAATTCAAAATGAACTTTGAAAAATCAAGAAAATGTAACTGTGACAAGGTAAACCACAACCAAACACTGCTGAAATATTCCAACTCTTGTATTTCAACGAAAGAAATTCAAAATGAACTTTGAAAATATCATGAAAATGTAACTGTGACAAGGTAAACACAACCAAACACTACTGAAATATTCCAACTCTTGCATTTCAACGAATGAAATTCAAAATGAACTTTGAAAAATCAAGAAAATGTAACTGTGACAAGGTAATCCACAACCAAACACTACTGAAATATTCCAACTCTTGCATTTCAACGAAAGAAAATTCAAAATGAACTTTGAAAAATCAAGAAAATGTAACTGCGACAAGGTAAACCACAACCAAACACTACTGAAATATTCCAACTCTTGCATTTCAACGAAAGAAATTCAAAATGAACATTGAAAAATCAAGAAAATGTAACTGTGACAAGGTATACCATAACCATACACTACTGAAATATTCCAACTCTTGCATTTCAACGAAAGAAATTCAAAATGAACTTTGAAAAATCAAAAATGTAACTGTGACAAGGTAAACCACAACCAAACACTACTGAAATATTCCAACTCTTGCATTTCAATGAAAGAAATTCAGAATGAACTTTGAAAAATCGAGAAAATGTAACTGTGACAAGGTAAACCACAACCAAACACTACTGAAATATTCCAACTCTTGCATTTCAACGAAAGAAATTCAAAATGAACTTTGAAAAATCAAGAAAATGTAACTGTGACAAGGTAAACCACAACCAAACACTACTGAAAATATTCCAACTCTTGCATTTCAACGAAAGAAATTCAAAATGAACTTTGAAAAATCAAGAAAATGTAACTGTGACAAGGTAAACCACAGCCAAACACTACTGAAATATTCCAACTCTTGCTTTTCAACGAAAGAAATTCAAAATGAACTTTGAAAAATCAAGAAAACGTAACTTTGACAAGGTAAACCACAACCAAACACTACTGAAATATTTCAACTCTTGCATTTCAACAAAAGAAATTCAAAATGAACTTTGAAAAATCAAGAAAATGTAACTGTGACAAGTTAAACCACAACCGAACGCTACTGAAATATTCCAACTCTTGCATTTCAACAAAAGAAATTCAAAATGAACTTTGAAAAATCAAGAAAATGTAACTGTGACAAGGTAAACCACGACCAAACACTACTGAAATATTCCAACTCTTGCATTTCAACGAAAGAAATTCAAAATGAACTTTGAAAAATCAAGAAAATGTAACTGTGACAAGGTAAACCACAACCAAACACTGCTGAAATATTCCAACTCTTGTATTTCAACGAAAGAAATTCAAAATGAACTTTGAAAATATCATGAAAATGTAACTGTGACAAGGTAAACCCACAACCAAACACTACTGAAATATTCCAACTCTTGCATTTCAACGAATGAAATTCAAAATGAACTTTGAAAAATCAAGAAAATGTAACTGTGACAAGGTAATCCACAACCAAACACTACTGAAATATTCCAACTCTTGCATTTCAACGAAAGAAATTCAAAATGAACTTTGAAAAATCAAGAAAATGTAACTGCGACAAGGTAAACCACAACCAAACACTACTGAAATATTCCAACTCTTGCATTTCAACGAAAGAAATTCAAAATGAACATTGAAAAATCAAGAAAATGTAACTGTGACAAGGTATACCATAACCATACACTACTGAAATATTCCAACTCTTGCATTTCAACGAAAGAAATTCAAAATGAACTTTGAAAAATCAAGAAAATGTAACTGTGACAAGGTAAACCACAACCAAACACTACTGAAAAATATTCCAACTCTTGCATTTCAATGAAAGAAATTCAGAATGAACTTTGAAAAATCGAGAAAATGTAACTGTGACAAGGTAAACCACAACCAAACACTACTGAAATATTCCAACTCTTGCATTTCAACGAAAGAAATTCAAAATGAACTTTGAAAAATCAAGAAAATGTAACTGTGACAAGGTAAACCACAACCAAACACTACTGAAATATTCCAACTCTTGCATTTCAACGAAGGAAATTCAAAATGAACTTTGAAAAATCAAGAAAATCTAACTGTGACAAGGTAAACCACAACCAAAACACTACTGAAATATTCCAACTCTTGCAAGTTTTTGTGTGTGTGTGTGTGTGTGTGTAAGTTTTTGTGTGTTTGTGTGTAAGTTTTGGCGTGTGTGTGTAAGTTTTCGTGTGTGTGTGCAAGTTTTCGTGTGTGTGTGTGTAAGTTTTTGTGTGTGTGTGTGTAAGTTTTGTGTGTGTGTGTAAGTTTTTGTGTGCATGTATGGGGACCGGGGGAGGACCTTTGGGGCCCAGGGAGGGCGTTTGGGGATCCGGGGGCCCTTGAGGATTGAGTGGTCTTTTGGGCATCCCCGGGGGACCTTTGGGGACCGGGGGAGGGCCTTTGGGAGCCCAGTGGACCTTTGGGGAACCGGGGGAGGGTCTTTGGGGGTCTGAGGAGGGCGTTTGGGGGATAACATTTCGAAATTTTTACTTTTTAGTTTACTTTTTTTGCGGCGCATCCCTGCGGCGCTTCCTGACCCGCGGTGCATCCCTGCGGCACATCCTGCGGCGCTTTCCTGGCCCACGGCGCATCCCGGCGGCGCTTCTCTGGTCCGGTGGACCTTTGGGGGCCGGGGGAGGGCCTTTGGGGCACAGGGAGGGCCTTTGGGGCACAGGGAGGGCCTTTGGGGGTCTGGGGGGCAGTTGGGGGCCTGGGGGACATTTGGGGACCGGTGGAGGGCCTTTGGGACCCCGTTGGTCCTTTGGGAGCTCGATGGGCCTTTGGGGGGCCCGGGGATGGCCTTTGGGGGTCTGGGTGGGCCTTTGGGGGCGCCGGTGGCCCTTTGGGAGCTTGGGGGGCCTTTGAGGACCGGGGGCTTCCTTCGGGGTTGGGGTAGGAGGATTGGAACCCTTTGGGTTGGGTTAGAGGACCTCACAACACTGTTCAAATGAAACTTGTGTATTATAACGACCACAGAGTTTCACCATTAAATTCTCTTCTAAAATATCTTCAAAAATCATCTTTTAAAATGTCTCTAACTGTTTCGCCGAAATAGTTCCATAACCTGTCTAAAACAGTTTCGCCCAAATAATCCCTAAACGTAATTCAGCGTGTTCCTTTTGTTTTTTGGGCATCTCTGCGCTAATGCATTTCAAATTAATAAGAAACCTGATTCCCGCGCTAAAACAATTCATCGCTAAGATGTTTCTTGGAGAATTGTTTCCATGGCCTTTGGCTATTAATATCCTTTGGAGTTCGACCAAAAGAGTTGTTTCCGAGGCAAAGACATTATTGACTTGGATCTATTCCTGGAGAATCGTTTCTATGCGAAAATTTTTAAAGTCTGACAGATGATGTCATTGGTTGATTGATCTGTCAAGAAAGGGGGATTAATTTGTTGTTTCTAAGGGGAATTATTGATTCACGATAGGTGAATTGAGGTCGACAGCACAGGTGTTCCAAGGTCGATGTTGTTGTTGTTGTAAGTGCACGCTCTCAGCGAATGTCAAGGTCGATGTTGTTGTTGTTGACACACTTTGACTACGCAATCAAGTTCTCGGAAATCACTTCCCCCTCGAGTCCTAGATCAATAACATTGTTCCCGTTAGAATTCAATGCGCATGTGCAACCTTCGTTCCGGAGTTATTACACATAGAAACATCAAATAAATCGACCTTGGAAAAAGAGGTCATTGACACACTTTGATTACGCAATCAATTTCTCAGAAATCCATCTCCCCTAGGGATTCCATGCCCATATTAGGACCATAAACCACGTGGTGATCGTGGGAGTTTTAAAAAAAAGTGTCCGGATCGGGATTCGAAGGGGTATTGTAATCGTGGGACTCAATAAGGCCATTCTACTGAAATGGTATATTTACATGCTGAATATTCCCATTTAGTTTCATTGTTTTACTAGTTAGATTGTTCAGTTCAAAAAGCCAACTTATACTTCAGTATAAAGACGGGGGGGGGGGGGGGGGGGCAAAGCATGGATTCTGACTCATATATTATGGTTCTTCGTAGTTGTCTTAAGAGTTTAAAGGTATCTTTACTGTTGTGTTTAATAGAAATTTTACCCAATGTAAAGCAAGCTCTAAATGATTTGAAAGCACAATAAATAAGTGTGGTACAGCCCCTTCTCATCTCTGAATCCCCGCTAAAGATTAGGATGCCATTTTTTGCTTTACTGAAAATCGAATTTCCCCGCTTGGGCAGAAACATTTAAGATTGTTTGTTGAAAGTCGTTTGAGAATTGTAAAGCCGTTGAAATTTCTCTTGAAAGATTGTGGGAATTGACACGTCTCTCAAAAATTCAAAAAGTTGCTTCCTGATTTTAAATCAGTGGAAAGAACGTTAGTCATCATTGGAAAGAACACATCGCTTCTTGGGATTGTATTAAGTAATGTGTAATACACACCACATTTTTGCATATTTTCATGCTGAATGTGCTCATTTTGGTTTGGTTTTTAATTAATTAGATTATTCAGTTCAAAAAGCCAACTAAACTTCTACGTAAAGACCGGGAGGAGGGAGGTTAAGGTTGGGTTCTCATTCATATATTAGGGTTTATTCATACTTTTCTTAAGAATTTAAAGGTGTTTTTACTGTAGGGTTGAATAGAAATTTAACTAAATATAAATTCAAACCCTAAATGAAGTTAAAGCGCAAAAAATAAGTGCGGTATACATCCCCCTCTCTTAATCCCCTCTAAACATTAGTGTCATTTTTGCTTCACTGAAAACTACATTGACTTTTAAACGAGATGTTCTATTTAATTTATATTAATTTATATTAAGATGTTCTATTTAATTTATATTAATTTATTTGTTTTATTTGCTTTTTAGTGTTCAGAGCTGCGGGAATTTGAAAACACTTATTTTTATGACTAAAAACAATCGTGACATAATTTTACTATTTTAAAATGTCTCTTTTTTTGTCAAAACTTCTTCTTTTGATTCCAAATATATTGAAAATTGGTTCCTAAATAAAAAGTCTTAAGTGAATATTAGTTATTATTATACTGAAATTATTATATTTTATATTAAAGTTATTTTATTATTTTATTAAAATTTGAAGCAGTCTGTTTAGTATGTTAGTACAATGTTTTGAATTGGTTAATCAATAAATGATTCAGCTGTTTATACGTGCTTTAAAGGAATATATTTAAATGGAACAAACCTTGGTGAAAATTAGTGCCACCTTAAACTAGCAAAACTAAGCTGGTGACCACAAATTTACTTATATAAAAAAAAAATATTGTTGCTTTTATGCCTAAAGACCATATCTGCAACTTCACACATCTGGGAAAATTGCCAAGTGTGTTTGTTAAGCTGTTCTCAAAGGGAATATCAGTAGGGTAATGTAGACCTGGAGGATCAAAGTGTTACTGAACATACATTGCCCTGCTGATCTTCCCCGTGAGAACAGCTGAGCAAACAGTTTTTTAATTTTTTTCAGAAGTATGAAAGTGTCAAATATGACCTTTAGCGTGGCAACGTCCGCGGCAGCGTATGGACGTTTTGTTTTTTTTTTCATGTTATATAATTAAAAAAGAACGAATTTTCCAGATAAGCTTCATTTTCAGCAAAGGACAACTTGCACTTTACTAAGAGTATTTGAGGGGTTTGTAGGATAATCGATTTAAAAGGAAGATTAGTAAAAGTGCGTGCCATATTAAAACTAAACGATTGTCACGAATGTACTGATAAAATGGCTAGTTGGCTAGTTTGGTGGCAAATGGCTATTTGGGCGTCACATTAAAAGGGCATTAGATCCCTGAATTTGCCATTAAGTCAGCCCTAATTTTCTATGATCCACCTTATATGTGATGGAGCCTTAAAAAAATGCAGGCATTTTAGAGGCTTTTTACTAAATCTACGTCTTGGGGCTGTCTATTATCAACAGAGTTTTATATCTAACCTAAGCGATGCACACTCGGAAATTATAACTGAGTCTAGACCATAGAGTATTCATTGAAGCCTATGACTTTAATATACCAGCAATTTGAATTTTCATGATAAATTGAGCATCATTGGGACCCAGCCCAGGATATCCAGCATGCGTAGTATATCTTTTTTTTTTTCTCTTTTTTTTTCTTTTCTTTTTTTTTTGATGAAGAAATTGGACTCTTTTTCCTTTTGGAAAAAATTTTATAGCTGAGGGGCACGGCCCCCTTCCGAAATAAGGGTTAATAAAAGGGTCTACGATTTTTTTTCCAAATGGTTCGAAAATTTCCCAAAAATCGCCCAGAAGAGAAACTTATTTTTTACCCTCAATGAGTTTAAAGCTTAAAGTCTTGATTCCCTGGGCCAAGAGGGGCCTAATATAAAAGAAATGTGTTCGGCCCAAGGGCGAACACATTTCAGAATTTAACGTTGCGGGAGAAAGGCACCATATAAATTCGGCTTCCCCAGCAGTATTTTACGCCCTTTTAACCTTGTAGTAAGTGCAAATTTTGACCTTTTGGGGGCGGGGGACTCGTGCGCCTAAAGCTGTCCAGTGATCCGTCATTGATTCGGCCTATTGGAGCCGGAAAAGGGGTATTTTTTTCAAAAGCAGATTTGGAAATCAGAGATGGCATATCAAATTTCAAATTTATAATTTCAGTTCAATTTTTCAAATTCTGATTTTTTGGATCAATTAAGAAGAAAGCTAAGACTCTTTTCCTTCTAGATATGTTTTGCTTTCTTATTTCTTTTCAGGCTATCAATATTGAGCTGTGGAAAATTAGCCGGTACTATAATTAGAAAACTACTTCTTTTCAAAAAAATTTCTTGAGAAAAGTAGTATTTTTTGCTTTTTTTCAATTGCCAAAGAATTGCTGTATTCACCCTTCAACTTAAATGTCCTTATTTCCTACTTTTTTGTGATGCGTAATTTTCTTCCCTAACTCTTTTTTTCCTATTCTGTTTCCTTTTTCTATTTCCTATTTCCTACTTTTGTTTCCTTTTTCTCTCCCAGCATAGAAAAAAACAGAATTTATAGAGTTTCTTGGGAAAGTGCTTGTTGCCCAGATGAGTCTGTTGCCTTCCCACTGGTCTGCTCAAGTCAGTTTTTGTGCGTTACTGTAATTTTACTGTAACTGTGCGTTTACTGTAATTTGTGCGTTACAGTTTTTGTGCGTTACTGTGTTTCATCTCCTTGCCCTGTTATTAGTTTTGTTTTCTCATTAAATTCTGCTTTATAGTCCCTATTTTGTTAAGACACAAGAGAATGAAAGAAATAGGAAAATTGTCAGGTTTTGTAATATACAGATCTCTTAACTTTTCTTGGTAGCTTTTATCACTGACTTGGCCTATCATTCTTTTATAATAGACATATAGTTTTGCTATGACGTCATTTTATGGTTGTAACCTACGATTATGACGTCATTAATCATTTTGTATATGGAGATGCAACTTTTTGTCAAAAAAATTGTTTTTGTTTTAAATATTATGTTTTGTTAATCAAAAAAGACACTAGATATAGCAATTTTCTTTAAAATCGAGCCCTTAAACTGCTCACTACGAGGGTCCAGTGCCCCGCTAGCAGGGGAGGAAAAAAGAGAAAAGAAAGAGGACCCACGCAAAATAGGGACTTCCCTTGTTGTTAAAGTCAGGGAACTGTAAGTTTCGTGTTCAGGGTTTTCGGCCATGGCCATTCTATGATTTTCTTATTATTTCGATCGTATTCGGTTCCAAAACAATTAATTTTGGGTTACTATTGGCCGAGGATTGTCCGCTGCAACCACGATGGGTCGAAGAATTTCATTTTCCCACATTTTCCTTTTTTCTTCCTACTTTTAGTTGTCCTTAAATCCTTCTGTGTTTTGAAGATATATGAAAGAGGAAAATGTTGGGTTTTATAATATATGGTGCGAAGAATTTCTCTTTTTTATGTTTCTGGCTTTAAAACCAAGGACTACGTTATTGATCATGGATCAATACGAAAGCAAACTAGGACATTATCTCTCTTTCATAAATGTTTGTTTTCTCCTTCCTTCCTTCTCTTAGTTGTCCCTAAATTCTTCTATGTTTTGGTGATAAATGAAAGGAAGAGAAAAATTACGGGATTTTGTAATATATGGTGCGAAGAATTTCTGTGTTTATGTTTTTGGCTTCAAAACCGAGGGCTATGCTATTGATCTTGGATCAAAACGAAAAGAAGCTAGGGAATTTTCTCTCTTTTATAAACTTTTGTTTCCTCTTTCCTTTCTACTTTTAGCCGTCCTTAAATCCTTCTGTGTTTGGTGATATATGAAAGGAAAAGAAAATTGTTGGTTTTATAATATAGCGTGCGAAGAATTTTGATCATTTTATTTATAATTGAATTGGCGAGTTAAAAGTAAAATATTCTAGTGGAGTAACTTTTTGTTGTCGTTTTTATGTTTGTGTCCTTGAACACAAGGACTCTGCTATTGATCTTGAATTGGAAACTAGGACATTTTCCCTCTCGAACAAACTAGTGTTACCTCTTTCCTTTCTACTTTAAGTTGTATATATTGAGTGTTGGCAATTTTCTCTGTAGCAACTATATGGTTGATTGTTCGTTTTAGAAAGGTCTCTTGAATGTACGGTCAAGTTTTCTTGGCAAGTTTAAGGGTAAATTTCCTTTGTAGTGAGCGTCTAGTTGATTTATCTGGTGGTTTTAGAAAGATTTGTCTTTAGTTTGTTTGTTTCTTGTTTTAGTTAACCTTAGTAATTTTGAATCATGGTAATTTTTCAATTGCAATTACCTTGGTAATTTTTGAATATTGAACCTGGGTAATTTTTTCTATTCAAAACTTCGGATTAAATTGTTCGTAAGCGACTCGAACTGGACAGTATAGGCAATTTTTCTTTAGACTTTAAAAAGTAAATTATCTCTGTAGTCTAAATTGGGCTGATTTGATCGGTTGTTTTAGAAAGATTTTTTTT